>CAUYUJ010017876.1:112821-117821 GCA_963575745.1 Prorocentrum cordatum
GATGAGGAGGAGGAGGATGAGGAGGAGGATGAGGAGGAGGATGAGGAGGATGGAGGAGCATAAGGAGGAGGCGGCATACGAGGAGGAGTTGGAGGAGGAGGAGGATGAGGAGGAGGGATGAGGCTGAGGCTGATGATGATGATGATGCTGATGATGATGATGCTGATGACGATGCTGATGATGATGATGATGCTGATGATGATGATGCTAATGATGATGCTAATGATGATGCTGATGCTGATGATGATGATCAGGCTGATGATGATGCTGATGATGATGATGCTAATGATGATGATGATGATGATGATGATGCTGATGATGATGATGATGATGATGATGATGATGATGATGATGATGCTGATGATGATGATGATGATGATGATGATGATGATGATGATGATGATGATGATGATGATGATGATGATGATGATGATGATGATGATGATGATGATGATGATGATGATGATGATGAGGTTGTTGAAGATGAGGAGGAGGAGGAGGAGGAGGTGGAGGATGATGAGGAGGAGGAGCAGGAGGACGTGGAGGAGGATGAGGATGAGGCGGGAGGAGGAGGAGGAGGAGGAGGAGGAGGAGGAGGACGACGAGGAGGAGGGTGATGATAAGGATGAGGCGGAGGAGGAGGAGAAGGAGGAGGAGGAGGAGGAGGAGGCGGAGGAGGAAGATGAGGCGCAGGAGGAAGCTGACGGTGATGACGACGATGCTGATGACGATGATGGTAATGATGATGATGATGATGATGATGATGATGATGATGATGATGATGATGACGACGACGATGATGATGATGATGCTGATGATGATGATGGTGATGATGATGCTGCTGCTGATGATGATGATGATGATGATGCTGATGATGATGATGATGATGATGGTGGTGGTGGTGGCGATGATGATGATGCTGATGCTGATGCTGATGATGATGATGATGATGATGATGATGATGATGATGCTGATGATGATGATGATGATGATGATGATGCTTGTGATGATGCTGATGCTGATGCTGATGATGATGGTGATGATGCTGATGATGCTGATGTTGATGATGATGATGAGGGAGGGAGGGAGGGAGGGAGGGAAGGAGGAGGAGGATGGGGTTGAGGAGGAGCAGGAGGCGGAGGAGGACGACGAGGATGATGATGCTGCAGACGATGCTGCTGCTGATGATGATGCTGATGATGATGATGATGATGATGATGATGATGATGATGATGATGATGATGCTGCTGATGCTGATGATGATGATGTTGTTGTTGTTGATGCTGATGGTGCTTATGATGATGATGATGATGATGAGGAGGAGGAGGAGGAGGAGGAGGAGGAGGATGCTGATGATGATGATGATGATGATGATGCTGATGCTGATGCTGATGCTGATGCTGATGCTGATGATGCTGCTGGGGATGATGAGAAGGAGGGTGATTACTAGGTGGAGGGTGAACAGGACGAGGAGGAGGAGGAGGATGAGGAGGAGGAGAAGGAAGATGAGGCGGAGGAGGACGACGAGGAGGAGGAGGAACACGAGGAGGAGGAGGAGGAACACGAGGAGAACGATGATGAGGAGGAGGAGGGAGGAGGAGGAGGAGGATGAGGAGGAGGAGGAGGAGGAGGAGAAGGGGGAGGAGGAGGACGATGAGGTTGAGGAGGGTGATGAGGAGGAGGAGGTGGCTGAGGAGGAGAAGGAGGGGGAGGAGGATGAGGAGGAGAAGGAGGAGGATCAGGAGGAAGAGGAGGAAGAGTAGGAGGAGGAGGAGGAGTACGTAGACGGAAGAGGAGGAGGATGAGGAGGTGGATGATGATGATGATGACGATGCTGATAATGATGATGATGATGATGATGATGATGATGATGATGATGCTGATGATGATGATGCTGATGATGATGATGAGGCTGATGATGATGATGCTGATGATGATGATTATGATGATGTTGATAACGATGGTGATGATGGTTATGATGATGAGGAGGAGGAAGAGGAGGTGTCCGATGCTGAGGGTGATAATGATGCTGAGGAGGGAGAGTATTCATGATACCCATAATTCTCATTATATCGATAATATGGTAATGAAGAGGGAGCAGCACTCTACGGATAGCACCAACACGATCAACAGGACTACTACCACCTACGAGTAAGACTACGATTACTACCAACACGACTGATACGAGCCATCATAGTAGTATCACTACAACTTATTTCAGTACTAGTATTAGAAATGTGGCCACTAGTAAGATTTTTTAGTCATATCACTACTACCAAGCTTACCGTTAATTCCAATCATAGCAACGATACTGCTACTACTACTGCTACTACTACTACTACTATTACTACTATTAAAACTATACGTAGAAACTGTAATAATAATGCTGATCATAGAGATATGTATAATACCAGCATTCAACTTAGTATTAGTGTTTGTAGTACTAATCGTATTAGAAATGATACTAGTGCTATTAGTAACATCAGCATTTGTACTGTTAACACTACTCGCGCTTCTAGTAGTAGTAGTCGTAGTAGTAGTAGTAGTAGTAGTAGTAGTAGTAGTAGTAGTAGTAGTAATAGTAGTAGTAGTAGTAGTAGTAGTAGTAGTAGTAGTAGTAGTAGTAGTAGTAGTAGTAGTCGTAGTAGTAGTAGTAGTAGTAGTAGTAGTAGTAGTAGTAATAATCACACCAGTGATGAACGTTCGGAAATATGGAATCATCTTGCTGATGGTACAGATAGTAAACATACTTTTACTAGTCTTCGTAATACGACCGATGCGAATACTACTACGACTGAGCATGATACTGCTATTGTTGATAATTGTAGTGGCCATACTACTAAAACTAATCATGATAATACGAACCATAAAAACACTACTAACAATACTAACCGTAGTACAACATATCATAATAAGAATATGATGATGTGGAGGAGGAGGGAGGATGAGGTTGAGAAGGAGGAGGGGGAGAAGGAGGAGAAGGAGGAGGACGAGGAGGAGTATGTATAGACTCTGGTCTCAATGACCTAAGAAACATTTCAAGTGAGATGCGGACTCAGAGGGGGGCACGATCTGCCCGTCCCCCCGTGGGCGCATCAAATCGGAACCACAGTTCTGGCGCGAGCCGCCCGTCGCCCCCTCTGACTCGAGCCGCCCGTCACACCCTCAGGCGCGACAGGCAGCTACGACGGGGCCTTGGACAATCCAGTGGGGAGGGAGGCCTGGGGGACAGGAGTGAAGGGCGGGGAGGCGGACTCGAGCCGCCCGTCACACCCTCAGGCGCGACAGGCAGCTACGACGGGGCCCTGGACAATCCAGTGGGGAGGGAGGCCTGGGGGACAGGAGGGCAAGGGCGGGGAGGCGGAGCAGAGGCTGGGCGGCGCCTGGTCGAAGCCGACGCTCGCCGCCCAACGGCCGCGGGCGCGGCGCTCTCCTGCTCTCTCTCCCTCTCGCTCGCCCTCACTCCTTCCCCCGGACACAGCTCCCTGGAAGAAGCCCCTTAGCAACCCTCCTCCTCCTCCTCCTCCTCCTCTTCCTCCTCTTCCTCCTCCTCCTCCTCCTCCTCCTCCTCCTCCCTCGCCTCCTCGTCCCTTCCCTGCAAGAAGCCCCTTGGCAGCTCTGCTGAGATTCTGGGGCCCAGCCCGAAACAGCCCACGAGAGCATCCTGCCGCCACATCGCGCAGGTGGTGTGTGGAGAGAGCTTCACGTGCCATGCACCAGAGCAGATTTTGAGATCAGGGTGAAACGCAAGCTCGTGGGACCCATGGACATCCCGAGCTCGAACGCAAACCGTCCCCGTCGGGCGATGCACGGCCCCCGTCCACTCCATGGGATGGCACGGGGTCTCGAGAAATTCTTCCAAATTCCTCGCAGAAGTTCGACACCCGCAGGCCGCAGAGGACAAACAACGCCAGGAAGGGCCACCGTTGTCTCGACTGGCCCTCCTCCGAAATCCGATCTTCCTTCTTCTCGCCATCGCCTTTTCCAGGTACAGATTTTCGCCCGGGAACCGTTTCGTCGGTGGCCCCCGGGCCCGACAACGGGCCCGGGAGGCCAACCTCGAGAAAGAAATCATCTTGAATCAAACTGTCCACGGCAAAACATTCAGCAAAGGTGAAGAGGGGGGACAGGTGTAAGAGCAGCCAGGACATTCGTGAGAGCACCGCCATGTGCCCCTCATTGTCTGTTTTACCAGGGATCGTGCCCATTCAGTTCAAATATGTCGCCGGCATTGAGGCGACAGCACGATTCTAAAATCAACTGAGGAAGCATCAGGCGAAACGGCTGCTGGAGTGGGCGGTCTAGGGCCTTCCCGCTCCCCTGGGAGGGCTCTTCTGTGGTCCTTTTGGGCCTCTTCTAGAACCTGCCAGCAAAACGCTAGTAGGGAATTTGATCGTCGGTCTGGGGAAATCATGGTCCCCCACCAGACATCTGGCTGTCAATTTTTTTGGATGCGTGCCCCCTGAGAGGCCCGAGTCATTTCCCCAGGCCCAGCTCTTCGCCCTGATCGGTTTTGACGGGCCCGTTGAGGGCCTCTGGAGGCCGAATCTTGAACGCTTCGCCCAACGCGGCCGCTCCAATTTTCCCGGAGCCTTGGATCTCTGGGCCCCGACTCGTGGCCTGCCCCTGTCCGTCCCTTGGTCGACAACCGGAACGCGACGCCTCGCTCCTGCCGCGAGCACTGCTGAGGCCGAACTCGAGAGAAAGCGCCGGGATAGGGAAGAGTACATCGCCGGAGGTCTGGGGTGGTCACCCAAAAGCTCGAAAATATGCCTCCCGACGCCACAGCGACCCCGATGGGGTCCGAGTAGAGGGGGTCGGAGCATCGCGCCGCATCGTCGATGCTCCGGCGATGCGGCTCGATGTGGAGCTCGATGTTCCCGACGCCGACGTCGCCGATGCATCGACGATTCGGCGCAGTCGTCCGAGCCTCTCTACCCTGACCCCATCTTGGAGGCCTCTAGATGCGGGCCCTGCCCGCCCTCTCCGCCCTGCCCGCG
>CAUYUJ010017876.1:122821-129368 GCA_963575745.1 Prorocentrum cordatum
TAGGATTTTATAGGAATCCTTGCAACTCGAGTTCCTAGGAATTCCTAAGGAGTAGTGGGGATTCGGAGGTATTCCTTTGGATTCGTCGGGATTCCTAGGGATTCCTGGGTAGTGAAATCTTTAGAAATCCTTGCACATCGTAAGGAATTGCATGGGATCCTAAGGATTTCACTAGGGACCCGGACGGGCAAGGCGTTCGGTTTGCGCACAGAGTCTGACGAATTCGTAAGGGATTCCTGAGGATTCGTAGGAATTCCTTGGGAGTCGTGAGGATTCCTTGGGATTCTTAAGGGTTCCTATGGAGTCGTAGGGCTTCCGAGGGATCCCTAAGGATTCCTATGGATTTTCCAGGGGTTCTTAAGGGGTCGTAAGGATTTAATAGGAATCCGTGCAACTCGTGAGGATGTGTAAGGGTTCCATAGGATTTCGCTTGTGACCCGGACGGGCAAGGCGTTCTGTTTGCGCAAGGAATCTTAAGGATTCGTATGGGGTTCCTAAGGATTCGTAGGGGTTCGTAGGGATTCTTCAGGATTTCTAGGGATCCCGAAGGAGTCGCAGCGATTCGTAGGGGTTCCTCAGGATTCCTAATTTCCAAGTGTTCGTAGGGAGTCGTAGGGGGTCGTAGGTATTCATAGGGATTCCGGGGGATTCCTACGGATCCCTCAGGATTCCTAAGCATCCCTAGGGAGTCCTAGGGAGTCCTAGGGATTCCTAAGGATTCGTCCGGGATTCCCAGGGTTTCTGCAGGATTCGTGAGGGTTTCTAAGGAATCTTTGCAATTTGTAACGATTTGCCAGGGGTTCCTAGGGATTTGACTCGGGACCCAGACGGATACGGCGTTCGATTTGCGCAAGGAGTTTTTCAGGATACGTAAAGGATTTCGGAAGATTCGTAATTTCTGGAGGGTCTTCGTAGGGGGTCCCTGGGCCAGGGTTTGTGATTTTTGGGGCGGACCTGGGACAGAGGTCGAGTCCGGAGCTATTGCGGCTCGTCGCTTCCTGGCTAACGCTCCCCTGATCTTGACACTTCGATTGTCTCTTGCTCTTTTCCTGCGGCTGCAATGGCCGCCTCGAAGAGCAACGCTGGTATCCTCGAGGTTCGCTACAATAACGCAATCATGACGCTTCAAGTCTCGCTTGTGCCCGACCATGGAGGGCAAGTGGCTAAAGGGCGACCTGGAGCAGAATACGCACAGTGAGTTCACGGCCAACTTCACCGCATCCTCCTCGGAGTCCCGGAACCGCCCCTGGTACGGGATCCAGGAGTTGGCGCGCACCCTCCTTTGGCAATCTTTCATTTCTGTGAGGGCATCGCCATGGGCGTGTTTGGGCCAGCTGTCGAGGCGTTGTTAAAGCAGATACTGGCGCATGAGGCCGCCCTCGCACAGCTTGACGGAGCCAACAAGACGGCAATCCGCACGACGCCATCAGTTACAGCCGCGGTGTCGGAAACGGTCGATTGGATTATGAAGCTCAGTGGCAATCGCAAACTCCGCGGCAGCTTGCCCTTCTTCTTTGTCGAAAGCGAAGTAGGCAAGCATGTCGCGAATCAGCTGCTGGAGTGGGTGTCGGCAGTCGAAGACCCCGCAGCAGTTGCGTCAGGGGCCGCTCCTTCCGACCTCCCGCTGGAGGCCGCCAAGCTTCGCGAGGTGGCGCGATCCAGTTCGCACGTGGCCGTAACCAGTTTGAACACCTTTTTTGTCGATTGTCCTCGCACCTCGCTCTGCGCCTGCCTCGAGAACTCCGGCGGAGGGGTGCGACGTCGGGGAGACGCTTGCCGACGTGTTCGACGACGACGAGGCGCTCGCGCCGGCGCCCAGCCGCCGGCGCCGCAGAGCGGTGGCTGCCCAGGAGGAAGCGGCGGAGGGCGGAGGAGGAGGCGGAGGCGGAGGCGGCGCCGCCGAGGCAGCGCCGCCGGCGCCGCGCCGCCGCGCAGGAGGAGGAGGGCCAGGAGAGCTGAGGCTTCGAGTTTGGCCCCCCACGCTAGACCCTAATACTCTCCCCCCCCCTTCCGTGAGTTCAGCGCCAAGCCTCTGGATGGCGCATTGGATTTCCCAGCCCGCGAGCCGGGCGCGGTCCAGAGGTCCGGGCGCATCTCCTGTTGAATCTCCCGCTTTAGTGTGGCGCTTGCAGATGTGATTTTTTCGAGTGCCCTTTCCCGCAGAAGCTCTCTCGCTCAGGCTATCGCCTCCCGCTCTGCGTGTCGTCGTCTGTATGGCGGATGCCGTGGTCGGCGACGGTCGAAGAGACGTTCGCGTCGAATCTCTGTCGGCGCGCTGGCGATGCGCCCGGCGAACTTCTCCGATGTTCGGCGCGACCGTGTCCTCGCGGGGCCCTCGGCTCCCCGGAAACGTAAATCCTGGAAGTTCTCTGTTTGGTCCCTGGTAGTTTTCGAATGGCCTAAATCCTGGCAACAATGAGTGGGGGTGGCGCCCAAGGCTTTGCGGGGTAGCGCCCGATGGAGTTCTGACGTTGGGGGGGCCAGGGAGACGCGTGGCCTCTTCGTTGAGTCGACCCAACTTGCCCCGGAATTCTGGCTCCAGGATATCAAACCAGAGGGTCCCCAGAGACCTTGGCCCTTTTGGTTTTCGTGCAACCTCCAGGTCGACCCAGACGTCGCCGTGGATGACTGGGCGTCGCAGGCCAGAAATCCGCGGTGTATTCTCCTGGACATGGTGGTACGGTGGAGGCGGGGCGGAGTAGAGACAGTCCGCTTAACGCCGATCCGGCTCCATCGGTTCGAGGATAATAGGGGATCGTAGGGATTCGTATGGATTCCTAGGGGTTCATAGGGATTCTAGGGAGTCGTAGGGGGTCGTAGAGATTCTTGTGGATTCGTAGGGATTCTTTGGGATTCGTACAACTTCTTTTTAGGATGTTATAGGAATCCTTGCAACTCGTAAGGATTTGTAAGGGTTCCGAAGGATTTCACTAGGGACCCGGACAGGCAAGGCGTTTTGTGTGCGCAAGCACTCTTAAAGATTCGTAAGGGATTCAGAAGGATTCGTAAGGATTCGTATGGATTCCTTGTGATTCCTAGGGGTTCCTAAGGAGATGTCGGGATTCGTAGGGGTCCCCAGGGATTGTCGAGGATTCCCAAGGATTCTCAGATCGTGAAATCCGGAGGACTCCTTGTGAATCGATAGGACTTGCGAGGGTTCCTAAGGATTTCATTTGGGACCCAGACGGGCAAGGCGTTCGGCGTGCGCGAGGAGTCTTAAGATTCGTGCGGGAACCCGAAGGATTCGTAGGGATTTGAGACATTTTTAGGAATTCCTCAGGAGTAGGGATTCGTAAGGATTCCTGTGGATTCGTCTAAATCTTTAGGAATCTCTAGAAATCGTAAGGAACTGTATGGGTTCGATTTAATTTGGGACCCGGGCGGGCAAGGCGCTCGGTTTGCGCAAGGAGCCTGAAGAATCCGAGCGGGATTCATCAGGATTCGTAGGGGTTCTCAGGGATTCTTTGGGGAGTTCCTAGGGGGTCGTAGGGATTCCTAAGGATTCCTGCGGAATTCTATGGGTTTCCAGGGATTCTTAAGGATTCGTAATGCTTTTTACAGGAAACGCTGTAAATCGTAAGGAACTGTAAGGGTTCCAAAGGATCTCGCTTGGGACCCAGACGGGTACGGCGTTTGGTTTGCGTGAGGGGTCTTCAGGATTCGTATGGGGTTCTTAAGGATTCGTAGGGATTGGTATCCAGGGATCCCGAAGGAGTCGTAGGGATTCGCAGGGGTTCCTAAGGATTTGTAAAATTGTCGACGTTTTCGTAAGGAGTCGTAGGGGGTCGTAGGGGGTCGTGGGGATTCCAAGGGAATCCAGCGGATTTTTGTTATTTCTAAGAATTCCCGGGTTCGGAAGGATTCCGAGGGATTCTTAAGGATTCGTTGGGGATTCCTATGGTCAGGATCCGTAGTGGGGGTTCTCAAGGATTTGTAAGGGTAACTAGGTTGTCCTCGGGATTCCTAGGGGTTATTTATGGGTAGGTAAATCCGAAGGAATGCTGGCAAATCGTCCGGATTTGTAGGGGTTCCTCACGATTGCATTAGGCGCGCGGACAGGCAAGGCTTTCGGTTTGCGAAAGGAGTCGTAAGGCATCGTAAGGGATTCCTCTGGATTCGTATGGATTCGTAAGGATTCTTAGGACATCTTATGGATTCGTAAGGATTCGGAAGGATTCCTAAGGATCCCTGCTGATTTCGACGGATTCCCATGGAATCGTAGGTCGCAAAATGTTTTCAATAATTCTATAACTCGTAAGGATTTGCATGGGTTCCTAAGAATTTCATTCGGGACCCGGACGGGTAAGGCGTTCGGTTTGCGCAAGCAGTCTTAAGGATTCGTCTGGGATTCCTGAGGATTTGTATGGATTCGTAGGAATTCTTTTGGATTCCTTGTGATTCCTAGGGGGTCAGAGGGATTCCTGGGGAGTCGCAGGGATTCCTAAGGGTTCGTAGGGAGTCGTAGAGTGTCGTAGGGATTCCATTGGATTCTTTGGGATTCCTAGGGATCCCCAGGGATTATGAATCGTTGAAAATCGCAAGGAATTGTAAGGGTTCCAAAGGATCCGGACGGGCAAGGCGTTCGGTTTGCGGAAGCAGTCTCAAGGATTCGTAAGGGATTCCAGAGGATGTGTAAGGATTCGTATGGATTCGAAGGGATTCCTCGGGATTCCGATGGAGTCGTAGTGGGTCGTCGGGATTCCCAGAGATTCCCATGGATTCTCACGGATTCCTAGGCATTCCTAGGGATTCTGAAAGATTCTTTTCGATTTGTTGGGTTTTGAGTTCTTGCGGGTTCCTGAGGATTCATGCAGATTTTTCCCCATATCCTAAGGATTGGGGTTCTTGTTATTACTCTGACGCCTCCCACTGCTCCTCCTTCCTCCCGCTCGCGCCTCCCTCCTCCCAATGATAATCACCAGATAAGACAAGACAAGATAATATACTACAAGATAAGATAAGATAGCACAAGATATGATAAGGTAAGATAAGATATATGACAAGGTAGGATAATAGATAAGATAAGACAGCCTATGGAATAATAAGATAAGACAAGATATGATGCGATAAGATGAGTTGATATAAGATAAGCTAAGACAAGATACGAGATTTCACTCACACTCTCTCATGATCACAAAACGCTGCCAGGGGCATCATTTGGGAGCCCCAATGGGGGAGCCACCCTGGCTGATATCACGAGCCCGTTCGCGCCGATTTTGGTGGGACGTCTCAGCTAAAATTGCCGCTTGGCCTCCCCGACATGTCTCTCTTGAGAGCCTCATGATCACAAAACGCTGCCAGGGGCATCATTTGGGAGCCCCAATGGGGGAGCCACCCTGGCTGATATCACGAGCCCGTTCGCGCCGATTTTGGTGGGACGTCTCAGCTAAAATTGCCGTTTGGCCTCCCCAACATGTCTCTCTTGAGAGCCTCATGGTCACAAAACGCTGCCAGGGGCATCATTTGGGAGCCCCAAGGGGGAGCCACCCTGGCTGATCTCACGAGCCCGTTCGCGCCGATTTTGGTGGGACGTCTCAGCTAGAATTGCCGTTTGGCGCCCCCAACATGTATCTCTTGAGAGCCTCATGATCACAAAACGCTGCCAGGGGCATCATTTGGGAGCCCCAAGGGGGAGCCACCCTGGCTGATCTCACGAGCCCGTTCGCGCCGATTTTGGTGGGACGTCTCAGCTAAAATTGCCGTTTGGCCTCCCCAACATGTCTCTCTTGAGAGCCTCATGGTCACAAAACGTTGCCAGGGGCATCATTTGGGAGCCCCAAGGGGGAGCCACCCTGGCTGATTCACGAGCCCGTTCGCGCCGATTTTGGTGGGACGTCTCAGCTAAAATTGCCGTTTGGCCTCCCCAACATGTCTCTCTTGAGAGCCTCATGGTCACAAAACGCTGCCAGGGGCATCATTTGGGAGCCCCAAGGGGGAGCCAACCTGGCTGATCTCACGAGCCCGTTCGCGCCGATTTTGGTGGGACGCCTCAGCTAGAATTGCCGTTTGGCGCCCCCAACATGTATCTCTTGAGAGCCTCATGGTCACAAAACGCTGCCAGGGGCATCATTTGGGAGCCCCAAGGGGGAGCCACCCTGGCTGATCTCACGAGCCCGTTCGCGCCGATTTTGGTGGGACGCCTCAGCTAGAATTGCCGTTTGGCGTCCCCAACATGTATCTCTTGAGAGCCTCATGGTCACAAAACGCTGCCAGGGGCATCATTTGGGAGCCCCAGGGGGGGTCCACCAGGGGCTTCATAGTCACCAAACGCTGCCAGGGGCAGCATTTTGGCTTCCCAAAGAGGAGTCGACCCGGGCCTCCTAGTCGCCAGACACTGCCAGGGGCACCATTGGGATTCAGACTCGCACCCAGACTCACTCATACACAAGCTCACTCACACTCAGATTCATTTCTTCAGAGTCAGGCACACACAGACGTACCCATACTCAGACTCACCCACACTCAGGCTCACCTAACCAGACTCCGTCAGAAGCCAGTAGCGAAGAGAGCAGAGAGGAGAGAGAGAGAGAGAGAGAGAGAGAGAGAG
>CAUYUJ010017876.1:129468-139468 GCA_963575745.1 Prorocentrum cordatum
ACCATCTCTCGGTCCTGTGGACTCTCGCCCTGGCCGTCGGCTGCCCGGCGCGCTGCTCCCTCGGTCGACGTCGCCCAGGCGTGATCCTGGATTGCGGCCGCCACGAGGTAGGGAACGGCAAGAAGGAGGACGACGACTGGTGGCTGGAGCTCTACGCGCTGCTCTCGCGCGCCACGCGCCACGAGGACCTCCTGCTCATGCGGGCGCCGCGCGTCGAGTTCTTCCTGGCAGGGCCGCCGCGGGGCTTGCGGAAGCAGCTGGAGCAGTTTGCGGCGCGCACGAAGCGGTGCAGGAGGGAAGCGACGGCCCTCGCCAGGGAGCTCGGCTTCACCGAGTTCATCCGCGAGGCCTGACCTGAGGAGCGTCTCCCCGAGCCGCGCCTTCTCTCGACTGCCCGACTAATTGTTTGGCCTCGCGCCGCGGACGACCCGCGCGCGTCGCTGGGACCCTCTCGGGGCGACCAGCGCGCGTCGCGGGAACTCCGTGCTGCGGGGGGCCCGGCGCCTCGTTCGCCCGTCGTCGCTCTGCCCAGCGGTCAGAGACTTGCCCGCTATCAGCCAGCCAGTTAGCTAGTCAGCTCTCTCTGCTTCGCGCAGCGGACGACCCGCGCGCGTCGCTGGGACCCCGCCCGGGGCGACCAGCGCGCGTCGCGGGGACTCCGCGCTGCGCTGCGCCCGCAGCCTTGGATTTTGGAGTGCGCGGGCAAAGAGGAAGGAAAAGAAGAGCCGAAAGCGGGCGCGATCCTCGCAAGAGGCGTGCCGACATGGGCGTCGCGACGTGCGGACGCTGCCGTCGGGGTTCCCGCGGAAGCTGCCTGCGGCGGCCACGCCGAGTGTCACGTGTGTTCGGACAGGCATGCTCGACACTTACACTAGGCGGTTCCATGATCGCATTCATGCAAATATATTCCCTCGCGCGCAGACCCATTCATACTCAGATTCCCTCGCGCTCTGACTCACCCGCGTTCTTTCTCTCGTAATCAGATCAATCGTAATCCTTTGCGTTGTGTACCCCGCCACATTTCGGCACACCCCTCATGCGGTTCGTGGCCCCATAGGGAGCGCCACCGAAGAAGATACTCCCAATTGCGATGCTCACAACTGCATGTGGTTGGGTCCTTCGCCAGGATAATTTTTCTTTTTTTCCCAACCATCCTGTGGTGTTGGGTCCTCGTTTTGAAGAGACGGTGCCCCGCGTTCCTCTCCTCCTTCCTCCTCCCCCTCCTCCCTCCTCCCCCTCCTCTTCTCTCTTCCGTCAGAATGATCATCTGCAGCATCATCCTCATCCACATCCTCATCCTCATCATCGTCTTCATCATCGTCCCCACCGCCCATGTCGTCACACCCCTCACGCGTTTCATGGCCCCATAGGGAGCTCCACCGAAGGTCCCACTGGGGGCGTTCGCATGCGTCTCCCCCACCCAGGACAGCGTTTCGTGGCCCCATAGGGAGCTCCACTGAAGGTCCCAATAGGGGTGTTCGCATGCGTCTCCCCCACGCAGGACAGCGTTTCGTGGCCCCATACATAGGGAGCTCCACCGAAGGTCCCAGTAGGGGTGTTCGCATGCGTCTCCCCCACCCAGGACAGCGTTTCGTGGCCCCATAGGGAGCTCCACCGAAGGTCCCACTGGGGGTGTTCGCTTGCGTCTCCCCCACCCAGGACAGCGTTTCGTGGCCCCATAGGGAGCTCCACCGAAGGCCCAAGTGGGGGTGTTCGCATGCGTCTCCCCCACCCAGGACACTGTTTCGTGGCCCCGTAGGGAGCCCCACCGAAGGTCCCAATAGGGGTGTTCGCATGCGTCTCCCCCACGCAGGACAGCGTTTCGTGGCCCCATAGGCAGCTCCACCGAAGGTCCCAGTAGGGGTGTTCGCATGCGTCTCCCCCACCCAGGACAGCGCTTCGTGGCCCCATCGGGAGCTCCACCGAAGGTCCCAATAAGGGTGTTCGCAAGCGTCCCCCCCACCCAGGACAGCGCTTCGTGGCCCCATAGGGAGCTCCACCGAAGGCCCAAGTGGGGGTGTTCGCATGCGTCTCCCCCACCCAGGACAACGCTTCGTGGCCCCATAGGGACTCCACCTAAGGTCCCAGTGGGAGTTTCGCATGCGGTCTCCCCATCCCAAGACAACTTTCGTGGCCCATGGGGAGCTCCACCGAAGGGTCCCACTGGCTGTTTCGCATGCGTCTCCCCCACCCAGGCGAGCGCCTTCGGGCCCATGGGGAGCTCACCGAAGGTCCCAATGGTTGTGTTTCCGCATGCGTCTCCCCCCCCCAGGACAGCGTTTTCGTGGCACCATAGGGACTCCACCGAAAGGCCCCAGTGGGGGTGTTCGCATGCGTCTCCCCCACCCAGGACAGCGCTTCGTGGCCCCATGGGGGGCTCCACCTAGGACACAGGTTTGCCTGTCCCCCACCCAGCATCACCTAGGAAAGCGTTGCGAGGAGGAGGGGGAGGAGGAGGAGGAGGAGGAGGAGGAGGAGGAGGAGGAGGAGGAGGAGGAGGAGCAGGAGGTGAGGGAGGAGGAGGAGAAGAGGAGGAGGAGAAGGAGGAGGAGGAGTGTCCTTTGGGCACATCTCACAGGCTTCGTTGCCTCATTGGGAGCTTCACCTGAGGTCCCAGTGGCGGAACTCGCATGGCGGCCAAGTGGCGGAGGCCGCGTGGTGGCGACCTCGTCTTTGTCTTCGGCGTATGGAGGACGCTTCCGGGCCCCGGGGCCATCAGAAATCGTTCCGGGGGAGAGGGGGGAGGAGGAGGAGGAGGGGGAGGAGGAGGGGGGGGAGGAGGGGGAGGAGGAGGAGGAGGAGGAGGAGGAGGAGGAGGAGGAGGAGGAGCAGGAGGAGGAGGAGGCGGAGGGGGAGGAGGAGAGGGGGGGGAGGAGGTGGGGGCCGATAACGGCAGGGCAGACCTGGCGAAGGACCCAACCATATGCAATTGTGAGTAACGCGTTGTGGGTGCCGCTTCCGGTGGGCCCCGAAACGCGTGAGGGGCGTGCCGTAATGGGTTGAGGGAACGCAAGCGGGCGGTCCCACTGGGGCCTTCGGTGGAGCTCTCTGGCACGGAGCTGGGGCCTTCGGTGGAGCTCTCAGTGGGCCCAGTGCACGGAGCTGGGCAACTGGCTGGACAGTATGCTGACGGTGCAGGAGTACCTGGCCCTGGAGAGCACGAAGACCGCGGCCAACTTCGACGGCATCTCCAAGGCGAGGGCTTCGAAGCCGAAGAGGCCGCAGAAGGACGACGTGCAGGTCGCCGAGGCCCCCGTGTTCCGGGAGGGCGCCGAGGACTCGGGTGCGGGCGCCGCGCAGGTGGAGGCCCAGGGCATCCGTGCTCAGGAAGGCCTCGCGAAGCTGGGCGCCAACGCGGCACTGGAGCATCACTTCGACCCCGAGACGCTAGGGCAGATCTTGCGCTTCGACACCGCCGAGCGCACGCAGGCCTTCGTGAAGGAACTCAAGAAGGCCGCTACGATGATGGAGAACGGCGCGCTGCCCGGGCCGACTGACGCCGACGCATCGCGGCGCGCTGCCCGCGCCCTGAAGGACAACGTCCTCGCTCCGTTCAGGGCCCTGCGCGACCTCGACGCAGACGAGCTGAAGAGCTTGGTGGAGACCCAGCGGAAAAGGTTCGCCAAGGGAGGCGCGATGGATGCGGACGTGCCCGTGGCCGACGCACCCGCGCCGGACGACGTCGGCGCAGCGGCCGCTGGCGCGATGCCAGCCGAGGCGGCGCAGGCGCGGTGGGAGCCTTCGGAGGAGATGCAGCGGCCCAGCGACTTCGTCAAGCTCCTCGTCACAAAGTTCGAGGACGGCGTGGTCAACCCGAGAACGGGGCGGCAGGAGCCCCGCCCTCTGAAGCCAGACCAGGCCCTGTTCGTCACGGCGTTCGCGAACGCCTGCAACGGGGTGTGGGACGAGGAGCAGAAGATCGAGGACGGCAGCATGGCCAAGCACGCCAAGCGGAAGACGTTCCAGTTCCTGCTCCTCGGCCAGGGCGGCAGCGGGAAGACCGCCATGGTGCAGGAGATCGTGCTGCCGGCCATGGACGCACTGTTCCCTGTGGAACCGGGCAAGGCGAAGTCCACGCAGATAGTCTGCGCGAAGTGGTCGCAGGCCGCGAACATCTCCACGGACGCTCATAAGGCCGTCAGTTGCCACCGAGCGGGAGTCATTGGAGTGCAGTCCTTCAGGAACAAGGACATACCCGCGGGGGGCAAGCTGAAAGCGCTACAGGACACGTGGGAGGCGGTCAGGTGCTTGATCCTGGAGGAGGTGAGCATGATCTCGCCCAACTTGTACAACATGCTCGCCTTCCGGTCCTACCTGGGACGCAAGGCCGAGTGGGGCGCGGAGGAGCGGGAGTGCGACCAGGTCGGCGGAGCCTTCGGCCGGATGCCGATCGTGATCCACCTGGGAGACTTCTTGCAGCTGAAGCCGACGGGAGGCAAAGTGTCCCTCATCTCCAGCTTCGAGGAACTGGCGAAGGCGGGCATCAACCTCGCTCCAGAGTACCAGGCCGTGATGAAGCTCTTCTGCAACACGCCGCTGTGCTTCGAGCTCCAGGCGTCCAACCGCTTCAAAGACCCGAAGCTTCGTGATCTCATGGCGTTCTTGCGCAAGCCGGGGAAGCAGGTCCCGCCGGCCATCCGTGCCACGTGGAACGCCATGCAGTTGAAACCCGATGATCGCCGGCTCCGGGAGGAAAGGTTCCAGAACGGCCACATGATTGGGTCTTACTGGGACACTGTGGCGCGGTGGATGAACATGCGTTCCCAGCGGGGCGCGGACGTCCTGAAGAAGCCCCTCTTCCTCGTGCAGGCCGCCGACAGGTCTGCCCCGACGATGAATGTCAAGGGCGCCGCCAAGATGACGAACTGTGCCAACCCGAAGAACACCGGTGGCATGCACGGACTGCTCCCGGTGCATGTCGGCATGCGGATCCGGCTCCTGGAGGCGCTCGACCTCAAGAACGGCCTCGTCAAGGACGCCGAGGGCCAGATCGTGCACATCGTCGTGGACCCTCGAGATCGGGACGCAGTCGACAATGCCGAGAGAGACGGGGAGAGAGGGTCTATCTGAAGCACTTGCCGCTGGGGTTCTGGGTGCGCATGGAGAAGTACGCGAGCGCGCCCTTCGTGGACGACCTGAGGCGCCACGACGACAGCCTCACGGGGGACCTCGCGGGCCCGCTGGTGTTCATCGAGCCCCGTGCGTCGGAGCCGTTCACCTTCCGCACCTCCAAGGTCACCCGGGCGGGCTTCCCGTTTTCGCACGGCAGGGTCATCACCGCGGTGGCGTGCCAGGGGCGCGCCACGCGGGAAGGCGACGGGGCGGGGGAACGGCGCCGCCGGGCAGTCTACGGCCGAACCTTTCGGGCCGAGCGGTCCGCAGCCAGACCTTCTCTCGGTCTCGTGGACTCTCGCCCTGGGCCTTCGGCTTTCCGGCGCGCTGCTCCCTCGGCCGACATCGCCCGGGCGTGATCCTGGACTGCGGCCGCCACGAGGTGGGGAACGGCAAGAAGGAGGACGGCGACTGGTGGCTGGAGCTCTACGTCCTGCTCTCGCGCGCCGCGCGCCACGAGGACCTCCTGCTCATGCGGGCGCCGCGCATCGAGTTCTTCCTGGCAGGGCCGCCGGAGGGCTTGCGGAAGCACTGTATAAAAAAAAAAAAAAAAAAAAAAAAAAAAAAAAAAAAAAAAAAAAAAAAAAAAAAAAAAAAAAAAAAAAAAAAAAAAAAAAAAAAAAAAAAAAAAAAAAAAAAAAAAAAAAAAAAAAAAAAAAAACAAAAAAAAAAAAAAAAAAAAGGAAAAAAAAAAAAAAAAAAAAAAAAAAGGAAAAAAAACAGTTTGCTGCGCGCACGAGGCGGTGCAGAAGGGAGGCGACGGCCCTAGCCAGGGAGCTGGGCTTCACCGAGTTTATCCGCGAGGCTTGACCTGAGGAGCGGCCTGCCCGAGCCTCGCCGTCTCTCGACGGTCTGACTGTTTGGCTTCGCGCCGCGGGCAACCTGCGCGCGTCGCTGGGACCCTCTCGGGGCGACCAGCGCGCGTCCCGGGAATTTCGCGCTGCGCTCTGACCAGAGCCTCGCTCGCCCCCGTCGTCTCGCTGCCCAGCGGCCACAGGCTTGCCCGCTATCAGCCAGCCTGCTCGCTCTCCCCGCTGCGCGCAGCGGACGACCTGCGCGCGTCGCCGGGACCCCTTCGGGGCGACCAGCGCGCGTCGCGGGGATTCCGTGCGGCGCCGCGCCAGCAGCCATGGACATCGGCGCGCACAGGCAAAGATGCAGAGAAAAAAGGGAAGGAAGCGGGCGCGATCCTCGGGAGGAGCGTCCACATTTATGTACGTAGACTGATTCGCACGCAGACTCATTCACAATCAGACTCACTCGCGCTCAGGCTCACCCGTTCTTAGCCTCTCGCACTCAGACCGACCGTCTTTGTTCGTATTGTGTACCCCGTGACGAATTTCGGCACGCCCCTCCCACGGTTCGTGGCCCCATAGGGAGCGCGAGTGAAGATGGTATTCACAATTGCGGTATTCACAACTGCACATGGTTGGGTCCTTCGTCAGGCTAATTTTTTTTGTATGCATTCTTGCAAATCGTAAGGACATGTAAGGGTTCTTCAGGACTTCGCTACGGGCCCGGACGGGCAAGGTTTTCTTTCGGTTTGCGCAGGGAGTCTTAAGGATTCGTAAGGCATTCATTCGGATTCGTAAGGGTTCGTTTGGATTCGTAGGGATTCTTGTGGGTTCCTTGGGATTCTTAGGGGTTCCTAGGTCGTGACATCCGGAGGAATTTTTGCAAATCGTAAGGATTTGTAGGACATCTTGAAAATCCTAAGGGTGCTACTCGGGACCCGGACGGGCAATGCGTTCGGTTTGCGCAAGGAGTAGTGAGGATTCGCCAGGGATTCCCAAGAATTCGTAGGGTTTTGTATGGATTCGTATGGATTCCGATGGGTTCCCAGGGATTCCTAGGGAGTCGTAAGGATTCTTACGCATTCCTAAGGATTCCGACGTGCTCGTCGGTATTCATAGGGGGTCGTAGAGTGTCGTAGGGAATGATTCCTATAGATTCCTAGGGATTCCTAACAATTCCTAGGAAGTTGTAGGGAGTCGTCGGGATTCCCAGAGATTCCCATGGATTCCTGCAAATTCCTAGTGATTCCTATGGCTTCTCAGGGAGTCGTAAGGATTCCTAGGGATTCCCAGGGATTCCTAGAGCGTTTCGCAGGGATTCTTAAGGATTCCTAAAGCGTTTCGTACGGATTCCTAGGGGTTCCTGAGGATTCCTAGGTCGTGAAATCATTCAGAATCGCTGCACATCGTACAGCTTCGTGAGGGTTCCTAAGGATCTCACTCGGGGCACGGACGCGCAATGCGTTAGGTTTGCGCACGGAGTTTTAAGGATTCGTAAGGGATTCCAACGGATTTGTAGGGATTCCTATGGATTCGTAGGGGGTCGTAGGGATTTGTAGGGATTCATTTGGATTCCTAGGGTTTCCCACGGGTTCGTAAGGATTCTTAGGATTTCCCCCGGATTCCCGTGGGCTCTTCAGGATTGATCAGGGTTTGATCGGATTTGTATGAATCCTTGCAACTCGTAAGGATGCGTAGGGGTTCCTACGGATTGCACTAGGGACTTGGGCGGGCAAGGCGTGCGGTTTGCGGATGGAGTCTGAAGGCTTCGTATTGGATTCCGAAAGATTTGTTGGAATTTGTTGGGGTTCCTAGGGAGTCGTAGGGTTTCTTAAGGATTCGGAGGGGGTCGTAGGGACTCTTACGGATTCCTAGCGGACCACTAGGGATCCCTATTGCTTCCTAAGGATTCATAAGGGTTCCTAAGGGTTCGTAGGGAGCGTGAGGATTTTTCAGCATCCGTCAGGGTTCCTGTGGACTCCTAGGTATTCCGATGGATCCCTCGAGAATCCTAAGGATTCCGTAGGATTCCTATGGGTGTCTAAGGACTCTTTGGGATTCTAAGGGATTCCTGCGGCTTCGCAGGGATTCCTGAGGAGTACGGATTCCTAAGGGCGCGTAGGGATTCCTACAGATTCTTAAAGGTTTTTTTGATACCTGGGGATCCCGCTGGATTCTGAAGGATCCAAATAGATTTTTTAGGATTCCTTGCAAGTCGTAAAATTTGTGTAGGGGTTACGAAGGATGTCACTAGGGGCCCGATCGGTCAAGGCGTTCGGTTTGCGTAAGGAGTCTTAAGGTTTCGTAAGGGATTCCTGAGGATTCGTAGGGATTCGTACGGATTCCTATGGCTTCCAAGTGTGTCGTAGGGTTTTGTGAGGATTCCTGTGGATTCCTCGGGATTCCTAAGGGTTCCTAGGAAGTTGTAGGGAGTCGTTGGGATTCCTAATGGGTTCCTCTGGATTTCGAAAGATCCCTCGTGATTCCTAAGGGTTCCTGGGAGTCGTAGGGGCGCCTACGTTTCCTTCAGATGTGTAGGGGTTCCTAAGGATTCTTTCGGATCCGTAAGGATTTTGCAGGAATCCTAGCAAATCGTTGGGGCCCGGACGGGCAAGGCGCTCGGCTTGGGCAAGGAGTTTCAAGGATTCGGAAAAGGAGTCCTAAGGATTCGTGGGGGTTCGTAGGGGTTCCAATGGTTTCCTAAGGATTCCAAGGGATTCCTACGGAGTCGTAGGGAGTCGTAGGGCTTCCCAATGATTCGTGGGGATTCCTACGGGTTCCTAGGGAGTCGTAGGGAGCCGTAGGGTTTTCCTAGGGATTTCTAAGCATTGTCAGGATTCCTATGGGTTCCTATGAATTTCTAAGGGTTTCGGGAAGCGCCTTCTCTGAACGAGAAAGTGTTGGCAGTTTGTTAGGCCAAACTTTCTAATACTACATATAGAACGAAGACGCGATGGACTATGGCCGCCTGATCGCACATGTTTTTCGCTTGGCGGATCACGGGAAGCACCTTCTCCGAAGGAGAAGGTGCTGGCAGCTTGTTGGGCCAAGCCTTCTCATACTAAATATAGAACTAAGACGCGAGGGACCATGGCCGCCTGGCTGCAAATGTTTTTTTTTCCCCCTTCTTCCCTTTTTCGCAGTTTCCCAGTTGGTTTTTGCATGTTTTTTTCTGGTTTTCCCCCCCTCCGTTTTTGGCCGTTTCCCATTTGGTTTTGGCATGCTTTTCTGGTTTCCCCACATGCTTTGGGTCGTTCCCCCCCCCTGGTTTTTGCATGTTTTTGGGGCTTCCCCCCCCAAGACTGCCCAAGAGCGCTCCAAGAGAGCCCAAGACCGCCCGAGACGGCCCAAGAGGCCCCCAAGAGGCCCCCAAGAGGCGCCCAAGGGGCGGAGGAGGAGGAGGAGGAGGAGGAGGAGGATGAGGAGAGGAGGAGGAGGAGGAGGAAGGGAGGAGGTGAGGGAGGAGGAGGAGGAGGAGGACGAGGAGGAGGACGAGGAGAGGGGAGGTGGAGGAGCAGGATGAGGACGAGGAGGATGATGATGATGAATGAATGATGATGATGAGGAGGAGGAGGAGGAGGAGGAGAGGAGTAGGAGGAGGAGGAATAGAGAGGAGGAGGAGGAAGGGGGAGGAGGAGGAGAAGGAGGGAGGAGGAGGAGGATAATGAGGAGGAGAAGGAGTAGGAGGAGGAAGGAGGAGGATGAGTAGGAGGAAGAGGAACTGGAGGCGGAGGAGGAGGAGGAGAAGAGGAGGCGGAGGAGGAGGACGAGGAGGACGAGGTGAACGAGGAGGACGAGGAGGAGTAGGAATAGGAGGAGGAGGAGGAGGAGGAGGAGGAGGAGGAGGAGGAGGAGAGCGAGGAGGACGAGGAGGAGGAGGAGCAGGAAGAGGAGGAGGAAGAGGAGGAGGAGGAGGAGGAGGAGGAGGAGGAGGAGGAGGAAGACGAGGAGGACGAAGAGGACGGCAACACGAAACTTTGCGCTCGGGTGTGCTCTGGTCGTCGGGCTGTGGCGTTGGCCGGGACTCTCGACCCTGTCCCCTTGGATTGAGGAGCCCTTCTCCCTCCCTCTCCCTCCCTCCCTTCCTCCCACCA
>CAUYUJ010017876.1:146968-160462 GCA_963575745.1 Prorocentrum cordatum
CCTGGAGTTTGCCAATCTTTTGGTTTGTCGGGGCTCCGTTTGCGGGGGCCTGGCAGATCCATCCTGGCAATTTCTCCGAGCCGCGTCCAGCCGTGGCGACGAGAGCCTCCAGAGAAAGGCAAGGAACCACCTCTCGAATCGACGACGCCGTCGAGGTCGTCAAGCGTGTCGCCGAGACTGCACCGATGCTGCCGTGCGGGGACCTCCGGGCGCTTTGGGGGGCCCTTTGCCGCAAGGGGGTCGACCCGAAGAGATTCGAGGGTCGAGGCTTTCGAACGTGACTGCTCCTTGTCGGCCTCTGCGGGCCTTCGGCGGCCTCGGGACCTCTTCCTTTTCCTCCTCCACCTTCCACCCTCTCCTCCTACAGTCGGGGCACTGAAGAAGGAACCCTTTTCGTTGGGGAGGGGCTGGGTGTTCCTTGATTGTTTCAAAGTTTGTCTCGGGTTCTTCTGAGGTTTTCCATGGGGAATCGAGGTTGCACTAATGGGAAAAAGGGGTCTCGTTCTTTATTTAGGGTTCCTTAGGTCAACGTCCCGACTGTACCCCCCCCCGTCTGATCAAAAAACGGTATGCGCCTGGAATTTTGAACGCTTGTCTGCAAAACTATTCGTTTTTGCTGCGTTTCCACGAAAGAAGAGTCGCCACACCAGCATTCCCACCTCCTGCCTTCTAGGCCACACGCGCCTCATACTTGCATAACATAAGAAGGGAAAACACTAAAAAGAGCCGCATCAGTATTCCCACCTCCTGCGTGCTCGGCCACACGCACCTCAGACGAAGCACTATCCCTCATGCTACCTCTTCGCGATTTCTATTCTCGCGTCGCCGCCTGCTGTCATTTTCTTCGTACCCCGACTGTGCTAGCTTCGATAGTTCCATTTGTGGACTTGCAACATCAACGCACCTACGCTTGCTTCCCAAGACGCGCCCCCACATGTTGCCCGGGATCGCAGGCTCGAGGATGTCCAGGCGATGAGGCTACCATGATGATGATGCTGATGAAGATGATGATGATGATGCTGAACATGATGATGATGCTGAATATGGTGATGATGATGCTGATGCTGCTGATGATGAGGACTATGATGATGCTGATGATGGAGGGAGATGAGGGTGGTGTTGATGATGGTGATGGTCATGGTCATGGTGATGGTGGTTGCGGTGATGATTATGCTGATGATGATGAGAAGGAGGGGGAGGAGGTTCGACACATTCCGCTTTGAAGTCATGCAATAGATTCTGCAAGCAGCCATCATGACGATGATGATGATGATGCTGATGATGATGCTGATGATGATGCTAGTGATGCTGATTATTAGGACGATGATGATGGCGATGGTGGTGGTGATGATGAGGACCCGGTCGATGATGATGATGATGATGATGATGATGATGATGATGATTAGGTTAATGATGATGCTTTTGATGATGATGATGATGATAATGATGAGGATGATGATGATGCGGACGATGATGATGACGATGATGACGAGGACGATGACGATTATGATGATGGTGATGATGTTGCGGATGCAAACGGTTATGTTTTTGTTGATAATGATGACGATGATGATGATGATGGTCATGACGATGTTGATGCTGATTCTGCTGTCGGTGGTAGTGATGATGAGGATGATGAGAATGCTGGTTATTATGCTGATGCTGATGCTGCTGCTGATGATGATGATGATGATGATGAATATGATTCTGATGCTGATGATGATGCCAATGATTATGATGATGACGACACTGATGAAAATGATGATGCTGCTGATGACGACGACGATGATGAGAATGATGATGATGATGCTGCTGCTGCTGCTGATGATGATGATGATGATGATGATGAGCATGCTGATGATGCTGATTATGACGATGATGCTGATTATGCTGATGATGCAGTTGATGATGATGATGATGATGCTGATGATGATGATGATGATCATGATGATGATGATGATGATGATGATACACATGATGGTGACGCTGCTGATGACGACGATGATGCTGATAATTAGGATGATGCTGATGATGATGATGCTGATGATGATGCTGCTCATGCTGATGCTAGTGCTGATGCTGCTGCTGATGAGGGTAATGCTGATGTTGATGATGCCGTCGATGCTGACAGCGACGATGCTGATTATGATGATGATGATGATGATGATGATGATGATGATGATGATGATGATGATGGTGATGCTGGTTACGGTGATGCTAATGATGAAGATGATGATGATGGTGATGATGATGCGGATGATGATGATGATTTTGATGAGTCTGATGCTCTTGATGCTGATTATGACGATGATGATTATGATGATGATGATGATGATGATGATGATGATGATGATGATGATGATGATGATGATGATGATGATGATGATGATGATGATGATGATGATGATGATCCCCCCTCGGCGGACGGCGTGCGTCGCACAGCCCCCGCTCTGGGCAGGGGGAGGCACCCAAGCCCGCGATGAAACCTGGACCCGCACGACAACTGGGAGCACCAGGGCAACCAAGAGCCGCACGGGGACAACGGCACCCCTTAGGCAAGCCTAAAGGGCCGCTGCCCGCCCAGGAGGCACCACGGGTTTAGGCCCCACCCCTACCCCTCGCGCCCGAAGCAGCGCCCTCGCCCCGCTCGCCGGACGCCGCGGCCTCGCGCCGCTCTCGGGAGCGGCTCCGTGGCCGCCCTCGGCCCGCCAGGCGGGCGGGCTCCCCCAGCACCGCGCTCCTCGTTGGGTGGAGCCCTCGTCGGAGACGGCGCAGCCCCTCCAGCTGGCGCTCCGACGCTCGGCGCAGGCAGGGCTCGGCCAGCCCCATCACGCGCGCCGAGCCAGCGTTGCAGCCGCACACGTTGCAGAAGACCGTCGGGCCCGCCTGCATCAGGATGTGCGAGTCGTGGAGCGCCGCGTTCCACCAGGCTGGCTGCCCGACGGCTGCTGGGCCGACAACGGGGGCCTCCACTCCAGCGGCGCGCGCCTGGCCCCGGCCTCGGCCTCCGCCACGACCGCGGCCTCGCCGTCCTGGCCCTGGCGGGGCGGGGGGCGGCGGAGGCGCCTCGGCGGCGGCTGGCACCTCCGCTGCGGCGGACCCTCCGGCCAGCGTTCCTCCTGGGCTGGCAGCGCCCGTCCCCCTGCCTCGGCGGCCCCTCCTCGCGGGCGGGCTCACCCCCGCCGCCGCCCTCAGCCTCTTCGCGAGGGCGTGCCGCCAGCGCGGCGGCCGCCAAAGCGAGGACGGCTGCTCCCGTCGCTCCCGCGCCGTCGCCCGAGCCTCCGCTGCGGGCGGCCACTCGGCCCCCCTGCACGGGGGTGCCAGCGGCGGCGCAGACCCAGCAGCTCCAGCAGACCGTCTCGCCCAGCAGCAGCGCCGTTGATCAGGCGTAGGAGGAGGCGGAGGAGGAGCAGGAGCAGGAGATGGAGGAGGAGGAGGAAGAGGACGAAGAGGAGGAGGAAGATGCTGATGCTGATGCTGCTGCTGCTGATTGCCTTGGTGATGATGACGATGACGACGACGACGATGCTGACAATGATGACGAGGTTGCTGATGATGATAATGATGATGCTGATGCTGATGCTGATGACGATGATGATGATGATGATGATGATGGTGATGGTGATGGTGATGGTGATGATGATGATGATGATGATGATGCTGATGATGAGGATGTTGATTATTATTATCATTATTCTTATTATCATTATTTGTATTCTGATTACCAGCATTCTTATTCTGATGATGGATGATGCTTCTGCTGAAGATGATGACGATGATGATGATGATGCTGATGCTGATGATGATGATGATGCTGATGCTGATGCTGATGATGATGATCAGGATGAGGATGATGATGATTATGATGTTGATGATGATGATGATGATGATGATGATGATGATGATGATAGTGATGATGATGATGATGATGATGATGATGATGATGATGATGATGATGATGATGAGGAGGAGGAGGAGGAGGAGGAGGAGGAGGGGGAGGAGGAGGAGAAGAGCGAGGATGAGAGCGAGAGGGAGAGCGAGGAGGAGAGCGATGATGATGATGATGAGGAGGAGGAGGAGGTGAAGTAGGAGGAGGAGGAGGAATTATTGCGGTGAGGGTAGTCGCGCCGATCTGGGACGGAGCGGCTTGCAGATCCGAGCGCACTGGTCCCTGCCCGCGCTCTCTTCCGCCCCTGCCTCCTCCCTGCTCCGCTCGTGGCTCGCTGGGAGATACCCCGCGCGGGGACCGTCGGTTTCGTGAGACGTTTGCACGTTTTCGTCGTTTCGCGGCGTTTCTCAAGCTTAGGAAGCTCTCCAGCAGCTGCGCCTCGCCAAGAGCGTTCCCAGGGTGCCCGACTCGTCCCGAACTGCCGTCGGAGACCCGAAGTATTACCCGAAAGCCGAGTGGCCTGGGGAACCGCGCCGACGGCGTCTGCGACAACGTCTACGTCGGCGTCTTCGTTTCGACGATGTTTGGACGTTTCTGGGAGTTTTCGTCGCCATGGTTGGACGCGGCTCGGAACACTGGCCAGAGGAGGGATTAGAGGACTGATCTTGAGCGGATCTAGGTCAGAGGACGACAACAAGGTACGCATTATTGAGGCAGCTGGGTGGGGGGGCTCAGGATCCATCGCAGATTGCTTCTCCCCTTCCTCGTCTTTGAGTGTCAGTTTTTTTGTGTGCTCTGCTCATCTTCCTGTTGAGAGCGGTGTCTCACCTTTCTCAGCCTCAGGGTGGCCCACAGGAGCTCGTGGAGAAGCTCATCCAGGGGAAAGTGGCAACGCTTGATCGGGCCCTCGAAGAGAAGGATTCCCGGCGGGGTGCAGTACGGCTCGCGTTGCCCAGCGTGGAGCAGAGGTGTGAGCGGGTGCCTGCGAGTCTGGTAGAGAGGGGAGAGTGATCGGCGTCACCCCAACATACTTATACTATATGTGCGTCGCCCCCCCCAGGGGGGACGCGCGCACCGAGAAATCTTATCGTGTATGCGTCGTGGCGGGCGCTTTCTGGCCACACCGCTCGGGAAACGACATACTACAAGATGGGTATACCATATGTTCGGGTCGGACGCGCGCCTCCAAGGAGGACATCTGGTATTAGTATGTCCCTGTGCGTCCCAAGTGACGGCAGGATCGGATGAGGAAGGAGCCCTCTCTTGCGGGTGGCGCGCGGCACGCCGGCGCCTCCCCCGCTGGGCAGGCGGTCAAAACCTTTCTTGTGTGATCTGGCGCGCCTTCTCTGCGCATCCTGCGCAGTGCCCTGCGCTCGCCCGCACCTTCGACGGCTGGCTCCTTCGCCTCCCTATTCCTTCTCCTCCTCCTCCTCCTCCTTCTCCTCCCGTTGCTTCTGGCGTGTCGGCCTCTCTCGGTGTGCTCGCCAGCCAAGCGACTGGATCACCTCGGGCATACAGCCCAAACGCTGGAGTGAGCTTCTTAGTGTTAGGATTCTTCTTGTTATTCATATATCAGTGTCCACAGACATCCGCCGATCCGCGGCTCCTTAGGTTCCGACCGCCTTCCTGGCGACAGTCTTTCGTCCCGGATCCATGTTCGATGGTCCCAGGGCGCGACAGTGGGCCCCCGAGGGCCGAAATCGAAAAGAAGCCAACGGTTGAAAAGAGGTGCAGGTACGACTCGTAGATAGTTGCCTGTGTCTGTGGCGGGGAGAGGCGAAGCACGTGCGACGGCCAGCCTGTTCTCAGGGATAACGTCGAGGAAGGATTGGCTCAGGGGGAGATGCCTCGACCCCCGCTCGCCCACTGATCGCCCATAGGGGTCCGACAGCCCACCCCGCCCAGGACCCTGCGGATTCGCCATCGGGGGCCTGCCGCCGATCTGTCGGCGGTGCATCGCTGATGCCAGCTTTGCGTTCTCCCCCCGAGCTGGCCGCCCCCCTGCGGTCGGAAACTTTGGCTTGGCCCGTCGCGTCGCTGGTTCTGGTCCACCAAGCCTTGGCGCGACACGCTGACCACGTCCCGGTCCTCGGGAGTCAACGCTCTGAGCTTTCCCCAGTCTCCCGCCCCGCGAAGCGGAGCGACACGCCATCCGCGCGCAGGGCACTGGGCACAGCGTGTCGCCGTGGCCGCCGCCGCGGCACGCTAAACAACAGTTCCTGACGGTACCTCTAGGCCTCCCCAATGGGGTCCGAGTAGATGGAATCGGAGGATCGTGCCCTATCGTCGATGCATCGGCGATGCCGCGCGGTGTGAAAGCCGATGTTCTCCACGTCGACGTCGCCGATGCATCGCCGACGTTGCCGATGAATCGCCGATGCGTCAGCGATGCATCGGCGATACGGCGTGATCCTCCGACCTCATCTACTAGGACCCCATTCGGGAGGCCTCTGGAGGAGGAGGAGGAGGAGGAGGAGGAGGAGGAGTAGGAGGAGGAGGACCAAACCCAAGCTCCCTCTTTATAATGAGGCCCCTACAAGGATTCCTTTCAACTGGGAAAACTGCATCGTTTGAAGACAACCGTTTGACGATCCTGAAGCATGCCAAAACATAATTCTCGGCACTCCAGCGCCTCATATCAAGTTGACTTGTGCGCCTTGACGATCCGGAATCGTGCCAGAATGCCATTCCTGGGACTTCAGCACCGCGAGCCAACGTAACTGTTGCACCCTCAACCCTGAAATATTTCCAAACACCATGTCTCGTACGTTGACCATGGGAATCCGTGAAGCTCTTGCACTCTTTAATCAGGAATGTGCGCGGCGCTAAGGCGAGAGACACATTTTGAAAAGGAACCGCCCTCAATCCGTGAAAATCTTGCAATTTTGAATAACGAATGTGCGCGGCGCTAAGGCGAGATCCACATTTTGAAAACCACTCGCCCTCCATCTGTGAATCTGTTGCCACTGTTTAAGCTTCAGGGTCATCAGTGGTGAGGAAGGCTCAGGCGATTCGCCCGGCCCTTCCTTTCGACGGGTGCGACAGGGAGAAGCTATTTATAAGGAACAGGAGTGGAGTAGGAGGAGCAGTAGTAGGAGTAGGAGTAGGAGTAGGAGTAAGAGTAGGAGTAGGAGTAGGAGTAGGAGTAGGAGTAGGAGTAGGAGGAGGAGGAGGAAGAGGAGGGGGAGGAGGAGGAGGAGGAGGAGGAGGAGGAGGAGGAGGAGGAGGAGCAGGTGGAGGAGGAAGAGGTGACGAGGCCCCTTCATTCTCCACGTAATGATTGCGGCCTGCCCGACGAGGCCCGCCGACACGGCTGGGGAGCTGGTCGGGCACCCGTGCCTCTCTGCGCTGGTATCTCGCGGCCTCTGGGCGCGTGCGCGGTGGCTCACCGTCGCGGCATGCCGCCCCTGCGATCGATGCACTCGCCATCTCCAGGCTCGGCGTTGAGGTCAGGGGGAACGGCAGGGGGGCGTGGCTCTTCGGACATCTCAGAAGGCTGAGATGCGCCCCCCCCTCCAACTTTGCCACTTGCCCCTCATTTCCCACGCCAGGCCAGCGGTATGCTCGAGCGGGCCCGCCGGTACGGCCAGGGGGGCTGCTCGCGACCCTCGGTGCCTCTCTGCCGCTTGCGTCTCGGGGAGCGCGCCCCTTCCTCGCGTCCAGGCCCAGACGATCCGCAGATCTCCGACGTTCTGATTTTTCCCCTGCACTCCTGTGTTTCGAGTCCGTTAGGAAGAGCGCTGCTCGCGCGTCTCCTTCCTTCCTCCCGCCTCCTCCTCCTCCTCCTCCTTTTGCCGCCTGCCGCCTGCCTGCCGGTCTCACTACCTACGTGCGCGTGTCTCCACTCAACCATTGTGCTTTCCTAGGAGGTTGCCAATTGGGCAAATGTCGCCACTCTTGTGGGGTCCTGGGAGGTCCATCGGCGTAGATTATCATCGCAACATGTTCTTGTATGGAGCCTTCATACCGTAGCACCCCGCAGATGCGGATGAGAGTGAGGGGGTTGGTGGGGGCGTCGGTAGTTTGCGAGGCTCTGGAGAAGCCCCCCGCAGGCGCCACAGTTTTGACAAATTATGCAACGAGCCCGCCGCAGGCGCCGATTTTTCCATTAAACCAATGTGGGTAGGTCTCGGGTGGGTCGCGGGTGGCTCGCAAATGGGTCGCGGGTGGGTCGCGGGTGGGTCGCGGGTTGGGTCGCGGGTGGGTCGCGGGTGTAGAGGACAGAAAATCCACTCCATAATAATCAATACCACAAGCGAAGCCGTTTAGTAAACGCACACAAGGGATGAAAGTAAACGCCAAGGGCCGTTTAGTAAACGTCAATTGTCGGGTCCGGGTAGTTTCTCCTCCCTCGAGGGTGGGTCGCGGGGTGGGTCGTGGGTGGGTCGCGGGGTGGGTCGCGGTTGGGTTGCGGATGGGTCGCGGATGGGTCGCGGGGTGGGTCGCGGGTGGGTCGCGGGGTGGGTCGCGCGCGGGGTGGGTCGCGGGGAGGGTCGCGGGGTGGGTCGCGGGCGGGACGACGACGACAACAAACAACAACAACAGCAACAACAACAACAGCAACAACAACAGCAACAACAACACCAACAACAACAATACCAACAACAACCGCAGGAACAACAACAATAACCACACCAACCGCAGCAACAGAAACAACAATACTTGCAACAACAACCGCAGCAGCAGAAACCAACAACAACACCAACAACACCACCACCAACAACAACAGCAGCAACAGCAACAGCAACAACAACAGCAACAACAACAGCAACACCAACAACACCAACAAAAGCAACAACACCACCACCAACAATAACAGCAACAACGCAACAAGCAGAATTCTCACACATTCCCGATTCAGCCACGCACCCAGGGACAATGAATGACCGTTCGACCCCCTCACGCTTATGAGTAGTCGCCTCGCGTGGAGAAGGGATTAGATACGTCTCGACGAATTCATCAGTCCCGGCTTTTTTCGTGGATTTCGGCCCCCTGGTGGCTGTATCTTGGCCCTGGGACCATCAGAAATGGATCTTTGACGGAGAGCTACCACCCAGGGAAGCGGTGGGGACCCTGTAAGACAGCATGTCGAACATCATATCGTCTGATGTCACGGTCTCTATCTGTTGTATTGTTCCCAACCATCCTGCGGTGCTGGGTCCTCGTTTTGAAACGAGAGAGAGGGAGAGAGAGAGAGAGAGAGAGAGAGAGAGAGCGCCCCGCGTCTCTCCTCCCTCCTCCCATCCCCGCCTCGGCACTCCACATATCCATGTCGGCACACCTCCATAATGCTTGGTGGTCCAATAGGAGCTCATCCAAGACCCTAGAGGGAGGTTTCGCATGGCACCGCCGCCCCCATTTCGGCACACCCCTCAGACGTTTCGTGGCCCCATAGGGAGCTTTACGTAAGGCCCCAGTGGAAGGGTTTGCATGGCACCGCCGCCCCATGTCGGCACACCCCTCAGACGTTTCGTGGCCCCATAGGGAGCTCTACCTGAGGCCCCAGTGGGAAGGTCCGCATGGCACCGCCGTCCATTTTGGCATGCCCCTCAGACTTTTCGTGACCCCAAAGGGAGCTCAACCTGAGGCCCCCGTGTGAGGGTTCGCATGGCACCGCCGCCCCATGTCGGCACACCCCTCAGACGTCTCGTGGCCCCATATAGGGAGCTCCACCTGAGGCCCCAGTGGGAAGGTCCGCATGGCAACGCCGTCGATTTTGGCATGCCCATCATACCTTTCGTGACCCCAAAGGGAGCTCAACCTGAGGCCCCCGTGGGAGGGTTCGCATGGCACCGCCGCCTCATGTCGGCACACCCCTCAGACCTCTCGTGACCCCATAAGGAGCTCCACTTGAGGCCTCCGTGGGAGGGTTCGCATGACACGGCCGCTCTGTTTCGGCACACCCATCACACCTCACACGCTTCGTGGCCCCAAAAGGGGCTCCACCTGAGGCCTCAGTGGGAGGGTTCGCATGGCACCGCCGCCCCATTTTGGCACACCCCTCAGACCTCTCGTGACCCCATAGGGAGCTCCACTTGAGGCCCCCGTGGGAGGGTTCGCATGGCACCGCCGCCCCATGTTGGCACACCCCTCACACGCATGGCGGCCCCGCCCCGTATCGGCACACCCTTCGCGCGCTTCGTGGCCCCACGAGGAGATCTACTGAAGGCGATATTCACAACGACGGTACTCACAACTGCATGTGGTTGGGTCGTTCGCAAGGATAACAGATGCTCAATCTGTTTTTCGCTTTATTGTCGATTCCGGCCATCGGGAGCCGTTTTCGGGCCCCCGGGCCACACCAAATAGTTTGGGCCGGATACTCCAGATTTCGTAATAAAAGGGAGGGGGTCTGGACCCTCCCAGACGAGAAGTTTTAGACCCCCCCCGTGGGAGAACCCCCCAAAACATCGTCCCCAGACCCCCCCAGGCCCTCCAAGATAGCCTGGAAGAGACCCCCCCCGAAATGAGACCCCCCTCCCTTTATTACGAAATCTGGAGTAACTACCCCCAGGGAAGCGATCGGGGCCTCTGAGGCCGTGGCCAGAACATTCGGAGGCCTCGGGCGGAGGTCGCAGCGGAATAGAGAGCTCCCCGACAGGAGATCGGTTTCGGTTTCGTGCTCGTGTCGTGCGTGCGGGCGAGGCGAAGCAGCTCGGGCGCGCGGGAGGAATGATCCCGCCGTCGCTAGGGCAATGCGGATGCAGCCCGCCCTGATTAGCAGGTCGACCCTGCCAGCTCAAGGGTACCCCTGTGTCCTGTGCCTCGCGACACGAGCCTTCTCACACTCCGATGGCGATGTGGCCTTCGGAAGGGTCTCGTGTCCTCTCGCGTGTCCTGTCCAATCAGGTCCGACTGCACAGTGGACCGCCCCTCCGCCCCCCGTCGGGCGCGCGGTGGCCCTGGGTGTCCCGACGTGGTGTCCCGTTGGTGTCCCGTTGGTGTCCCGCTGGTGTTCCGTCGGCGGTGGGCGGGCGGTGGCCGCGGGTGTTCCACCTTGGTGTCGGTACACGTTGTTCATGTCTAATTATTCGGAAGTTCTTCGATTTTTTTGGGGCCAAGATCCTTTCATTTCTGATTGTTTTATCCTGGGCCTCTTCCTGGCCACAAGGGGGCCAGGAACAATTAGAAACGAGCACAGTTAGAAATGAGCACGATTAGAAATGAACGACGTGTAGTGAAGTCGATAGTGAGATCGATACTGGGATTGCTGGAATGGGATGGATAGTTATATCAGACATGAGATCGGCAGTGAGGTTAATTGTGGCACTGTTTGTGAGATCGATCGCGAGACCGAAGGCGAGATCGATGGTGAGAACGATAGTGGCACCACATCGCAGCGCAACGTCGTCATCATCACACCCATCGCATTTGCCAGCAGTTGGTTCTTTCCCCCCGAACCCCCAACCCCATGATCAACTGAAGGGTGGCCGTACAGGTATCACAGCGGCCGATGTCCGGGCATGCTGTCACGATTTCGGGCTGCTCTGGAGCCGCGGTCTTCCGCTGCAGGACAAGGAGATCGAGGAGCTCAGGCAGAGGGTCACGTCGGTCCAGAGCGAGCACAAGTCCGACATCTCAACCCTCAGGAGGGTTCGCGGGGCCTCTGCCGCCGTCGCCCCCCTGCCTTGCCCTTCCCTGCCCCGCGCTCCTCTCCCATGCCTTTTTTTTTTTGTTTTCTTTTCAATCTGCGGCCTCGAAGGCCCCGACCGCTTCCCTGGGGGTCCCGCTTGGGGCGCCCACACATCTGGCGCATCCATCTCTTGATGCGTGGAGCCCTGGAGGCCTGGACACTCTCCATATGGGGCAGGCTTGTCCTCCTGCGCCGTTCGTTGACGGCCCCTGGGCCCAGCGACTGCGGAGGCCGAAAGTAGCTCCACACCGGCCGCTCCGGTTTCGTCGGAGCCTCCGATCTCTGGGGATCTGGCCCCCCCAGGGCATGTTTCCGGGCATTCAGAGCGAGCGGCAGGCGCAGGAGGAGCAGAAGCGGGGCGGCGCCCCGGTGCAGGCCTCGACGGAGATGGCGTCGACGCCCACGTCCACGACGACGTCGCACGCCGGCGGCGGTGGCAAGCCGCGACTCCGGCGGCGATGGTCATGGCGACGGCGTCGGTCAGGTTGCGGATAGCGCCTCGAGGGTCGAGGTCCTCGGACGTTTTCGTCTGTTCTCGGCTGAGCGACCTTGCATAAAGAAATGCAAGTGGCACGTGTGCCGTGGCTCTTGCGCAATAAGGAAGGGGCGCGCTGGCTTGTGGGTGGGTGGGTGGGTAGGTGGGTGGGTAGGTGGGTGGGGGGGGCGTAATGAAGGGGGGGCGCGCTGGCTGGTGGGTTGGGGGGGGGGTGCGGACGGCGCGCTGGGGCGCGCAGGGAGGGAGTGGGGGTCGTGCAAAAATAAAGGTGTCGCGGGGCGGAGGGGGCGCGCTGGCTGGTGGGTGGAGAGGATGCGGATGGGGTGTGCCGTGCCGAAATAAAAGGGGTCGGGGCGGAGGGGCGGATGGGGTGTGCCGTGCCGAAATAAAAGGTTCGGTGCGGAGGGGCGCGCTGGCTGGCGGGTGTGGGGGGGATGCGGAGGGGGTGTGCCTTGCCGAAATAAAGAAGTCGGGGCAGAGAGATGTGCTGTACCGAAATAAAGGTGTCGGGGCGGAGGGCGCGCCGGCTGGTGGGTGGTGGGGGTGCGGATGGGGTGTGCCGTGCCGAAAAAAAAGGGGTCTGGGCGGAGGGGTGTGCCGTGCCGAAATAATTGCGCCGTGCCGAAATAAGATGGGGTCGGGGCGGAAGGGGCGCGCTGGCTGGTGGGTGGGGGGATGCGGGCCCGTGCCGAAATAAAGGGGTCGGGGCGGAAGGCGCGCGGGCTGGTGGGTGGGGGGTGCGGAGGCGGTGTGCCGTGCCGAATACAAGGGGTCGGGGCGGAGGGGTGTGCCGTGCCGAAATAGAAGGGGTCGGGGCGGAGAGGCGCGCTGGCTGGCGGGTGCGAGGGGGGGATGTGGAGGGGGTGTGCCGTGCCGAAATATCGTGGGGTCGGGGCGAGAGGGTGCGTGCCGAAATAAAGGTGTCGGGGCGGAGGGGCGCGCTGGCTGGTGGGTGGGGGATGCGGGGGGGTGTGCCGTGCCGAAATAAAAAGGGTCGGGGCGGAGGGGTGTGCCGTGCCGAAAAAGGGTCGGGGCGGAGGGGCGCGCTGGCTGGTGGGTAGGGGGGATGCGGAGGGGGTGTGCCGTGCCGGAATAAAGGGGTCGGGGCGGAGGGGTGTGCCGTGCCGCAATACAGGGGTCGGGGCGGAGGGGCGCGCTGGCTGTGGTTGAAGGGATGCGGAGGCAGTGTGCCGTGCCGAAATATCGGTGGGGTCGGGGCGGAGGGGTGTGCCGTGCCGAAATAAAGCGGTCGGGGCGGAGGGGCGCGCTGGCTGGTGGAATGTGTGGGTGATGGACGGGGTGCCGAGCCGAAATAAAGTGGTCGGAGCTCTAGACACCCTGTGCAAGATAATAAAGGGGTCGGGGAGGAAGGGCGCGCTGGCTGGTGGTGTGGGGGGGGACGTGGGGGGTGTGCCGTGCCGGAATAAAAGGGGTCGGGGCGGATGAGTGTGCCGTGCCGAAATACAGGGGTCGGGG
>CAUYUJ010017876.1:160562-221801 GCA_963575745.1 Prorocentrum cordatum
CGCACTGGCTGGTTGGTGGGGAGGTGGGTGGGGCGTAGGGGGTGTGCCGTGCCGAAATAAAAGGGGTCGGGGCGGAGGGGTGTGCCGTGCCGCAAGCAAGGGGTCGGGGCGGATGGGCGCGCTGGCTGGTGGGTGAGGGGAGGCGGATGGGGGTTTGCCGTGCCGGAATAAAAGAGGTCGGGGCGGAGGGCTGTGCCGCGCCGAAATAAAAAAGGGTCGGGGCGGAGGGGCGCACTGGCTGAAGGGGTCGGGGCGGAGGGGCGCGCTGGCTGGTGGGTGGGGGGAGGGGCGGAGGGGGTGTGCCGTGCCGAAATAAAGGGGTCGGGGCGGAGGGGTGTGCCGTGCCGAAATACAGGGGTCGGGGCGGAGGGGCGCACTGGCTGGTGGGTGGGGTGGGGTGGCGTGTGGGTCACTTTACAACCAGAAGCGCACTTTACAACCATATGGGTCACTTTACAACCAGCTTGCAACATCCGAGAAGGGCACTTTACAACCAGGAAGGGCACTTTACAACCAGGCAAGTAGAAACACATATTGAATGCACGCGGGCCTTTCCCTGAAATCTCCGCGGGCAAGCGCAAAGGGTGGCTTTGGGCTCTTTGAGGCATGTTGGTTGTAAAGTTGCCCATCGCGCACGAAGAAGCACTGCGCGCGCGTTGGTGATGCGACAACCTGGTGCGCTATGGTATGTTGCGTGCTGGTGGGCGGATTCTGGTTTTGGCCTGCTCTCTAAGCTCTGTCGGTCAGTTATGCCATTGCTTGCTCTGCCTTTGTCCGACGGACGAAGGCTACTCGCGCAGGACATACGAATAAACCATGATCTTGTCCAAGACTGGAGCTGCATGGCAGTGGGAAGCTGTAGTGGGAGATGTGGTACCGGGGCCTACAATGGGAACTGCATGGTGTTGGGAAGCTGCGGTGGCAACTGTAGTGGTCGCCAGGCAGCGGTGGGAACTGCGGTGGTAGCTGGGCTGCAATGGGATATGTGGTGGTAGCGGGGGGTCAGTCAGAATTGTGGAGGTAGCGGGGCTGCAGCGGGAAGTGTGGTGGTAGCAGGGTTGCAGTGGAAACTGCAGTCGAAGGGGTTCAATACGAGGCCGTTGGTGAAGACCCCGACCACCGTCTTGAACATGGCGGTGACCGCGGAGGTGGACACGCCCCAGTAGGTAGACATGGAAGTAAGGCGCGTCAAAGGAGAACGCGCCCAGCGGGAATGGAAACCACTCATAGGCATCGCTGGGGCCTGCGCAGAGCGTTCAGGCGCTCGGGCTCCGGAGCGCCCACGTGCTCTGGAGCACTTTTCAGAGCGCCCGCGCGCCCTGGAGCACTTTTGAGAGCGCCCACTTGCTCTGGGGCATTTTTCAGAGCGCCCACTTGCTCTGGGGCACTTTGCGGAAAGCCCAAACACGCACGGCCACTCTGAGCTGGTTGTAAAGTGGTCCGTTCTGGTTGTAAAGTGGCCCGTTCTGGTTGTAAAGTGGTCCGTTCTGGTTGTAAAGTGGGCCGTTCTTGTTGCAAAGTGGACGTTCTCGCTGAAAAACCATACTTTCCAATCCTATGTTGGTTGTAAAGTAACCCATCTGGTTGTAAAGTGGTTGTTCTGGTTGTAAAGAGACCAAATCTCGGGTGGGGGAGGTGTGTGTGTGTGTGTGTGTGTGTGTGTGTGTGTGTGTGTGTGTGTGTGTGTGTGTGTGTGTGTGTGTGTGTGTGTGTGTGTGTGGGGTGCGAAGGGTGCGTGCCGTGCCGAAATAAAGGGGTCGCGGCGGAGGAGTATGCCGTGCCGAAAAAAACGGTCGGGGCGGAGGGGCGCGCTGGCTGGTGGGTGGGGCGGGGGGGGCGTAGGGGGTGTGCCGTGCCGGAATACAGAGGGGTCGGGTCGGAGGGGTGTGCCGTGCCGAAATAAAGGGGTCGGGGCGGAGGGGCGCGCTGGCTGGTGGGCGGGGGGAGGCGGAAGGGGGATGCCGTGCCGAAATAAAGGGGTTCGGGGCGGATGCCAGGGCAATAAAGGGGTCGGGCGGAGGGGTGTTGCGGCCGCAATACAGGGGTCGTGGCGGAGGGCGCGCTGGCTGGTGGGTGGTTGGGGGGCGGAGGGGGTGCGCCGTGCCGAAATAGAGGGGTCGGGGCGAAAGGGTGTGCCGTGCCGAAATAAAATAAAAGGTCGGGGCGGAGGGGCGCACTGGCTGAAGGGGTCGGGGCGGAGGGGCGCGCTGGCTGGTGGGTGGGTGGGGGGGGGGGGTGGAGGGGGTGTGCCGTGCCGAAATAAAGGGGTCGGGTCGGAGGCGTGTGCCGTGCCGGAATAAAAGGGTGGGGCGGAGGGGCGCACTGGCTGGTGGGCGGGGTGGGGGGGGGGGTGGGGTGGGGGGCGTAGGGGCGTGCCGTGCCGGAATAAAGGGGTCGGGGAGGAGGGGTGTAGAAAGGGGTCGGGGCGGATGGGCGCACTGGCTGGTGGGCGGGGGGGGCGTCGGGGGGTGCCGTGCCGAATAAAGGGGGTCGTGGCGGAGGGGTGTGCCGTGCGAAATAAAAAGGGTCGGGGCGGAGGGGTGTGCCGTGCCGAAATAAAAGGGGTCGGGGCGGAGGGGCGCGCTGGCTGGTGGGTGGGGGGAGGCGGAGGGTGTGTGCCGTGCCGAAATAAAGGGGTCGGGTCGGAGGGGTGTGCCGTGCCGAAACAAAGGGGTCGGGGCGGAGGGGCGCACTGGCTGGTGGGTGCTGGTGGGGGTCGGGGCGTAGGGGTGTGCGCTGGTGGGGGTCGGGGCGGAGGGGTGTGCCGTGCCGAAATAATGGGATCGGGGCGGAGGGGCGCACTGGCTCGTGGGTGCTGGTGGGTGGGTGGATGCGGGGGGGGATGGAGGGTCGCGCTGGCTGGTGGAATGTGTAGGTGATGAGGGGTGTGCCGTGCCGAAGTAAAGTAGTCGGAGCTCTAGACACCCTGTGCAAGAAAATGCCAAACATAATTGAGGTGTTACTCACGAGGTTCGAGGTTCCCAGGGTGCCCTCCAGCAGCTGCGCTTCGCCCAGGGCCTTCAGGGGCTGACGGGATCGTCCCGGACGGCCGTCGGTGGCCCAAAAGCTGGAAGCTGGGGATCAGCCCGGAGACGGAAGTCTGCTGCGGCAGCTGGTGTCGGCCCCGCCGCTGCGCGCTCTCCTCGGTGCTCGGGCGCCTCTGGCGCCGGGAGGCGCCAGAGACATCAGCTGCGTGAGCCGGTTTTGAACTCTACCTTTACTATCCCCCTGCGGTTCGCTCCGACGGGGGTGTTGGCCGAACGTCTCTGGCCGACGCCCACATGGCTGGGGGCTCGCAGCCATCGTTCGCTGAAGGGAAATGATTTTCAATTCCCAGGATCCGGGTTTTTACTCCAGGCGCCCTCTCGTCTAAATGGTCGAGCGGTCTTCCTTCTCTTTCTCCTTCTTGGGGGGGCGGGAGCGGAAACCCAGTCTGCTTTGAACGCCCTCCTGCCTCACGCTTCTGCCCACGCCTTCCGAGCGAAGAGCCCGATGTCCGCAAGCGAGCGACGCAGAAAAAACGGGGGCGACTGCGCGGACATGTGCGCGCAAGCTTCCCGCGCCAAGGTCGCGCATGCGCGCCCTTTGCTCCACGCGGTGTGCCTCGCTTCCGGCGTAAGGTCGCTATGTCCTCTCTATCGAGACCCCTTCTTTCAGGAGGGAAATCGTCGATTCCTTAGAAAATGTTGGAAAATATGGGAAGTGGGGGGGAAGACAAAAACCCAGAAAATATGGGGAAATATGGTGAATCCAGTTATTCGTGTCTACTTATTTGTGTGTCCCACGGCCCCTTGAGCTACGTCCTCTCGCTTGAGAGACCCACTTCTCTCCGTCGCCACGAGCAGCGGCGCCCCAGCACGACGCCGCACCGCACTGGGGGCCCGCGCCTCCCGCGCGGTCCGCGGCCCGGTAGGCGACGGCGGCGGCGGCGTGCAGTGGTCGGTGTTTTCGGGGAACGCGCTGGTCTTTCTGGGCCAGTGCACGGTCGACTAGACGTAAGAGTGACCTTTCGCCGGAGTGACCTTTGGTGCGGGCACAGATGAGCCCCCAGGTGGCTGAAAACGAAGCAGTAGCAGCTGGTTGCGCGCCCAGGTTTGGCCCCCCGCGACCCCCAAAAAGCCGCGCACCAAAGGTCACTCTTACCCAGGGTCACTCTTGCTTACAGCCGACATGGGCGATGCGGCGCGATCTTACGATCGGGGGAGCGCAGGCATTCAGCGGGCGAAGAATGGTAGAACATCAACTCTTCTGCGATCCGGGTCGCCTGTCCCAGGGCGGCTGGGGAGTGTATACCCCCATCTGCCACCGTAGGGGATATAAACATCCCAGCCGCCCTGGGACAGGCGCCCTGGTTGCGGAACACATATATTACATTGTTGTTCGCCCGCTGCAACATGGGTTCAGGCGCGTGGATTAGCGACGGGTCCCGTTTCCAAACGAGCTCGTCGCGCGCCGTCGCAAAACCACGCGGCGCTGGCGCCACGGGCGCCAGATCCACGGATATCTACTCGATGCTAGCTTGTGGCCGAGCCGAACCCATCCACTCTGGCCCCATTCGGGCGGCCTTCACTAGAGGACTGGGTATCCCAAGGGAGGTCAGGGAACGAACCCAGGTGAATGCTCACATTTCCGTCTCCCAGCGGCCGCTCAGGGCGATTTTCCTTCAACCCCACCTCTGTTTCTACCCTCAGGGGGGTTGTGAACGTTGGGGAGTCTCAGACCCTGCTGCACGCCGCTGATTCCGGCCCCGCCGAATGGCGCTCTCCTCGATACACTCGCGCCTCCGACGCCAGGAGGCGCCGGGGTAACCTCCGCGGGGCAAGAAGTCATGAGAATGATTCGTTCCCAGATTCGGGGTAACCTCGGCGGGGGAAGAAGTCACGGGAATGAGTCGTTCCCAAATTTTTCATATTCCCAGGGCGTCCACAATTTTCCATCGTTCCGCATGGGCTCCAGAGGCGAGTCATCAGAATGATTCGTTCCCAGATTTTCCAGGTTCCCAGGGCGTCCAAGATTTTCCACTGCTCCGCATGGGCTCCAGAGGCGAGAGGGCCGCCAGATGCTCTGAAACTCCTGGAACGTATCCTGAACCAGTAGTGCCAAGCCCTCACTCTTGTCCTATACCCTGACATCCGCTGACCCGTATTTTGTTGTTGTGGTTGTGGTTGTGGTTGTGGTTGTGATTGTGGTTGTTGTTGTGGTTGTGGTTGGGGTTGTGGTTGTGATTGTGGTTGTGGCTGTGGTTGTGGTTGTTGTTGTTGTTGCTGCTGCTGTTGTTGTTGTTGTTGTTGTTGTTGTTGTTAATGTTAATGTTAATGTTAATGTTAATGTTAATGTTAATGTTAATGTTAATGTTAATGTTAATGTTAATGTTGTTGTTGTTGTTGTTGTTGTTGTTGTTGTTGTTGTTGTTGTTGTTGTTGTTGTTGTTGTTGTTGATTGACACGTGACCTAGTCGCCCGCCCCCCTCCCAGCAACCAGCAACCAGCAACCAGCAACCAGCAACCAGCAACCAGTTTCATTTCGGCGCACCCCTTCTCGAGGACCGTGGCCCTGGCGCCACAGGGAGCTCCACCGAAGGTTCATTTCAGCACGTCTCTCTCGAGGATCGTGGCCTTGGCTTCACAGGGCGCTCCACCGAAGGTTCATTTCGGCACACTCTTCTCCAGGATCGCGGCCCTGGCCCCACAGGGAGCTCCATCGAAGGTTTATTTCTGGACACCCCTCTCAAGGATCGTGGCCCTGGCCCCACTGGGAGCTCCACACCCCTCTCGAGGATCTTTGCCCTGGCCCCTCAGGGAGCTCCACCGAAGGTTCATTTCAGCACACCCCTCTCGAGGATCGTGACCCTGGCCCCACAGGGAGCTCCACCGACGGTTTATTTCGGCGCACCCCTGTCGATGATCTTGGCCCTGGCCCCACAAGGAGCTCCACCGAAGGTTAATTTCAGCACACCCCTCTCGAGGATTGTGGCCCTGGCCCCACAGGGAGCTCCACATCCCTCTCGAGGATCTTGGCCCTGGCCCCACAGTGAGCTTCACCGAAGGTTCATTTCAGCACACCCCTCTCCAGGATCGTGGCCTTGGCCTCACAGGGAGCTCCACCGAAGGTTCATTTCGGCACACCCCTCTCGATGATCGTGACCCTGGCCCCAAAGGAGCTCCACCGAAGCTTCATTTCGGCGCACCCTTCTCGAGGATCGTGACCCTGGCCCCACAAGCACACCCCTCTCGAGGATCGTGGCCGCGGCCCGACAGGGAGCTCCACCGGAGGTTCATTTCAGCACACCCCTCTCGAGGATCGTGGCCCTGGCCCTACAGGGAGCTCCACCGAAGTTTCATTTCAGCACACCCCTCTCGAGGATCGTGGCCTTGGCCCCGCAGGGAGCCCCACCGAAGGTTCATTTCGCACACTCCTCTCAAGGCGTGGCCCTGGGCTCACAGAGGGCCCCTCCAACGTTTCATGTCGGCACAACCCTCAAGGAGGATCGTGGCCCTGGCCCCACAGGGAGCTCCACCGAATCGTCATTTCGGCACACCCCTCTCGAGGATCGTGGCCTTGGCCCTACAGGGAGCTCCACCGACGGTTCATTTCGGAGCACTTCTTTTGAGGATCGCGGCCCTGGCCGCACAGGGAACTCCACCGAAGGTTCATTTCGGCACACCCCTCCTGAGGATCGTGGCCCTGGTCGCACAGGGAGCTCCACACCCCTGTAGGATCCTTATAGGATCGCATTGGGTTCCTATGCACTCCTTATAGCATCTCTATAGGACCGTATAGGATCGCATGTGATTTCTATACAATCCCTGTCGGATTCCTATATTCCTATATGATCCTATAGGATCGCATGGGATTTCTATACAATCCCTATACGAGTCCCATCGGACCCTATAGAATCGCATAGAATTCCTATACAATCCCTATGAGATTCCTATCGGATCCGTACAGGATCGCATTGGATCCGTATAGGATCCCCGCATGAGCCTATATGATCTCTTTAGGATCCTATAGGACCGCATAGGATCCACATCGGATCCCTATACTATAGGATCCGGCAGGATCGCATGGGATCCCTATACAATCCCGATGAGATTCCGATCGGATCCCGTAGGATTGCATGGGGGCATGGGGTTCCTATACAAGCCCTATGCGATTCCTATAGGATCCAACAGGGTCGCATGGGATCCCTAGACAATCTCAGTCGGGTACTTAATAGGATCCTACAGGATCGCATGGGATTCCTATGGAATCCCCACAGGTTCCTATGGGATCCCTATAGGATCCTTATAGGATCGCATTGGATTCCTATACGATGCCTCTAGAATTCCTATAGGATCCTGTAGTATCGCAAGGGATTCCTATACAATCCCTATCGGATTCCTAAAAGGCCCCTATAGGATCCCTACAGGATTCCTATAGGATCCCCATCGGACTCCTATAGGATTCTATAGGCTCATATAGGAGCCGATCGATTCTGGAGCTTCGCTAGTGAAGACATGGAAATATTGCATGAAGGAGGAATTCACACCCTTAAGCAAGCGAAGTTGCAGCGGAGCGAGGAATGGAGACCGAGGTTCCTGGGTGCTGGTTGGGGGGGATTGCTTACCCCGGGGGGCAAGGTCGCGGGTTGTCCTTTAAGGACAAGCATTGACCAAGTTTCCCGCTGAACGGGCGACAAGATCACGTGTCAACCTTGTTGTTGTTGATGTTGTTGTTGTCGTCGTTGTTGATGTTGTTGTTGCTACTGTTCTTGCGGTTGTTGTAGTTGTAGTTGTAGTTGTAGTTGTAGTTGTAGTTGTAGTTGTAGTTGTAGTTGTAGTTGTTGCTGTTGTTGTTGTTGTGGTTGTGGTTGTGGTTGTGGTTGTGGTTGTTGTTGTTGTTGTTGTTGAACATTATTTATTCTAAAGAATAATTATTGTTGGGCCCCCTGGTGCGCGCCCCCCCTGCGCCGCCTAGGCCGCAGCTACATTTTCATCATTTTCGTGAGGAAGCCTCAGAAAAGAGGGTGTGTACAGGATCCGGTTGTTTTGTTGTAATCCGCTTTCCCTTGCAAAAAACAATAGAAAATGACATTTCTTGTTCTAATATAATCAAATTTCAAGAATCCCTTGCAAAAAATAAGGTAAAGTGGACATTCGCGCGCGCAAGACGAAATCCTTCCAAAACCTTAGTGTTCGCAGCGATTTTAACATAAAAACATCAAAAAACCAATGGTTTTTCAACAAAAAATTGTCAAAATCTCATCCCGCGCGCTCTTGCGGATTCGTAGGAAACCCAACACTTTTTAAACATTTCTGTCAAACGGGCTTTTGCGAGCAACTTTTTCGAACTTCTGCGACAACGGTTGCGCACCTGCCAGGGCCATCATCCCTGTCAAATAATACCATGCGGGACACATTCGTTTTTTCTTCGCGCGCGCACGCCGTCGTCGTCGGCCGCGGGGCCCTGAATAGTAGCCACGGTCGTCCGCATGCCACGAAGTGAAGTGTCCGAACGTCATAGGGCGGGAAGCTGGGTGTGGGTGGTGGCGAAGAGTCGTTTGGAAATTTGGTAGAGCTTGAACCGGCCCCCCCACAAAGTGGGGGTATTGCCCGCCTCCTATGAAAACCCTGGCACTGGTGAGAACGGAGTGTCCCCACGTGCTAGTAATTGTTGTTGTTGTTGTTGTTGTTGTTGTTGTTGTTTTTCGTCATTTTCGTGAGGAAGTCTCAGGCAAAACGTGGGTGTCCGGATCCGGTTGTTTTGTTGTCCCCCGTTTTCCCTTGCAAAAAATAAGCTAAAGTGGACATTTCTTGTTCTAACATAACCAAACTTCAAGAATCCCTTGCAAAAAATAAGGTAAAGTGGACATTCGCGCGCGCAAGACGAAATCCTTCCAAAACCTTAGTTTTCGTAGCGATTTTAACATAAAAACATCAAAAAACCAATGGTTTTTCAAAAAAAAAGTGTCAAAATTTCATCCCGCGCGCTCTTGCGGATTCGTAGGAAACCCAACACTTTTTAAACATTTCTGTCAAACGGGCTTTTGCGAGCAACTTTTTCGAACTTCTGCAACAACGGTTGCGCACCTGCCAGGGCCATCATCCCTGTCAAATAATACCATGCGGGACACATTCGTTTTTTCTTCGCGCGCGCACGCCGTCGTCGTCGGCCGCGGGGCCCTGAATAGTAGCCACGGTCGTCCGCATGCCACGAAGTGAAGTGTCCGAACGTCATAGGGCGGGAAGCTGGGTGTGGGTGGTGGCGAAGAGTCGTTTGGAAATTTGGTAGAGCTTGAACCGGCCCCCCCACAAAGTGGGGGTATTGCCCGCCTCCTATGAAAACCCTGGCACTGGTGAGAACGGAGTGTCCCCACGTGCTAGTAATTGTTGTTGTTGTTGTTGTTGTTGTTGTTGTTGTTGTTGTTGTTGTTGTTGTTGTTGTTGTTGTTGTTGTTGTTGTTGTTGACTGTTCATTTCTAGATATGAATTGTGGTTGATCTTCGGAAGCGGATCGGCGCGCTCTCGCCTCGACGCCGGCTGCATTCTCTCTGACAGCGAGGCTCCCGCTCGAGCGTTGGCTTGAGCCTAAATGTGGGCCCTTGTAGGCCCAGCTACGACAATAACGGCTCCCGCTCGATAAGTCCTCACAATTTACCCTGAGACACCCTGGCCAGAGAGGCCCCCGAACTCAGGAACGGCACTCTCGCTCGAGACTTCCTCGCAATTCAATCAAATTGGCGCAGGCGCAGCCACGACGACAAGGGCTCCTGCTCGATTCTCCTACAATTTACCCCGAGACACTCTGGCCAGAGAGGCCCCTGAACTCAGAAACGGCGGTCTCGCTCGAGACTGTCTCGTAATTCAGTCAAGTTGGCGGAGGCCCAGCCACAACGACAAGGGCTCCTGCTCGATACTTCTTCACGATTTACTCCGAGAGCCACTGGCCAGGAAGGCACCCGAACTCATGAACGGCGCTCTCGCTCGAGACTGTCTCGTAATTCAGGCAAGTTGGTGGAGTCCCGGACACGGCGACAAGGGTTCCCGTTCGATATTGCTCCACAGATATTCCGAGAGCCCCTGGCCAGAGAGGCCCCCGAACTCAGGAACGGCGCTCTCGCTCGAGAGTTCCTCGGCCGTCAGTCAGTGGCCGACAAGGAAGAGATTCCCCCCGAAAGTGGGTGCAATCGAAGACGAAGTGGGCGGGTATCGAGGGTTGGGGTATGCAGAATGCAAGACACGCGTGCCAGTAAGAACGAACAATCCTAAACTGATTGTTGCTGTTGTTGTATTGATATTGTTATTGTTGTTGTTGTTGTTGTTGTTGTTGTTGTTGTTATTGTTGTTGTTGTATTGATATTGTTATTGTTGTTGTTGTTGTTGCTGCTGTTGTTGTTGTTGTGGTTGTTGTTGTTGTTGTTGTTGTTCTAGTCGTTGTTGTTGTTGTTGTTGTTGTTGTTGAACCCCTCAGTTCATAAGAATAAATATGGTTGATCCCCCACCGGTGCACATTCTATTTTTTCAATGGAAGTGCCTTTCCCGGGGCTCGCACCCTTTCTCGTTATCAGGGAAAGAGTTCAGGCTCAAACTGGGCCTCTGGCCCCCAGGTTACAACAGCAACGGCTCCCGCCTGAGACTTCCGCACAATTTAGCCCGGACCCCCGCTCCCGCCTGAGACTTCCTCGCGTTGTATCAAGGAATCGCGCTCTCGCTGGGGAATTCCTGACAATTTATTCAGGAATCGCTCTTTCGGCGCTCTAGAGTCGCGCTCTCGCTGGAGACTTGCTTGCAATTTACTCAGGAGCAGCGCCCTTGCGTTTGAATTGCCCGCAATTTACTCAAGCGCCGCGCCCCCGACACTCAGGCACCCAGGAGTCGCGCTCACGCTTAGTACTCCCTCACAGATTATTTAGGCATCGGGATCTCGCTGCCCTTCGTGGCCCCGTCGCAACCCTTCGTGGCCCCCTCGCTGCCCGTCGTGGACCCGTTTCAGCCCTTCGTGGCCCCCTCTCTGCCCTTCGTGGCTCCAATGCAGCTGCCCTTCGTGGCCCCGTTGCACCCCTTCGTGGCCCCGTTGCACCCCTTCGTGGCCCCCTCGCTGCCCTTCGTGGCCCCGTTGCAGCCCTTCGTGGCTCCCTCGCTGCCCTTCGTAGCCCCGTTGCACCCCTTCGTGGGCCCCTCGCTGCCCTTCGTGGCCCCGTTGCTGCCCTTCCTGGCCCCCTCGCTGCCCTTCGTGGCCCCGTTACATCCCTTTGTGGCCCCCTCGCTGGCCCTCGTGGCCCCGTTGCAGCCCTTCGTGGCCCCCTCGCTGCCATTCGTGGCCCCGTTGCAGCCCGTCGTGGCCCCCTCGCTGCTTTCCGTGGCCCCACATATGTATGCCTTTCGTGGCCTTCGCTCGTTCGCGCCCGTCGTGGCTCCATATTCATGCCCTTCGTGGCCCTGCTGTCGCCCTTTGTGCCCCCCTCGCTGCCATTCGTAGCCCCGTTGCAGCCCTCAGTGACCCCGTCCTTGCCTTCCGCGGCCCAATATACGTATGCCCTTCGTGGCCCCCGCTCGTTCGCGCCCGTCGTGGCCCCATGTGCATGCCTTTCGTGGCCCCGCTGTCGCCCTTCGTGGCCCCCTCGCTGTCCTACGTGGCCCCGTTGCTACCCTCAGCGGCCCGGTCGTTGCCTTCTGTGGCCCTGCATTATCTGCCCTTCGTGGCCCCCGTTCGTTCGTGCTCATTGTGGCCCCATACGCATTCCCTTCGTGTCCCCGCTGTCGCCCTTCGTGGCCTACTTCGTGCCCTTCGTGGCCCTGCTGTCGTTCTCTCTCTCGCTTTTGGTTTCGCTCGTCGTCGTCGTCGTCGTCGTCGTCGTCGTCGTCGTCTTCGCCGTCGTCGCCGTCGCCGTCGTCGCCGTCGTCGTAGTCGTCGTCGTCGACGTCGTCGTCGTCGTCGACGCCGTCGTCGTCGTCGTGGTCGGTCCCCTGTCCGTCCCTCTTGGGGTCAGGTTGCCGCCGATCAGCGCTGCCGCTGGCCAGGCCGACGGTCCGCGGCCGCCCCGCCGCTTGCCAAGGCCCGGCCTGCAGGGAAGAAAGGTATACCCCCAAAAGGGGTACGATCGAAGACGAAGAGGGCGGGTATCGAGGGTTTGGGAAATACGCGTTAATGGACATTCGGGCAGATAAGAGCGAGCAGTCTTAACATGATTGTTGTTGTTGGTGTTGCTGAACTCTCATTTCTGAAGAACAATTATTTTTGATCCCCCCTCACCGGTGCATCTTGTTTTTTCTCAATCAACGTGTGTCACTCGACGCTCGCACCCGGTTTTTTGACAGGGAAAGTCTTCCTGCTCAAACTGTGCCCTTGGCCCCCCGGATTACAACAACAGCAACAACGGATCCCGCCTGAGACTTCCTCCAACTTAGGACCCCGCTCCCGCCTGACACTTCCTCACAATTGATTCAGGATCGGCGCTCCCGCTTGTGACTTCCTCGCAATTTAGTCAGGACCCCCGCTCCCATTTGAGATTTCCTTATATTTTACTCAGGAACGACGCTCCCGCTGGAGACTTCTTCGCGATTGAATCAAGATTTCGTCGCAATTTAATCAAGACCCCCGCTCCCGCCAGAGAACCCCTCACATTTAATTCAGGAATTGCGCTTTCGCCTGTGACTTCCATGCAATTTATTCAGAAATCGCGCTTTCGACGCTCAGGAAACACGCTGCGCCAAGGACGCCGTCACAATTTGTGTTAGGAGTCGCGCTCTCGCCATACTCAGGCATCCCGCTTGAATGTCCCACCCGCCCGACCCGCCCGTCAGGGGATCGCCCGCCCGTCGTGGGCTCCCGCCCGAGACTTCCTTCAGGAACGGCGCTTTCGCTTAGGACTATCTCGAATGTTCACGCCCTTACCTTCCTGCTCCTCCTCCCTCTCCCTCTTCCCTCCTCCCTCCTCTCCTCCCTTCTCTCTCCCTCCTCTCTTCCCTCATCCTTATGCCTCTCTGCCCTATCCCCTCTCCCTCCTCTCCCTCCTCCCTCCTCCCTTCCCTCTGCTGCCTCCTCCTTCCCTCTTCTTTTTGTTTTTTTTTTTCTCTCTCTCTCTCTCTCTCCCCTCTCTCTCTATTTCTCTACCTCTCTTTTATCTGTCTTTCTCTTTCTCTCTCTCTCTCTGCCCCTAATCAACCGCCCCCCTCTTCGCTCCTTCTCTTCTGGCGTTTTCCCTCTTCCTTCGTCCCTCCCCCCCGTTCCTCCCATTCTCCCTCGTTCTCCCCCTCCTCTTTTTGCAGGGCCCACACCAATTCCAATGGCGGGCACATGTGCGCCCACGACGGATTGTCCGCCCGTTCAGGTTTGCCCGCCTGTCTAAGCCCGCCGCCCCCCGCAAAGAGACTGAATCCTCCCAAAGGGGGTGTGATCGAAGACGAAGAGGGCGGGTATCGAGGGTGTGGGGAACTCGTTTTTTGAATGACACACGGGCAAGTAAGAGCGAACAGTGTTAAAATGATTGTTGTTGTTGAGTTCTCACTTCTGAAGAACAATTATTGTTGATCCCCCCCACCGGTGCATATGGTTTTTTCGCAATGAAAGTGTGCCCTCGACGCTCGCGCCCAGTTTTTTGACAGTGACAGTCTTGATGCTCAAACTGGGCCCCTGGCCCCCGGGTTACAACAACAACGGCTCCCGCCAAAGACTTCCTCACAATCCGTAAGGGCTTCGCCCCCTGCCGCCGGCCCCCTCTCTCGGAGAATGGGCCATGGAAAAGCTAAGTCATGAGGCCTTGGCGCTGTCGTGAAGCAGTATCGAAACTTCATGCGAAGCCGATTCGCAATCAGCAAAACCAACTGATCACAAGAGGGGTTACCACACCTGGCGATTGGTAAGACGTGTATGGTTTACGGGCTTGGTTACCACACCTTGCGATTAAAGGGCCGAGGGAGTTCTCGCAGTTTGGGTTACCACGCCGCATTGGGTTGTGGGGCGACCGAAGGCAAAAGAAAATGGCAAATCCCTGTGTTTTTGGACCCTGACCCCGCGGATCTGCGTGAGGGGTGGCACCGAATTTCAGAAATGTGGCAAATCCCATGTGTTTTTGGACCCTGACCCCGCGGATCTGCGTGAGGGGTGGCACCGAATTTCAGAAATGTGGCAAATCCCTTGTGTTTTTGGACCCTGACCCCGCGGATCTGCGTGAGGGGTGGCACCGAATTTCAGAAATGTGGCAAATCCCCTGTGTTTTTGGACCCTGACCCCGCGGATCTGCGTGAGGGGTGGCACCGAATTTCAGAAATGTGGCAAATCCCTGTGTTTTTGGACCCTGACCCCGCGGATCTGCGTGAGGGGTGGCACCGAATTTCAGAAATGTGGCAAATCCCTTGTGTTTTTGGACCCTGACCCCGCGGATCTGCGTAAGGGGTGGCACCGAATTTCAGAAATGTGGCAAATCCCCTGTGTTTTTGGACCCTGACCCCGCGGATCTGCGTGAGGGGCGTCGATTTCGAGCCCCCCCAGCAATTCAGACAACGCGCCCAGGAGACGCTAAAAATCTTGTTTGGGCCTCCCCCCCCCTCGCGCGGTCAATCAATTAGTGACAATAACCAGCAAGAAGCAGAACTGTAACGCTGGAAACTACAACCTACGACTGGTACAGGAAACTGCGAATCACGGGCCTACAGCCTGGTGGCCCCACAAGGGGGCCGGCGGATTTAGCCCGGACCCCCGCTGGGGGAAAACATTGGCTGGCACATTTACATCGTCGGAGACGGGTGTGGGCACACCGTCTTCTTGTTCACGACGCGAGCATCTGATTCCAGTGTTGTTTGTTCCGCCCATGGTGACCGCTGCTGAGACCCAGGGTTACAGGAAAGTGTCCCACAAGGGGCCCCGAAGGTGCACGAAATGTCAACTTTTCTTCCCCCCTCCCCGCTTGTTGCCCCCGTCAAGCAAATGGCCAGCGCTAGTGCGCCCGTCAGAGATTTGGGTTTCGGACCACCAGCAGCCAGCCAGCGCGAGCCCCCTGTTGCGCTTACCGAGCTTTCCGACGATCTGATTTTGTCGACTGGTGTCTGTGTCCTTGATTTTGCAACCTGGGGACCGTCATTTGGGCTTCGGGACAATGAGACATGGATCTGGGACGAAGACGTCGCCCCAGGCAAGCGGTCGGGACCTCTTGGGGCTGCGGACTGGACAAGCACACCGGGAGTGTCGGGGTATGCAGATGGCCTCTGCACTTTGAGACATGATGGGGAGAGGCTGCCCCTGCTGATGGAGAGACGTGGGAACGGTCCCGCACGCTGGGCAATTGCGCGTGGGACCCCAAGCAGGGGCTTGAGAGACGTGCCGCGGCCAGCAGGGCGGAGAGCGAGGGGAAGCGCCAAGCCACAACGTGGTTTGTGGCACACTGGCCAGGGCCGCCTACGAGCCGATTCGATTCGGGTCGAATCGCTGGCTGGTGCCGCGATTGCGATCCGGTTCGGTTCGGTCGAAGTCAGAGGAATCGGCAGGGGCCAGCTGGAGCCGGGCGCGGCGGTTTCGATTTGATTCGATTAAGGACACTTCATTTGCGATCCGGTCTGTTTCCGATCCGGTCGGATTTCGCGGTCCGATCCAGCTCAAGCCTGCCAGCGAGCCACCCCAAACATCCCCCGCCATGCGAAGGCAACGGGGCCGGTCGTGGCTAGTGCCGCACCAGAAAGAGGCTCGGGACGGTGACGCTCAAGTGCGCCACCTGACGAATCGTCGCTGCGCCAGGGGAAGCATCTTCCAATAGCAGAGGGGTTCTAAAATACATGCGCTGCTGGAACACGTATGTGCAGTTCACGATGGATCGCCATTCAGTTTGTCATGTGTTCATGATGTTCCTTTTGTCGTGCTGTGGTGTTTCTAAGCTTTTGTTCGAAACAGCTGGCGCAATTAGACGTTGTAAGAATTTGTAGCTCTTGTGTCTGGCCTCGGAGTCGTGATGTCGCCCGAGTGGCTCTGCAGAGTGCGCCAGGGTCTGTGAGGCGTGTGCTCCTGGATGTAGAGGCTGTTTGGTTGTGCACCTCGGCGAGGCACTGTTTTTAGGTGGGCGCTGGCCGAACTATCGCTCGACTTTTCTCGTGTGTGGGATGCTGTGGCTGGAGCGTGGGGGGGAATCGCCGATCGTGGCCATATCCCAGCGTCCCCCGCTGTCGCCACTGCGAACAGCGTCTACGTCGAGAACCCCTGCCCCTGCACATGTGCTGCGACTGGTACGCGAGGGAGGTGCATTGACGTGCCGCTCGTAGGCTCACCCGTTCTGCGCGCGTGCAGGCGGGCGTACGTTCTGCGCGCGCGGCCTCGAGGGTCGGCGGCGCCGTGCTCTGCAGTGGTCGCGCGCGTGGAGCCCGCTGCGACGCACGCGGGTCGAGGAGAGCTACAGGATCGCCAGACATCCGACTCCAGGCCTCCCCAGAGGTCTCACGCCCTGGCCTCACGACGGGCGGTTTCGCACCGCTTTTGGCCTCTGGGGGCCCATCACCGGGCCTCGGGGCTGTCGACGGAACGACCTGGGATGAAAAGCAGGTCCCGGGACCGGGGTCCAGACCTTTTTGTGGGTCGACGTTGTAAACAAAAAAACACGACGTCGGAATTGTGGGGAGGAGGGAGGAAGGAGAGAGAGAGACGTTTCGAAGCCTCCTAGATCGGGTCCGAGTAGGTGGGGTCGGAAGCTTGCGCCGCATCGCCGATGAATCGGCGATGCGGCTCGATGTGGAGCCGTTGCATCGCGATGCATCGGTGTTGTGTCGTCGATGCGGCGCAATCCTCTGACCCTTCTTTTATTAACCGAGCCAATTTCGGAGGCCTCTACTGGCGACGTGATGTTTTGAATCCTGGCGTGTTTCCTGGATGGAAGACCCTGAGGCCCTTATTATTACCTCCCTCCTCCCTCCTCCGCCTCCCCCGACCAGTCCTAGCTTTCAGTCGGGCATGTCCCTCTACAAGAGGAACATTCAATAATAGTCAAAAGTAATCTGGGGACGATTTTCCGACTATTTTTCACTGTTTTTCATTTTTCCCTGCCAAATCCGCCCTTAGGAGGACATGCCCGACCTAATCATAGCTCACCCCACGAGGCGCGCTTCGACCGTCGCGGCCTGTGCGGGATAGCTGCCCTTCTCCAGGGGGCTGCGCGGGGGCGAGAAGATGACCGCCTGTCGCGCATCGCACGGCGCGACGTGCGAGCTTAAAGTTGGGATCTTTGGCTTGCCGTGTCGCGCCGCCAGTTCTGGCTCACCACGCCTCGGTGAGACACGCTATCCACTTCTGGGGCCTCAAGCGTCAACGTCACGAGCCTTTCCCAGACTCCCGCCCCGCGGAGCGCGACACGCTATCCTGGGCCGCCGCCGCGACGCGCTACCCAACATCTCTTGACCGGAAGGTGGCCTAGGCAACGCTGCCAGATTGGGCCCGTGCCGTTTTCTTTCTTGGTAGGGGGGAGGGGGCTGAGGATATGTTGTGTATACTGCTTCACGAGAGAAGGCAGGGCGGCCGGAGAAGGAAGAGCCTGGCGACCCTTCCACTGGACCAGCTCTTCCACATTCTCAGGACGGCCGATGTGCAGTGGGGGTTGCTGTGATGGTTTCGCGACAGCTCTTGTGTGCGGATCACGCGTGGCGTTCGGGGTGAGCGAGCATGCTTAGGGGATGACGAAGGAACGGAGTATCAGGATGAGGAAGAGAAAGGCCAGAAACAGGACGACCAGAAGCTCAATGGAAACGAGGATGGGGAATTTGGATTAAGATGAGGAAGAAGACTATCAACTTTGTCATGTATGAGGAGGCTTCATACTGATACGGCGAGCCGTATATGTATGTATGTATATATGTATATATATATATGTATACACGACAAGCGCTCACAGCTGGTGCTCTTCAGTCCCTCCTCAAGCCCTACAACCCTCCAGATCCGTTCCTGGGGACGACCCCCTTGCTGTTGCCGGTTCTGCTGCTGCTGCTGCTGCTCCTCCTCCTCTAACTTCCCCGCGTAGCCCAACAGGAGGAATAACCAGAAATGGGAAGGGAAACGGGGCGGGGAAAGAGGGAGCCACACACACATACTGAGTTCTCCGAGTGCTTCTTTTCCCAGAGGGCCCAGGGGCTCAGAGACCCACGCCAGCAGCCATAACCCGAGGAGCGATTCAAAAGCGCAGCACGTGCTAGGACATGAGGGGAGACATTGGTTCGAGGCTGTGCTGCGCGCAAGCCAGCGTGGGCACATGCCGTGCATGACATGTCGGGCGCTGAAGAAGTCACCCCCAGATAGAAGGACACATAAGAAGAGACAATGCGTCTATCGCCACTCAGCCATGGGACTCGCTATCTCTGCCGTCTCACAATTTCGGCGGAGCGAGTCTACTTCCCCCTCCTTCTGTCTTGTTCGCTTGCCTCATGGTGCTCATTCCCCTGTACCCCCTCCACTCTTGCCTCCTGCGGGTGCTCCTTTTCCCATGCTTACTTCACTATCGCTTCTCCGCCATGCTTCCTATGCTACGTCGTTCATTTTTCCTAGTCTGTCTACTCAGTCTCGTGCTCAACGCTTCGACAGCATTCCCTCTCTAATGCCCCCTTGGCTCCGCAACGCTTTGGGCATCATTCCGCGCGCGAGGACTCAGAACGCATCTCGCGAGGCCAGGCATACCAGCCGCGAGTTTAGGGGATTGGAGGGCAGGCGCTGATCAAGGAGGTGTAAGGGATGCGGTGTCATTTGCTGCGTCCACACACGCAGCGCCCAATCTGTTCCTTTGAGGGTGGCAGAAGCCATGCTGGTTGCTTCAATGTCTGCCAGTGGGTACCAAGAAACCTACTTACATCGAAGTGTGTCCAGGGTCCCAGGGCGGATGGCGAAAGGGAGGCGGTAAAGGAGGAGGATGAGCAGCATCAGCAGGAGGAGGAGGAGAAGGAGGTAAAGGAGGTAAAGGGGGTACCGGAGGAGCAGGAGCAGGAGGAGGAGACATATGAATAACTAAACAGGAGTACCAGTAGTAAGAGTCAAGTTATCCGGCCCGAACGAGCCAAGGGAACCCCGCCCGCTCCCACCCTCCCCTCCCCATGCAAGTCATCGCTGGTGTGATGGAGAGCGGGGCTGGCGCGCACCATCACTGGGCGAATGAAAGGCGCGGCGCGTGCGCGCGCCCCCACCTCCAGCGACCTGGCGATCGGAAAAACACGGGCTGCGCACAGAGAGCAGGACTCTCAGAACATCTCTGCGCGGCGTTCTGTACACAACACCATCCTGCTCTTCCGCACGCAACGACGCTTCCGATTGGACTGGCCAAGGAAATGCATGTGCCGAACCCAAATGGGAATGCAGCTTTCACGCGAAACCTGCGGGCACTGAAGCGAGAACGACACTTCGATTTCCTGGGCCCGGCCCCGCTTCCGACGACTGGGCAGGCGAAGCATATGCGTTGGGCCACAGAGACAGCGCCATCATCTACCAACATCTGTGCGGAGCTTGGGCGATGGAAATATATGAGTGCGAGCTCGAGCAAGGATGATAACTATTAGCCATCCTGTGGCCATCTTGGAAGCAGCGCTACGACGCTGTAGCGTGGGGTGGCCATCGCGTTGTATGCTTGTCGTGCTGTCCGTTTGGGGCTGTTTGAGGCTCTTGAGGTCCTCTCTCGGGGGCGTCTTGGGAGCTTAAGGGGGCCTTTCCGTAGCTTGTTGGGGTATTGGTGCAGTCTTGGGCGCGATTATTCCATCGAGCTCTCCGATAGAGCCCTTGAAAGCCTTATTGAGGCGCTCCTGGGCCATCCAAGAAAAGTTCGGGCTGTCCTGAGGCCATGTTGGACAATCTCATGTGCCTGACAGTCCATAGTTTTTCCCTGTCCCCATCCTCGTCCTGATCTCCCTTCCCAGCCCCCGTCCATGTTTCCGTCCCCGTCCCCGTCCCCGTCACTCCTCCCTGTTTCCCTCCAGCTTTGCGGCGACGCAGCTGCAAAACTCGGCAGAGCAGCGCTGGCGGCGGCAGTGGCAGAGGCGGGCAGTAGCAGCGGCGGCGTCAACAGCGGCAGCAGCGCCACGGCAGCAAGAGTAAACACGTAGCACCCCGCAGTCGCGGATAAGAGTGAGGGGGCGGCGATGACGTTTGCAGTCTGCGAGGCTCTGAAGAAGCCCGCCGCAGGCGCCTAATTTTTTCGCTTCGCTCATTCCGCCGGCCCATATTGCCTCGCCGCTGTCGTTTGACGGGGTTGTCTTGTCAATGAGGTGCGGTTGGGCGGCTGCCATTTTTCGGAGGCGGTGGGTGATGGGTCAGAGGCCTCACGGATGTTGGTTGGGCTCACGTGGTTGGCCTCTCAGCGGCCTGTGGGAGGCAGTTTTGAGGCCTCTTGGGGGCCGTGTTGGGGCCTCTTGGTGCCTCTTGGGGGCCCCTTGGGGGCCACTTAGGGGCCTCTTGTGGCCTCCTGGGGGCCTCTTGGGGCTGAAGGCTGGACTTTTCGGTTCCTGGTTCCCTTCTCGGGCCCCTCTTGGGGCTGTTTTGGGGCCCTCTTGGGCCGTCTTGGGCGTCTCTTGGGCTGTCTTGGGGCACTCTTGGGCCGTCTTGGGGCCATCTTGGAGGCTTCGTGGGCCGTCTTGGGGCGGTCTGGGAAGCCTCTTGGGCCGTCTTGGAGCGCCGGTAAGCCGAAAAGGCGAGAACGCCCAAAACCTTCGAAAACTCTAATGAAATCACAATTTTTTGCCTTTGTGGGCTCTCTTGGGAGCTATCTTGGAGGCCTCTTGGGGCGTCTTGCAGGCGCTTGGGGCTGTCTGGAGGCCATCTTTGGCGTCTTGGATCGCTCTTGAGCCGTCTCGGACCATGTTGAGCTCTCTGGGAGGCCACTTGAAGCGCTCCTGGAGCGCTCTTGGGAGCCTGCTGGGACCTGCCCGGGACCTGCCTTGAACCTGGCCGGGACCTGCCCTGGACCTTGCTGGGACCTTGCCGGGACCTTGCCAGGACCTTGCCAGGGTATTTTTCGTCCAGGCGAACTAGAAATACTGTTAACCAGTTACTGGAGATCTTCGCACGCTCTTGGCCCGTTGGGCCAGCGAATTGTAGCGCTCTTCGTTCGAGGATTGAGGTTCGTTGAAGCAGATTGGGGAAGGGGAGGAGGGGGAAGAGGGCAAGAGAAGGATGAAGAGGATGAGGAGGATGAGGAGGAGGAGGAGGAGGAGGAGGAGGAGGAGGAGGAGGAGGAGGAGGAGGAGGAAGGGGGGAGGGTAAGGATAAAGAGGAGGCCTCTCGATTCCTGTTGTGATGACTTATTGTAGCGCTGTTCGTTCGAGGATAGAGGGTCGTTAACGCAGAGGGGGGAGAAGGAGGAGAGGGAGGAAGAAGGAATGGTTAGTGAGACGATAGGAGGTCTGTCTGGGGCCTCTTGGCGGTGCGCTTTCGTTCGAGGATTGATGGTCGTTGACGCAGAGGAGGGAGAAGGAGGAGAGGGAAAAACGAAGGAAAGATTGGTGAGACAATAGGAGGCCTCTTTTTGGGCCTCTTGGCGGTATGTCTGGGACCTCCTTGGGCGGCACGGGGGCCTGGGGGCTTCTTGAGGGTCTTGGGGCCTCTCGGGGGCCTCTTGGGGGCTTCTTGGGGGCCTCTTGGGGCCTCCAGGGGGCCTCTCTGCGCCTAGAGCTCCAAATGTCCGTTCGGGTCCCTCGTCTGGGCCCTCTCTTAGAGCCGTCTTGGGAGCCTCAACGGCCATCTTGGAGGCCTCTGGGGCTGTCTTGGGGCCCTTAGGGGCCGTTGTGGGCGCTCTTGGAGGCCTTTTGGGCCGTGTTGGGGGGATCCTGGAAGCCTCTTGGGCCGTCTGGGAGCGCCGGTAAGTTCCCAAGGCGAGGACGCCAAAAACCTTCAACAATTGAAGGACAATCGCTAGTTTTTGTTTCTGTGGGCCCACATGGGAGGTCTCTTGAGGCCTCTTGTTGGTCTCTTGGGGCCTCTCTGGAGCCTCATGGGGGCTTCTAGGGGGGCTCTTGTGGCCTCCAGAGAACCTCTCTGCGCCTAGAGGTCGAAATGTCCGCCTGGGTCCCTCGTCTGGGCCCGATCTTGGAGCCGTCTTGGGAGCCTCTTCGGCCATCTTGGAAGCCTCTGGGGCTGTCTTGGGGCCCTTAGGGGCCGTTTTGGGCTCTCTTGGAGGCCTCTTGGGCCGTGTTGGGGGGATCCTGGAAGCCTCTTGGGCCGTCTGGGAGCGCCGGGAAGCTCCCAGGGCGAGAGCGCCAAAAACTTGCAAAAGTGGAGAAAAGTCACTCATTTCTGCTTCTGTGGGCCCTCTTATTCGGGAGGTCTCGTGGAGGCCTCTGGGAGAGTCTTGCAGGCGCTTCGGGCTGTCTGGAGGCCATCTTTGGCGTCTTGGATCGCTCTTGGGCCGTCTCGGGCCATGTTGAGCTCTCTTGGAGGCCACTTGAAGCGCTCCTGGAGCGCTCTTGGGAGCCTGCTGGGACTTGCCCTGGACCTTGCTGGGACTTGCCAGGACCTTGCCGGGACCTTGCCGGGACTTTGCCGGGGTACTTTTCGTCTGGGGACCCCCTGGGGCGGCCCCGCGCGCGCGAACTAGAATATTGTTAACCAGTCACCAGAGATCTTAGCACGCCCTTGGCCCGATGGGCCGGCGAATTCTTATACAAATTACACAACGAGCGCGCCGCAGGCGCCGATTTTTCGTTAAAGCAATGTGGGTAGGTCGCGGGGTGGGTCGCGGGTGGGTCGTGGGTGGGTCCCGGGTGGGTCGCGGGGCGGGTCGCGGGGTGGGTCGCGGGGTGGGTCGCGGGTGGTCGCGGCGGGTCGCGAGGTGTGTCGCGGGTGGGTCGCGGGCCAGGTCGCGGGGGGGACGACGCCAAGTAACAAAAATCTACAATCAAACAAACAAACGAACGAACCAACGAACAAACAAACAAACAAGCAAACACACAAACCAACACAAACAAACAAACTAACAAACCCAACAAACACATACTAATATCACGCAAGCAAACAAACAAGCAAACAACAAACAAACAAACAAACAAACAAACAAACAAACAAACAAACAAACAAACAAACAAACAAACAAACAAACAAACAAACAAACAAACAAACAGCAAAGCACACAAACAAACAACCAAACAAACAAACGAACAAACAAACAAACAACACGCAAAGCACCACCAACAATAATAATCCGCATCGCGGAATCCCATTTCAGCCATGCACCCAGGGACAGTGAATGACCCTTCGACCCCCTCACTCTTCGACTGACCTTTCGCCGGAGTGACCTTTGGTGCGGGCACAGATGGGTCCTCAGATGATTGAAAGCGAAGCGGTAACCAGCGGCTTGCGCGCCCAGGTTTGGTCTCCCTGCGGCCCCCAAAAAGCCGCGCACCAAAGGTCACTCTTACCCAGGGCCACTCTTACGTGTAGCCGAACTCTGACCAGCACGAAACGGCCGGAAGCAGGCCGGCGGTCGTTGGGCAGTGGCGCAGCACGAGGTGCGAGGGCGGCAGCAGCGACCGCTGGACAGGGGTGGCAGCCCCAGTACTCCGCGCGAGGTGCGACGCAGCGGGCACCCGACGTTGGATTTTCTTCGCACCGCGACTCCCCAGAAGTCTGGACCCCTGCCCCAGGGAGCGTTTCTTGTCATCCCGACGCGCCTATCCACGGCCCCGCGGCCCAGCAAGAGAGCCCCCCAGAGGCCGAACACGGCCGAAAGCTGCCCGTCAGGATCTTCCCGCCGAGGACCCCAGGGAAGGGGCGGCCGCTGGGCAGCGGGCGGCGACGCGGGTCTGGCCGCCCGCCGCAGGCCGCCTTCTACGAGCACGTCGAGCGCCTGTTGCGCGACAGGGGCGGAAGGCTCAGCGCCCCGCCGTCCCGCAGGCGCGCTCCCCGCCCTCGACGTCTCGCGCCTCCCCTTCCCCCCCACAGTTCATCCTCCTTCTTCTTCGCCCTTGCGCCCTTGCGCTCCTCCCTCCTCCCTCCTCCCTCTGCGTTGCCAGCATCTCTTTGCGCAGTCTGCTGTTGGCTCGATCGTGTTTTCGTTTCGTTTCGCAAGCGTCGAGCTCGTTCCTCTTTCAGGCCACGGTTCGGTGCGCGAGTTTGTGCATCGCAGGTCGGCTCGCGTGGTATTCCCAGTTTGTCTGGCTATCTTTTGATTCGCACAGCTGTCGAGGCCGAGGCTGGAGAAGCTTTGTGGTCGCGCCCCCTCCTCCTCCTCCTCCTCCTCCTCCTCCTCCTCCTCCTCCTCCTCCTCTCTCCTCCTCCTCCTCCTCCTCCTCCCTCCTCCTCCTCCCCCTCCCCCTCCCCGGAAAGGAACACCGGCTGCCCTTTCGAAAACGGCATTTGTCCGTTCCATCCTTGTGCGCGCCCCTGCCGCACATCGCTGTCCATCTTCGTGCGCGCTCCATCGCTGTCCATCGCTGTGCGCGCACCTCGCCCTTCCCCTGCCGCCCTGCTCCGCTGTCCTCCCCCCGACTTCCCTGCTCTCTTCCCGTCCGTCCGTCCCCGCTGCCGCCGTCGCCGCTGCCGTCGTCGTCGTCGTCCTCCTCCTCCGCCTCGTCCTCCTCCGTAGCCATTTTGCCTCAAGATGCTGCTGTCCCTCGTGCACGAAGCGGATACCTCTAGTCCGAGGCTTGCTCCCGTTCCAGGCAACCCCAGTCGAGCTGCGCGCTGCTGGGGCCAAGAGTCTGCTTCCTCCGACACGATCCCATGGGTCCGATCGGGTGCGACCGCCTGCACCCTGCTGTCCATCACATCGCAGTCCCTGGGGCGGATGCTGATACTGATCGCGCTGGCTCCACATCTGACGCCTCGGTGGGACAGCCACGGTCGGCATCGCGCATTGGAGGGAGTCCTGGAGCTTGGCGCGCCAACCGCGCTGCTGCCGCTGCTGCCGCTCGTGCTGGCCGTGCTCGTGCCACCCGATCGTGGACGTGTGGCTGGGAGAGACGGACCGCCAGCTGCGGCGTCCTCTGCCTCGCACCGCGGCGCGGACCCTGCCGCCTTCGCAGGAGGCTTCACCCACGAGCAGACGGAGCAGCTGGCCCACGACTTTGACGAGGTGGCGACGTTCCCCGACTCGCTGTCCAAGCAGACGCCGCAGGCTGCCCCAGATGGGGCTCCGCAGGGAGGCCCATCGGCTCCAAGCGGTGGCGCGGGGTGCCCGCGGCCCCGGCCCCTGGCAGCAGTACCTGGCCTCTGGCGGCCCCCCCTGGCGCCTGCTCGGGGACCCCCGCCCGAGGCTGCCGCGGTGAGGGCAGCGCCCCCGCGGTCCCCTGCGGCTGCTCCTGGTCCTCGGCTGCTGCCTGGTGCTGGTAACCAGCCTCCGAAGCAGCAGCAACTCATCCAGCAGCTACAGGCAGCCATCGTCAGCAGCATGGGCGCCTCCCTCTCCGCGGGCCTGGCCCAGATCTCCACGGTCATGGAAGCCCGCGTCGGCGCCGTCGAGCAGCTGGTCGCCTCCGTGGACCAGCGCACGGCCCTCATGGAGCAGCAGCTGCGTGCAGACATGGCGAAGCTCAGGGAGGAGATGGGCCTGCTGGCGAGCACGGAGCCGTTGTCCGCTGCTGCTAGTCTCGACTGGGACAGGGAGCCCGACTCGGCGGCGGTGGTCTTGCGATGCAAGGAGGACCTGCCCAAGGACACTTTCCTGGCGGCGGCGGCGCCGCTGCTGGCGGATGCTGGCCTGGGCGCAGACAGCTACCGCGTCGACGCGGGGCCCCTCGGCAAGCGCTGCACCCTGCGCTTCGAGAGCGCTCCCGAGCTGGCCGCCCGTCGCTCCCGCAAGGTCCTGGGCTGCATGCGCCTCGGCCCTGGCGAATGGAGTCGCCTCCGTGGCTCCGCGCCCGCCGGCCATGAGGCGGACGCCTCGGTCTCGTTGTACCAGAACCGTAAGCAGGTGGCCCACGAGCTGCTCTTCAAGCGCCTGGTTGTCGCGCTCGGACGGGTGGTCGTCGCATCGTCGTTGACAAGGCTGCGCGCGCCCTCATGCTCTCTTGGCGGTCATTCCTGCGGGTCTCCATCGCCGGCCCCTCGGCCACCCCGCAGGTCCACTGGTCGCCAGCGGCCCTCCAGGAGCTCGGGCTCAATCGTGCGGACCTCGAACCCACAGTTGCGGCGGTGCTGGCGCCGCAGAGGGAGAATTGGTGTCTTTAGCCGGTTCGCGCGGCTCTACGGGAAACCGCAAAAGGAGGCAGAGCTATGCTTCGCGACTTGGAACGCGAGGGCCTCCTGCCACCACCAGCCGCACACGGCCAATACTAATGTCGATTACATTTTCCCCAAGCTCCGTGCAGGGGCAATCATTTGCATGCAGGAGGTCCACGGGTCGTCCGTGCGCCTGCGTTCGCTGATTGACCGCGCGGGGCTAGACTACATGCTTTTCTCCAGCTTCGACTGCTTGGGGAACGAAGCGCGGGGAGGGGTGGCCACGGTGTTCTCCTTCCGAGCTCGCCCCCATGTTGTTTTCGTCATCGTTACTGTGTCTGTGCTAGAGCTTGGCGAGTGAGTGCTGTTGTGGAGGCTGGGGCTGGCACTGGCTACTCTCTCACCCACTGGAACGTACACGACCGCGACCTTTCGCGCGAGCAGGTTCGACGGGTTGCTGCTGCTGCCATTCGACGGGATCTTCTGCGCATGGAGAGCGACCCGCTCAAGCACGTTGTGATCATCTTGGGGGACTTCAACTACGGGGAGAACGCCGAGGTCGAGGATCCTCTTGCCCCTGGCGGCGGACCTCGCGCTGCTCTTCACCCTCGTGGGCGGCTGTGGCAGCATTGCCTCGGCGCTACTAGTGAGATGTTGTCGGGGAAGCCCACCCACTGGCATCAGGGACGCCAGCTGGCCATCACCATCGACAAGCTATGGATTGGTGCGCCGAGGTGGCTGCTTGCCCAGACGCGGCAACATACGCAAGTGCACGGTGAACCACGCGAACTCCACGTCCAGGACATCTCCGACCACGCCATGCTGTCGGTCGCCTGGTCGCCTCGCCCGTGCCGCCGACGCCCAGCCACGGGTATCGTCGCGCCGATCCCCGGGTCCATCCTCGGCCACCCGAGCTCTGCGAAGCTTGTGCGCACGTGCGAGGAGCAGGTCCCGCTGCATGAGCTGTCGCCGCCCGACCGTGCCCATGTGCACGTCGAGCTGCTGCAGCGCGGCGGCGGCGACGCGGGGCTCCACCCTCAGGGGTGACGCTGGTGGCGAGGCTCCCAATGCGATGGTCTGGCGTCAGCTCGGGCGTGCTGCCCGGCGCCGAAACGTCGCGGCGGCGGAGCGCCTCCTCCATCGCCACACCTGGACGGCACAGGTCCTCGAGCTTGAGGGCCAGGTGGCGGGCCGTCATGTGCGCGTCCGCGATCCTGCGGAGTTCGCCCGCCGCTATCGGCTTGCGCAGCACCGCGGCTTGCAGCCCCCCCTGCGTCGTCGGCAGGAGCTGGCCGACACGGGGCCCAACTTGGACGCCAAGGCCACCCTCATCCGCCAGCAGCGTGCTCTTCGGCGTCGTGCGGCGCTGTGGGCTCCTTCATCGGCTCGGCGCTTCCTTGGCGCCATCGAGCTGCCGGACGGCGTGGCCAGTGCGGAGCGGGAGGTGATGCGGGCGCTGGGCGACTACTGGCGTGGGGTCTTCGGCGGCGACACCAAGTCGAGGATGGAGCGCGCGGCCCGCCGTCTGCGTCTGCTCCATCGGCCGCCCTCTGCGGCCGTCCCCGGACCAACTGGCCCTCCCCTGCAAGCGAAGGCCTTCGTGAACGGTGCGCTGGTCAACGTCGCCCCCGAGGCGCCGCGGCGGGAGTTCCGCAAGTCCCGGCTCCAGTCGGAGTGCCCCGACGGGTGCGGCATCAAGGGCAGACGGTCTCGGCCCCAAGGGTTTGTTGGCCTCTTCGCTCGGCGTCGACACCCTGGCGAAGGCCATGCGCTGGCAGCTCGCTGGCCTCCCGATGCGCGCCCCCTGGAACTTCTCGGTCGCGGTCTTCCCTGCCAAAGGCGCCAGGCTGGAGGGCCCGATTGAGGTGTTCCGCCGTCCAGGCGAGACTCGACCGCTGGCGCTGGATATCAATTCGAAGAAGGCTGTTCTGTGGGCCATCAATCGGCACATGAATCCTGCGGTCGAGCAGCGCTTCGTGGCCGCGCAGCGCGGCTCCCTGCGTGGCCGTAACTTCTGCAACAACATCGCGGAGCTGGACGCCTACTCGTATGCTGGCGATGCGCGCTAGCGACTGGGAACTGGGCTCCTTCCCGATGCTCCTGGCATCCTGGCATTCAACTTCGGCCAGGCCTTCCCCGGCGTCGAGCGCGGCTGGATCTTCGCCACCCTGCGGGCCTCCCAAGCGCCGATTGGCCTGCAGGCGGCGCTGCGCGTCAACTACGACGGCGTCCAGAGCTTCGCCCCCTCTCGATCACACTAGCCGCTGTACATGGTCCGCTCGGGCATCCTGCAGGGCGACCCTGTCAGCGGCTCGCCGCGCGCGCTGGCCGCGCATGCGTTCGGCCGCGACATGGACATCCACGTGGCGCGAAGGCGTTGAACTCCATCGCCGTTGTCCTCAGGATGGCGCACCTCCTGGCCAACCTGCGGCTCAAGCCGACCAAGTGCCACGCCGTCCCGCTGGGTGTCCTGCCCTCGGAGGACCTCAGCACCGAGACCTCCTGCCGCCTGTCGGAGGTCTGCAGCGACTGTCGGGACTTCCTCGTCGGTGACTCCCTGGACTTCGGTGTGTTCCTGGGCCCTGGCGCCGACCCTGCCTCCCAGCGCGGTGGCTGGGTGGGTGGGTGGGTGGGTGGGTGGGTGGGGTGGGGTGGGGGGGGGGGGGGGGGGGCTCGCCGAGCTTCGCGAGTGGGTGGGTGAGGTGGCCTGCTCGAAGGCCGACCTGCACTCGCTGGCCCTGCTCTACGGCGAGCGGTGCGTCTCCGTCGTGGGCTACAAGGCGCAGCTGCTGGAGCCGCCCCCCGAGCTGCGGCGGCTGGAGATGGCGTTGCTGCCCAAGCTGCTGCGGCTCCCAGGCGCCTTCCTTTGCGACGGCGGGTGGCGCGGGCCCCCGTCGGTCGGTTTGCCCGCGCCCGACGGCCACGACCTGGGCGCAGGCGTGCCTCGTCAGGGCAGCCGCGACGACCCCCCGCGCTTGTGGCGCAGGTGGAGGCCGCGGTCCTCTGGGAGGCGGCGGAGCTGCACTGCCCGTGGTGCGTTGGCGGGGGGGGGGGGGGGGGGGGGGGGTGGGGGGGGGGGGGGGGTGGGGGGGGGGGGGGGCGGCCGTGGCCGTCCTGGCGGCGCTCAGAGGCCGTGGCGGTCACGCTGCAGCGCGCGGCGTCCCCTGTCGGCGAGTCTCCGAGGGCGCAGGTGGTGAGGGCGTTGGCTGCGGGCGCCGCAGGACGCCCATGGGAGAGGCGGCGCCGCGCCTCCAGTGCGGCCGCAGGCAATCATCTACTCCTCCCTCCTGCGATCGCCCCTCGCGCCCCCTCCTCGCCTGCGCGCCCGTCTGGCCCGTAGATCGCAGTGCTGGTTTGGAGTCCATGCTGCTGACGTCGCGGCGATCGACTGGTCGGCCGTTGCCTCGGTGATGCTTCGCCTCCCGCCCTCGCGGCGAAGTGCTTGCATCAAGACCTCGGGGGGGGGGGGGGGGGGGGCGCTGAGTCGAGGATGCGTAGCCCATATCGTGGTTGCATCTGGGGGTGTCCAGGGGCTCGGGGCTCGCTGAAGCATTACTTTTGCCACTGTTGTCCCATGTATATGCTCGCTCGCAGGCAGCTTAATTCCGATCTCCCCACGCCCCCCTTTTTGGACCCCCTTCCTGGCTCTGGGACTGATCCTCTCTGGACCCGACACCTTCAAGTTTGCTGCCTTGTTTTTCAGTTGTATAGGCTTGCTCGCCAGGAGGGTCAGATCTGCCATCTCCCTTTTAACGATATTGACGCTCCTTCGCTCGTTCGGGCGGCCCGTCAAGCGGTCGAAATGCCCCTCGGCGGTAAGCGTCACAGGCGACCCCGCCCTCTGAGGCGGTGGTCCGGGAAGACTCGCGGCCCCCCCCAGACGCTCCAACCTCCGCCTCGTCCTCCTCTTCGTCGTCCTCCTCCTCCTCCTTCTGCTCCTCCTCCTTCTCGTCTTCGTCGTCGTCGTCGTCTGCGTCGTCGTCGTCGTCGTCGTCGTCGTCGTCGTCGTGGTCGTTGACGTGTGCGTCGTCGTCGACGTCGTCGTCGGGGTCGTGGTTGTCGCCGCTGCCGTCGAGGTCGTCGTCGTGGTCGTGGTCGTGGTCGTGGTCGTCGTCGTCGTGGTGGTCGTCGTCGTCGTGGGCGTGGTCGTGGTCGCGTGCGTCGTCGTCGTCGTCGTCGTCGTCGTCGTTGTCGTGCTAATGTCAATGGTAATGTTGACGATCGCCATGGACACTGACTCTCAAGCCTTTTTCTGTCCGGATAAGGATGCCGGTCGACCCGTCCACAGTCGCCTGCGCGTTCTCCATCGGCTCCTTCTGCCTCCTGGCGCGGTCCGCGCCGCCCGCGCCCATCTGCGGCTGCCAGTGCGACTGCGGGGCCCCTGGCTGGTCCACCGCCCAGCTGCTCGCCGTCGCGGTGGGGCAGCTCGTGACGGGCTGGTTCGCGGCCCGCTGGTGGACGCCGCCGCGGCCAGCGGCGCCGCTCGTGGTGGCAGCGGGCATCGAGGCGCCCAAGCAGCTGACGCTGCCGGCTGGGGCGCGCGGCAGGCTTGAGGGCGGGGCTCCTCCGCTCGCCTGATGTCGGATGGCCTCTCTGTGGCAGCGGGGCGCCGCTTCTGGGCCCTGTTCGACGCGGCCGAGGCGGTCTGGCACGAGCGCCTCGTCCTTCGCCGCACCGCTGGCGGCCACGTGGTGCTCACGCCAGATGGCGACGTGTACGAGGAGCTGCTGGAGGACTACGAGGATGCGCTGCCTAGTGGTGTTGCTGGTGGCATTCCGAACCGCCTCTCTGGGCACAAGGCACTCCGCTATGCCTTCCGCCCAGGGGACATCGCCGATGCCAGCGCCTTCCGCCGGCGGGCCGAGGCCTATCTGGCTGGCTGGGCTACCGCCCCGCCAGCGGCCGATGGAGGCGGGCCGGGGCCCGCGCCGATTGCCGACGCCGGCGCCGTGCCCGCCGCCGCGGCCGGCGCGCTGGCGGCTGCTGCTGACGTGGACCCTGCCTTCTACGACCCCGGCTCGCTGGCGGCCGGCCCACAGCTGCATCGTGGGCTCCGAGTGGTTCTTCGGCGAGAATCAGGGCCCCCGCAGGCGCTGCGAGGGGGTCACCATCCGCGACTCGGATATCGCCTTCGGCCCTTCGGGTCAGGCCCTGCTGTGCCGCCATGGAGTGTGGTACCACCTCTGCCGCGACCCGCCCACGCCGTTGCCTGCTGACGAGGGCGAGGTGGCCGCGGCGGAGGACATTCGCACGCTGGCGGTCGAGTACAACGTACGCGGGGATCGTACCCGCAGTTTTGAGTCAGCGCGCCACCTGTTGCGCGAGGAGATGCTGGACGATGCCTGGCCAGTTGGGCCCCCGCACCGTGCAGTGGCTCGTCGAGGCCTTCGCCAACAGCGGCATGGCCCCGGTGCCGCGACACCACTGGTGGAGGCAGGCGCTGGGGGCGACGTCCTCGGACCCAGGGATCGACGAGTACCTCTTCCTTTCGGAGTGCATCCAGCAGGGGCTGCAGTGCGACCAGCTCCACATCTGCAACTTGGCCTGCTTTGAAAGCATGTCCCGCCGCTATCAGCTCTGGGAGGAGCGGTGCCAGGAGCGGATCCGCGCCTCCACGGAGGGCTCGGTGGCGGCGGGGCTCGCGGCCGAGAGGCACCTGTTCCTCGGCGGCGACCGCGCCAAGGGCTACGCGCCCATCTCGCCCGAGCTGGAGCGCTGGGTGGCGAAGCGCATGGAGGAGCAGGCTGCCGTGCTCAAGGAGCGCCGCAAGGGCCGCGAGGAGCGTGCTCTGGCGGCGGCGGCCTCAGGCGGCGGCGGCGGCGGCGGCGGCGGCGCTGGCCCGACGATCGGCGCCGACCACAAGAAGAAGCCCAAGGACAACAAGAAGAACAAAGACGGCCAGACTGGCACCCCGGGCGCAGGCTCGGGGGGGCAGGGCTGACGCCCTTCACTTCCGTGCCACCCTGCAGCGGCCCTGGAGCTCCCCCGGCTGGGCGCCGCTTTTACACCGCCAGGGGGGGCGGCCGAGCGCTCGCGCCGCCGCTATGCCGCCAGGTCTTGCGGCAGATCCCAGGGACCTGCTTCCGCTGCCAGAGCCCGCCTTGCCTGCGCCGCGTCATGGGGATGCGCTGGGCTCGGAGTGGCTCTCGGCAGGCTTGCAGACCTTCAATGAGATGGGATGGCGCGGCGCTGTTCGGCGGGCTGGAGCAGCCTCTGGTCCCCAGGCCGACGCGCTGGAGCGGCTTTGCAGCTCCTGCGCCGCCGTGCCCAGCTGCCCGACGGACCTGGCCGCCGACTCGGCCACTCGCGCCGTGATCGGCTCCGATCCCGGCTATGGATTTGACGACATGGCCAGCGGGAAGTACGCCACCTATCAGCGCGGGAAGGTCTCACTTCCGCGCGTGGCCTCCGGCGCGGTGGAGCTAGCTGCTGCACTGCCGGCGGGGCCCCGCTCCTCGCTGATGGGTGAGTCTGGCACCTTGCTGACGAGGGGCCCCGCATCTTCCTCGTCGTTGGCGAAATTGGCTTTCGACCGAAGGCTTGCAAGCAATCCACGCACTTACGGGAAGTTTTTGGCTGATCTGCTCGAGCGCGACATGCTCGAGGTTGGCACTTCGTTCTCGCAGGTGGCGCCCTTCTTTGTCTACAAGAAGGACGGGGCCCTCAGGCTGATCTTCGACTTCATGGCCTCGAACACGGAGTTCGCTGAGCCCGACTACGTCCCCTTGGCAGCGGCGCAGGCCCTCGGCAGTATCGAGCTGCAGGCGGGGGGGCGCCTCTTCGTGGCCCAGGGCGACGTCACGTGCTGCTTCTACCAGTTCTTGCTGCCAGTGCACCTGCGTGAGGCCTTTGGCCTGCCGCCCGTGCCCTGGGCCGCGCTGCCGCTCGCCGCTCGTCAGCTGGTTGGGGCGCGCCCGCCTGATGGTATGGTGCATTTGCGCCTTAGAGTGGCGCCGATGGGCTGGTCATGGGCTGTCTACTTCATACAGCATGTCATGATGGAGATCCTTCGCCCCTGCGCCCCGGCGGACCGCTGGCTGGCCCAGCACGTGCCGCGCGAGCCTGTCTGCCCCGGCTCGGGGGCCTCGTTGATCTACATCGACAACTTCGCGGCCCTTGGCACGAGCGCCTCGGAGGCGAACGCTCGCCTGGGGCACATGCTGGGCGCCGTGGAGGCCGCTGGAGTGGACGCCTCGCCGGAGCCTGCCGGCGCGCCGCTGCTCGGGTTCGAGCTGGACTCGACTGGCACCCAGTGGCGGCCGACGGCGAGGAAGTTCTGGAAGGTCGCACTGGCCCTCCGCACTCTGGGCTGGGGGCGCCAGCGCCGCACGGGGCGGCAGATCGCACGCGCCGTCGGCCACGCCTCGGCCATCATGCTGCTGCGGCCGGAGATGCTGTCCATCTTCTCGGCCGTGTACGTCTTCGCCGACCGCTACTTCGGGCAGCCGGCACGCGTGTGGGCCTCTGTGCGGCGCGAGCTCCGAGCTGCCTGGGCGCTGCTGCCGCTCGCCGTCGCCGACATGAGCCTGCCCTGGGCGCCCGCTGTCGCCTCGGTTGACGCCTCGCTGCGCGGCTTCGGCGTCACCGAGAAGGTCTGGCACCCCGCCGAGGTGGGCCGCGTCGGCCGCGCCTCGGAGCGGGGGCGGTACCGAGGGGCGCTTCGCACCTCCCGCCGCCCGCGCTGCCTGGTCGAGGGGGGGGAGGCTGAGCCCTCGCTGCGCGACATCGTCGACGCCTCGGACGAGCAGCTGCGTGCGCTGGGGCTGCGCTCCGCCTTCGAGGAGGTGCCGTCGGCCCTGGCACGCGGCGACGACTGGGGCGTGGTGGCAGCCCGCCGCTGGAGGCGCAAGGACAAGTTCCTGGCGCTCGAGGCGGAGGCAGCCCTCTGGCAGGTTCGGCGGCTGGCTCGAAGCCGTCAGAGCGCACAGAAGCGGCACTTAGTTTTGTCTGACTCAATGGCCTGGGTCCTCACCTCGTGCAAGGGACGGAGTTCTTCGTGGTACCTGCTTCGGAGGTGCCGCGAGTTTTGCGCTATGAGCTTGGCCCTCGGAGCACGTGTTTCTTTTCGGTGGATTCCCTCGGAGTGGAACTCGGCGGGCGAGCCCAGCAGGAGATATGACCCATCGTCGTCTCATCATGCTCGTCACTTTCACACTGCACTTGCCCCCTCTGCTGATCGCCCAGGGAACGTCGATCTCGGTCGCCAGCCGCCGCCTCGGCTCGAGGATGATTGCGGGGGCGCGCCCTTCTCACGGCCGCTCGCGCTCGCCGAGGCGCGGCTCCACGGGCCAGCGGGTGCTGCAGGGCTTCGCGAGCAGCTCGCGGCAGGGCGCTCCAGGCGGCAGGCCTTTGCGGGGCCGTTCGCCGCGGGGCTCCCCGGGCCCGAGCCCGCTGCTCTGTAGGGCGCTGGTGCCAGCGCGGAGCCAGAGGCCGAGCCGGGCCCCGTCGTCCCCGAGCCGGGTGCTGCGCCCTCGGGTGGCGCCAGAGCCGGAGGGCGGCGAGGCCAGCGGGAGGCCGCGGCTGGAGGGCATCGCCCCGCCGCGCCGCCACGCCTGCCCGAGCGGCCGCCCCCGCCCGAGCGGTTGCGTCCCGAGCCTTCACGCATCTCGGGGCGCACTTCCGCGGGAGGGGCGCGCCAGGCTGCGCGCGGCGTTCCCATCCCAGCCCTCTCTGCAGCCCGCGCTGGCTCTGGGCCGGCTGCCCTGCCGCGCGCTGGCTGCTGCTGGCCCCCTGGGCTCGGGCCGCCGTCCTGCGCCGGGACGCCTGGTCCCCTGTCGCGGGGGGGCCGGCGCGGCGCGCCGGCAGCGCCGCGAGACGGCGCGGCGGCGCCCGGGCTCAGCGCTGCACTCAGCCGCCTGCAGCGCGGAGGAGGCGGAGGAGCTGGGGTTCCACATCGGCTCCCTGGCCGCCGCGGCCGTGACGCCGGCGACGCAGGACAACTACTTGAACGCCTTGCGCAAGCTGCTGGCGTGGATGCACGAGACCAAGGCCCCCCAGCGCTTCCCTGCGAGCGAGTGGGACCTGCTGCTGGAGCAGTACGTGGAGTTCCTGCACGACCGCGGGCTGCCAGAGGGGGATGCCGCCAGCACGCTGGCTGCAGTGCGCTGGGCGCTGCCCGAGCTGCCCCGCCCGCTGCGCCGGGGCCTGCCACTGGCGACGGCTGCGGTCACAGGCTGGCGCCGGCTCGAGAAGCCGCTGTCGCGCCCGCCAGTCCCTCGGTCGCTGGCCATACTGATGGCCCTGCGGCTCTGTGCCGACAGCAAGGCGGACTGCGCCCTCTTCCTGCTGCTGACGTTCGAGACGTACATGCGGCCGAGCGAGGCGCTCAGCCTCCTCGGCCTACAGCTGGTGCCGCCCGTGCCGGGCGAGAAGGGGGCGTGCCGCTTCTGGGCCATCCTGATCCGCGCGAGCGAGCTAGACGTGCTTGGCAAGACCGGCGAGTTCGACACCAGCGTCGCCCTGGACCTGCCGCGGCACCGCCTGCTGGAGCCTGCGCTGCGCCTGCTGAAGGCCAACAGGGGGGAGCGGGAGAGGCTCTTCACGTTCTGCTACACCGACCTCCTCCAGGTCTGGAACAGCTGTCTCAACAGCCTGGGCCTGGCGCAGCTGAAGGTGACGCCGTACTCCCTCCGGCACGGGGGGGCCTCGGAGGACGTGTCCTCCATGTCGCGGGCTCTCCTCGACGTTCAGAAGAGGGGCGGGCGGCGCTCGCTCCAGAGCGTGCGGCGCTACGAGAAGCACGCCAGGCTGGGCTTGATGATGCGCCGCATCCCCGCGCAGCTGCGCGAGGAGGCGCAGCGCCGCGAGCGCGAGCTGGCCCGGCTCTTGCTGCCGGCCTGCGTGCGGCGCGTGCTGATGCTACCATGCTGAAGCACAGCGTCTTCGTGGACCTCTTCGCTGGCACTGCGCCGGTGAGCAGGTACTTGCGCCGCAAGGGCTACGCCTGCATCGCCTTCGACAAGCTGCAGGGGCCGCAGTTTGACCTTGGCCGTCGCGAGGTCGTGCTGACCATCGCGGGCTGGATGCGCGCGGGCCTGGTGTGGGCGCTGTGGTTTGCGACGCCGTGCATCACCGCGACTCGGGCTCGCACCGACAGGTCAGGTCGCATGCCGCCGCCGCTGAGATCGTCTGAGCACTACCGTGGCTTGCCGGATTTGTCTGCTCGTCACCGCGCCCAGGTGCGCGATGCCAATAGTCTGATCGACGCGGGGGGCCGCCTCCAGCAGCTCGCCTGGGATCTGGGAATCTGCTGCGGCGAGGAAAACCCACAAACCTCCATCCTCTGGTGCTTTCCCTCGCGGTGCCGGGCTATCGCTCGCGGCTCCGCGGTCGATGTGGATTTCTGTGCTGCTGGAGGTCCCATGCGCAAAAGGACCAAGCTCGTTTTTCAGCATTGTGGCACTGTCGAGGCCCCGCGCCTGCGATGTCATGGTCGTGGTGGGCTCTGTTCGTTCACTGGCCGTAAACGTGTGCACATCCGTGGGAAGATGGGAGGACAATGGCTCTCTAAAGTTGCAGAGCCATACCCTCCTGTGATAGCTAAATTCATCGGCGATGTCCTCATTCATGTAGTCCATCGCCGTGCTGTGGCCACGCTCAGCCAATTGTGAATTGCCTCGCTCAGCCAGCTTACTGCACATAAATGGCGTGATTACGGGATTTCAGTCTCTGTGCCTGCGCCTGCGCTATCTCGGTGTGTGCGCGGGGTCCCGCATGATAAATCGCCAGCGTCGCACTTCGACTGACAAAAAGTGCTGGCCAGAGAGCGGGTCATGCTAATGTCAATGGTAATGTTGACGATCGCCATGGACACTGACTCTCAAGCCTTTTTCTGTCCGCCCAAAGCCAGCCCTCGCCTCGACAAACTTTTTGATGTGGATTTCAGTCTCTGTGCCTGCGCCTGCGCTATCTCGGTGTGTGCGCGGGGTCCCGCATGATAAATCGCCAGCGTCGCACTTCGACTGACAAAAAGTGCTGGCCAGAGAGCGGGTCATGGTCGTCGTCGTCGTTGTCGTCTTCGCTGTCGTCGACATCGTCGTCGTCGCCGCTGCCGCCGCCGCTGCCATCGTGATCGTCGTGCGTGGTCGTCGTGGTCGTGGTCGTGGTCGTGGTCGGTCGTCGTCGAGGTCGTGGTCGTGGTCGTGGTCGTGGTCGTGGTCGTGGTCGTGGTCGTGGTCGTGATCGTCGTCGTCGTTGTCGTCGTGGTCGTCGTCGTCGTCGTCATTGTCGTCGTGGTCGTCGTGGTCGTCGTCGTCGTCGTCGTCGTCATCGTTGTCGTCGTCGTCGTCGTCGTCGTCGTCGTCGTCGTCGTCGTCGTCGTCATCGTCGTCATCGTCGTCGTCGTCGTCGTCGTCGTCGTCGTCACTCATCCGTCGTGGTCGTCGTCGTCGTCGTCATCACGTTCGTCGTCCTTTTCTTACTCATCTGTCCCGTCCTCGCGCGCCTCACCTTTTTCAGAATGACATTGGCCGTTGGGTCAATGTTAGTCCTCGTAGCGCGAGCTTCCCATCATACAATTGGGGCGCGCATCAAGAAACCATATGCTTTTCGTCAGGGTATTCTGTGTGTCTTCGCTCCGCGCGCTGCGCGGTGACGACCCGCAGCCGTTGAAGAGGCCACTTCGCTCAGGGTGCTCCAGGTTTCCCCTCAGATGTACCTCGCGCGCGGGTTTTCGGGGGAAGTGAGAAGGAGAAGGCCTTCTCAGAAGGCTCGGAAGTCCCTCGGCCTTTTGAAAAGCTTGCTGAGCCTTCCCCGAAGACAAGAACCACTTCTCAGCAGGCGCGAGGGCTCCTGAGAGGTCCCGCCGCCTCCTGAGAAGGCCTTCTCCTCATCGCCTCCCCCCCTCGCTCGCCGCCACTTCCAGGGCCGGGCTTCCGGCGAGGGCTGCTCGCGGCCGCGCCCGCCCTGTGCAGCCGGGGCGGATCCGTGCCGTGGGCACTGCCGCCCCCCGCGCCCCCCTTGGCCTGCTCTTGCCCCCCCCGCGGCCTCGGAGGCCCGGGCCCCCTTCCCCCGTGGGCCGCCCCTCCTCCTCCTCCTCCTCCTCCTCCTCCTCCTCCTCCCCTCCTCCTCCTCCTCCTCCTCCTCCTCCTCCTCCTCCTCCTAGCCTCCTTCCTCCTCCTCCTCCTCCTCCTCCTCCTCCTCCTCCTCCTCCTCCCAGGTCGAGGACCCCCGCGCCCCCGTCGGCTTCCCCCGTGGGCCGCCCCCTGCCCCGGCCTGCCTCTGGATGGCCCTGCGGGCTCGGAAGCGGCCCGGGGGAGGCCGAGGGGAACGACGAGCGCCCAGGGACCGAGCTCGACTGCGAGCGAGAGTGACCTCTCGCCAGAGTGACCTTCGTTGCGGGCCCAATGGGGTCCCCCGATCGCCGCTCGCGGAGCGATGACAGCGGCTTGCGCGCCCGGGCTTGGCCACCCCGCGCCCTGTCGAGTTGCGCACCGCAGGTCGCTCTGGCCCAGGGTCATTCTTACGCGTAGCCGATGAAAGCATCAGATCGCCGGATACTTGGGAACACCGCCGTTGTGCACCGCCGTCGCTGCCGCACCGCGTGCGTCGATCGGCAGGGCGCGCACCAAGGGCCACTCCGGCGGAGGCCCCCCCCGGATCCGCCCCCTTCACGAGAGGGTCGCGCCCTTCGGCGATCCCTCGCGGTCAGCGGCCCAAAGTGCTTGTGGGGTGCTGAGATGCTGCCGGCAGCCCCGACCACCAGCACGACGACCATCACGACCATCGGGGGAGCGTAAGACCCGGGTTTGCCAGGACTCGGGTTCGCCATCGTTTTTTGACGACCGCGCCTCGGATTTTGACGAGGAGGAGTTTCGTGGGATGTCTGCAGCGGGAGGCCTCGTCAAAATGCAGGCTCGGCCTCGTCATTTTTTTGACGACCTCGTCGGGGATTTCCGAGTCCCCCGTACCCGGGTCTTACGTCCCCCTGACGGTCACCACGACCACCACGACCACCCCCCACGCTTACCATGACCACCGCGACCGCCTTAAACCGAGGCACGGCCGCCTTCACGGCAACCACTTCGGCGATGCGCCCAATTTGGGTCGTCACACGTTGCGTCGCGCGCGCGCTCGCGTGGGCTCGGCCGTCCGCGCGCGCCGCCGGGGAGCAGCCGCTGCCTTCGTAGTCGTAGCCAGATTTCGCATCGTTGCGCCCTTTGACCATTGCTTGCGTTGTCCTTGGTTCTTCCAGCGAGCGGCCGCCCGAGCACCCCTCGGGGCGAAGATTCTCCACGCCCGAGGCCTCCCTCCGTGGTCCTCCTCCGCGGCCGCCCTCCTGCTGGCAACCGCCTTGCTGCTGACCAACAGGCGTCGGCCGTGTTCACCTGGGCGTCTTTACAGCTCCACCGCCACCACAGCAGCTGTATTTCCCCAAACATTGGCGACGGCATCGTGCGGGACAGCATGCAATCATGTCAGAGGCATGTGCAGCGATGGTCGTGACACTTCTGCATCATGATCGCCTCATGCGCAGCACATCGAGCGGAACGCTTCAAGGATATCAGTGGCAACCGCGTCAACAACCATCGCGGGAATCCAACGAGAAAAAGCGGTCGTGGCATGCGGAAACACAACCCCGCATACAAAGATGTGCCAATTCACGCTCGAGTTCTAGCTCCGCCTTTGCCACATTCCCGAGGTTCCGTGGCAATTTTGGATTTAGCCAGGTTGGCTCAATTTTCAAACGCCTTGGCCTGGGCCCTGGAGCTTGGTCGCTGCCGAAGTCCTGGCTCCGACCACCGATTTCGAGGCACAGGGCCTCCACGCACTCATGCGCCCGATCACGCTTCGTCTCCTTCTCCTCTTAAGCCGTTTTTTCCCGCGCCACTCAGACATGGGTGGCAAGCATCACCATCGGAGCGAAGCCCGTCGTGACCGTCGCTCTTCCCCACCTCCTGCCTCGACGCCGTTTGCTTCGATGCGCAGGTCAGCTACCGCAGCGCGAGGAGCTCCTCGCCGCGGGACCACCCCTTCCGCGATCTCGAAGTTCGACGCCATCATGGGCAGCATCCAGAACATCCCGCAAATTTAGATGCAGAGTGCTGGTGCTGTCTAGCTCTTGTGTGCTGCCGTGACGTCTAGCCCGGTTCGGTGCGGAAAGCCTGCTCGCCACGTGGCGCCTCTGAGCAGAGAGCACCACAACAAGCACAGCGAGCTCAGAAGCCAGCTCGACCACGCCATTCGCGACCAAAGCTCCCGCATCGACAACATGTTTCAGGTCATGAGGGAGGGCCAGAACCTTCCCATCGGCGACGACGACATGACCGACTCCCACCTGCCCACGCTCTCGTCCAAGCTCGACTAGATCGAGACCCAGGTGAAGACGCTTGCCAGCGCTCAGAAGATCATGGAGAGCCACCTCTGTGAGCTGCGGCCGTCTCCTACAATGCCTCCGCCGATGGCCAGTCATGGTGCTATTGGCCGCCCTCCTGCTGGGGAAGTTCCTCAGCATCAGGTTCGCAAACTCGTACTTCTTGGATTTCCGCGTCCCCTTCTAGCGCCCGATGTTGGCGAGGTATGCTCCAGGAGCCGCGCCGCTTGTGCCCCTTCAGCTGACCAGCCCCAAACCATTGTTCGTGTGCTGTATCATCTGTTTATCGACGTGCCTTTCACAGAACCTGTTCCCCTGGGGCCTTTGCGGGCACTGGCCGCCGGACCTGCTGGAGGATTTGAAGCGCAAGCTTCTTGCGTTTGTCGTTGTTGGCGAGCTAAGACTTCCAGCCGAGATTAGGTGAGGGATTCCAGCCAAGCGGAGAAGGGGCTTCAAATCTTGCTTTTGGAGCTGACCCTGGAGCCGTAGGAGCTGACCCTGGGCATCTTGCCGTTGGAGCTGACCCAATCCAGCCGCGCCCTGTGTGCTCCGCCCGATCTGAAGAAGCCCATCGTCGTCGTCGTCACCCTCGCGCCAGTCGGGGGGTCCTTGTCGCGCGACGTCGATCGCGACGACGACGAGCTGTTTGATCGAGCCTCCAGCGCCCCGCGGGCCCCCGAGCAATGGAATGTCCGTGGGCCCTCGAGCAGCCGGCGACGTTGTCAGCCGAACAAGCCCAGCTCTAGTGCCCCCCCCGCCCATCCCATGACCACGTCGCCCATGCCACGGCGGTCAGAAACTGGCTTTCTGACGTCACGGAGCGAGTGTGGAAGCGGGAGCAGAAGATCGAGAAGCTGGAGGAGAAACTGAAGCAAGGCGAGGCTGCGCGCGCCACTAACATTTCCGCGGACCTGCGGGGATACGGTCAGGAAGCTGCAGAGATCACGGCGCGGAGAAAGGGAGGTGGAGCGGCGCGCGACCGTGCAGGCGTCGGCCGGCGCCGGCGCCAGGATGGGCACGCAGGCATCCAGCCAAGCGGTTTGCCGCATGCGGTATATATATATATATATATATATGTTTTTTAGTTTTTTTATTTCTTTATTTATCGATCTATTTATTTATTTATTTATTAATTTATTTATTTATTTATTTATTCATTTATTTATTTATTAATTATATTTATTTATTTATTTATTTATTTATTTATTTATTTATTAATTAATTAATTAATTTATTTATATATATATATATATAAAACACACACAATAATAATGGGGCTTCCAGCCAAGCAGGCGCGGCGCCGAGACGTGAGGGGCCCGCTTTTCAGCGCCGCCCGAGGAGTGCGCGAGTGTTTTTCCGTGGGGGCCCGTGTCGGCGCCGCCCGGTCGTCGTCGTCCTCGTCATCCGCATCATCATTTTTTGTATTATATATATTATATATATATATATATATATATATTTGTATATATATATATATATATATATATATTATTTATCATGATATATATATATATGTATAAAAAAACTGTTTTTTCCTTTCCTCTCTCTCTCTCTCTTCTGCCTTCCGTCCCGCGGCTGGTTCACGAGGGTGGACTTGAGAGCAGGAAGGGGGACGGGCATGCTCATGAGCGCGCCTGTTCCTGCGGAGGGGGGAGGGAACCGACATTCCCACGTTCGAAAGATAATCGTTTTTCTTGATGTGATAGAAGTCTCTCTTCCGTCGCGCGGCCCCCTTTTGCTAGACCTGCCGCATTGACTAATGATTGCAATCTGCTCTCGTAACCCAGCCTCTTTTATTGGACGGCGAAGTCCCCTTGCAGATTGAGACCTTCCCCCCTTCCGCGCGACCCCTGTATTCGAGAGCATCCGTCGGCGCTCTATCATACTTTTATGTTGATGTACCACTAATCAGACTGTTTGCTTTCCCCCATCAACGTTCACGGGTTGCTACAAAGGTCTTTGAGGTACTGCCAGTCAAACGCTCAAATTTGCCGGTCTTCGTACGGAAGTTCGTCTTTCTGTTCCGACGATCCCAGGGTCGAGGAGAAGCATCACTAGCTCTGTTCCGACGGGTTTTGTTCGGACAAGCTCTGTCCCGACATGCTCTGTTCCAGCCGCGTGGCAGCTTCGCGTCCGAGCAAGGGGTCTTCTTTGAATTCTCTTTGAGCTGGGGGGGGGCGAGGGTTCTGGACATCCAAATTGGATTTCTGTATTTTCATATTGTTTGAGATGGACCAGCGCGTAACCTTTGGCAGGGCGGCGGGGCAAGCTCGGGTGTTCAGCCCAACGACAGAATTCAGTTTGAATTGATGCAAAATGTATGCGGATCAGCCGCACGCGAATGAGAGCTTACGTTTCGCGCTCGCGGTCAAGGCAAGGGGGTCGGTCGAAAGTGGCTGACTTTTGGATGATCGTGGCGTTTGAGGGACAGGAGCATGAACACGAAACTATGCTCGCTACGCCGCCGTGCGCAGTATAGTGGACACTATTCGGGATGGAGTCGCGAGCGTGGGACGTTCAACAACGAGTTTGCACCATGCTTCGAACGAAGGTCCGCAGATCTTAAGTGGTACAAGCGTTCAGATCCCATCTTTTTGTCGTGCTCATGCTCGGCACCGCATCATACATGGCAGAACTACCGACCGCCGCACCGGCCAAGGGGTGGGAATGTCAGCCGTGAGTCCGGGTCCAGGTGTGGCATCCTCTTCCTCCTCCTCCTTTCTGGCTTTCTCCTCCGTCCTGCTTTGCTCTCCTACCTTCCGCGTTTTCGTTTTGTGCTTTCTCATGATTCTCTTCTTCTGCCTCTCCTTCCTCGCCAGCGGCGGCGGCGGCGTCGTGTCGTCGTCGTTGTCATCGTCGTCGTTGTCGTCGTCGTCGTCGTCGTCGTCGTCGTCGTCGTCGTCGTCGTCGTCGTGGTCGTCGTGGTCGTCGTCGTCGCCTCCATCCTCGTCCTCCTCACCCTCGTCTGGGGAACTGCCCGCTCGCCGTGAGAGCTGCTGCCGCTGCCGCTGGCTGCTCCCTTTTTGCCGCCGCTGCCGGCGCTGCTGCTCGCGGCCGGCTTCTCGCCGCCTGCCGCTGGCAGCCGCTCGGCGCCCACTGCTGGCAGCTGCGCCCTGCTCTGCTGCACGCGCGTCTGCTCGTTCCACTTTTGCTGCCCCCGTGGATCGCCGCCGCCCCCACTCCTCCGGTGAGCCCTTTGGCACCCACAGTCCATACGGAAGCCAGAAGCAGGGAGGAAAGGGGCGGTCGACATCGATCGGCGGAGCTTCGGCCACAGTCGCAGGACAGTCTGTTGAGTTGGCTTGCTGCGGCGTCTCTCTCTTGAGTACTTGTCCGTGGTGCGTCTGTGTGCGCCATGAGGATAACCCTCTTGAGGGGCAGTGGATTCCTCCTCCTGCCTTGCCCGTAGGGAAAATGCAGGGAGGAAGGGGATGGATGCACGGAGGGACAGGATGATGGGCACGGGGGGCGGAGAGGGGCGGGGGGACGCTTGTGCTCCACGCTTCCTGCTGGCCGCCGCATTCGGCAGAGTGCCGACGCGACCCCCTCCACAGTGGCCTCGGCGACGCCGTCTTCGTGTGGGGCGCTCCAGAAAATGGTCTCCAGCCTTCGAGGCACCGAGAGGTCGACAGCTCTTCCTCGGCGGGTGACCGGCGGAGGGCCAGCGAAGGCTCTCCGCTGGCGGAGGTGAATCGTCTCTGCAGTGCTGCTCCCACGGATGTGGGAGCACGCAGGGGTGGCACGTTGGAGATTGAGGTGGGGGCTTGCCGCCCTCCCTGTTCGTAGCAGTCCCCGTATTTCAGAGGCCAGCAACATATGTACACGTACGCGGTTAGCTTCCCCTGGAGTGCGTGTCAACGCGGACGTTCGTGCAGGCAAGACCGCGGAGGGCGTACATGTACATATGTCGTTGCTCGCCCACGTATGTGCTTTCTTCTTTCCGCCCGACAGGGTCTCAAGTGCTTCTGCCGCGCCGTTTCTGGCTGATTTTTTGAGCGAGGTCCGTCACTGTTCCTGAGACTCGCGGGCATAGTGTTGAAACAGAGGAAGTGCAAACGTAAAACATGCGCCAAAGAGATGTAAACCTTGCTGGGTGCAGGGCTTCCTCAGGAGCAATCTTGGGGGAAGATGAAGCGACCCCCAATCGCTATCTGGGGCGTATCGTCGATCAGTCGGCGCTGCAGCGCCCATTCCAGGTGGATGTTTGCTCCCTGAGCTGGTCTCCCCCTATCGTTAAGTCGGGTGTGTCCCTCTACAGGAGGAGTATCCAAACATAGTATAAAGCAATCCGGGGACGATGCCTCTTATCTTCTGAGCCATGTTGGAGCATTTGTGTTTTGTTCCCCACATGCTTCGTGGGGTTCTGGTTTTCTTCCATGCCGCGCCGCACCCGCGACACACACCTCACTCTTCGTACAGCACAGCTCAGCACAGCACAGCACATCACAGCACAGCACAGCACAGCACAGCACAGCACACAGCTCAGCTCAGCTCAGCACACAGCACAGCTCAACACAGCTCAGCACAGCCCAGCACGGCTCAGCTCAGCACAGCACAGCACAGCTCGTGGCACTTTCTCGACACCACAGGGGGTGCGCAGGGGTTGGTCTCTCAGCTAGGCCGCTATCCACGACACTGGCGCAAAGCCTAGCAGGCGTGGCACTCTCTCGACACCAAAGGGGGTGGGCAGGGGGTGGTCTCTCAGCTCGGCCGCTATCCACGACACTGGCGCAAAGCCTAGCAGGCGTGGCACTTTCTAGCAGGGTGGTCTCTCAGTCGGCCGCTATCCACGACACTGGCGCTGCCTAGCAGGCGTGGCTTTCTCGACACCACAGGGGGTGCGCAGGGGGTGGTCTCTCAGCTCGGCCGCTATCCACGACACTGGCGCAAAGCCTAGCAGGCGTGGCACTTTCTCGACACCACAGGGGGTGCGCAGGGGGTGGTCTCTCAGCTCGGCCGCTATCCACGACACTGGCGCAAAGCCTAGCAGGCGTGGCACTTTCTCGACACCACAGGGGGTGGGCAGGGGGTGGTCTCTCAGCTCGGCCGCTATCCACGACACTGGCGCAAAGCCTAGCAGGCGTGGCACTTTCTCGACACCACAGGGGTGCGCAGGGGGTGGTCTCTCAGCTCGGCCGCTATCCACGACACTGGCGCAAAGCCTAGCAAGCGTGGCACTTTCTCGACACCACACAGGGGGTGCGCAGGGGGTGGTCTCTCAGCTCGGCCGCTATCCACGACACTGGCGCAAAGGCTAGCAGGCGTGCACTTTCGCGACACCGCAGGGGGTGGGCAGGGGGTGGTCTCTCAGCTCGGCCGCTATCCACGACACTGGCGCAAAGCTTAGCAGGCGTGGCACTTTCTCGACACCACACGGGGTGCGCAGGGGGTGGTCTCTCAGCTCGGCCGCTATCCACGACACTGGCGCAAACCTAGCAAGCGTGGCACTTTCTCGCGTGCGCAGGGGGTGGTCTCTCAGCTCGGTCGCTATCCGCGACACTGTTTTAAAACATAGCAGGCGTGGCACTTTCTCGACACCAAAGGGGGTGGACAGGGGGTGGTCTCTCAGCTCGGCCGCTGTCCACGACACTGGCGCAAAGCCTAGCAGGCGTGGCACTCTCTCGACACCACAGGGGGTGCGCAGGGGGTGGTCTCTCAGCTCGGCCGCTATCCACGACACTGGCGCAAGCCTAGCAGGCGTGGCACTTTCTCGACACCACAGGGGGTGCGCAGGGGGTGGTCTCTCAGCTCGGCCGCTATCCACGACACTGGCGCAAACCTAGCAGGCGTGGCACTTTCTCGACACCACAGGGGGTGCGCAGGGGGTGGTCTCTCAGCTCGGCCGATATCCACGACACTGTCGCAAAAAAAGGCTAACAGGCGTGGCACTTTCGCGACACCACAGGGGGTTCGCAGGGGGTGGTTTCGTTGGTTTCCTCTTCTCAGCTCGAGCCTCCCCACACACTGGCGCAAAGCCTAGCAGGCTTGGCACTTGTCCTCGACACCGACGCCGTGGCGCAGGGGTGGTCTCTCAGCTCGGCCGCCATCCACGACACTGGCGCAAAGCCTAGCAGGCGTGGCACCCTCGCGACACCACAGGGGGTGGGCAGGGGGTGGTCTCTCAGCTCGGCCGCTATCCACGACACTGGCGCAAAACCTAGCAGGCGTGGCACTTTCTCGACACCGCAGGAGGTGCGCAGGGGGTGGTCTCTCAGCTCGGCCGCTATCCACGACACTGGCGCAAAGCCTAGCAGGCGTGGCACTTTCTCGACACCACAGGGGGTGCGCAGGGGGTGGTCTCTCAGCTCGGCCGCTATCCACGACACTGGCGCAAAAGGCTAGCAGGCGTGGCATTTTCTCGACACCACACGAGGTGCGCAGGGGGTGGTCTCTCAGCTCGGCCGCCACGACACTGGCGCAAAGCCTAGCAAGCGTGGCACTTTCTCGACACCACAGGGGGTGCGCAGGGGGTGATCTCTCAGCTCGGTCGCTATCCACGACACTGGCGCAAAGCCTAGCAGGCGTGGCACTTTCTCGACACCACAGGGGATGCGCAGGGGGTGGTCTCTCAGTTCGGCCGCTATCCACGACACTGGCGCAAAGCCTAGCAGGCGTGGCACTTTCTCGACACCACAGGGGGTGCGCAGGGGGCGGCCTCTCAGCTCGGCCGCTATCCACGACACTGGCGCAAAGCCTAGCAGGCGTGGCACTTTCTCGACACCACAGGGGGTGCGCAGGGGGTGGTCTCTCAGCTCGGCCGCTATCCACGACACTGGCGCAAAGCCTAGCAGGCGTGGCACTTTCTCGACACCACAGGGGGTGCGCAGGGGGTGGTCTCTCAGCTCGGCCGCTATCCACGACACTGCGCAAAGGCTAGCAGGCGTGGCACTTTCTCGACACCACAGGGGGTGCGCAGGGGGTGGTCTCTCAGCTCGGCCGCTATCCACGACACTGTCGCAAAGCCTAGCAGGCGTGGCACTTTCTCGACACCACAGGGGGTGCGCAGGGGGTGGTCTCTCAGCTCGGCCGCTATCCACGACACTGGCGCAAAGCCTAGCAGGCGTGCACTTTCTCGACACCACAGGGGGTGCGCAGGGGGTGGTCTCTCAGCTCGGCCGCTATCCACGACACTGTCGCAGGCTAGTAGGCGTAGCACTTTCTCGACACCACAGGGGGTGCGCAGGGGGTGGTCTCTCAGCTCGGCCGCCATCCACGACACTGGCGCAAAGCTAGCAGGCGTGGCACTTTCTCCACACCAAAGGGGGTGGGCAGGGGGTGGTCTCTCAGCTCGGCCGCTATCCACGACACTGGCGCAAAGCTTAGCAGCCGTGGCACTTTCTCGACACCACAGGGGGTGCGCAGGGGGTGGTCTCTCAGCTCGGCCGCTATCCACGACACTGGCGCAAAGGCTAGCAGGCGTGGCACTTTCTCGACACCACAGGGGGTGCGCAGGGGGTGGTCTCTCAGCTCGGCCGCTATCCACGACACTGGCGCAAAGCCTAGCAGGCGTGGCACTTTCTCGACACCACAGGGGGTGCGCAGGGGGTGGTCTCTCAGCTCGGCCGCTATCCACGACACTGGCGCAAAGCCTAGCAGGGAACATTCGCGACGAGGGCCCAGAACGCAGGATTGTGCATATATATAATATACATAAGCAAACACATAATATTTAAATTAAGTATGTGGGGTTCCTCGGTAGCGTAATGTTTCCTGCAAGATCCGCCTATAGGAGGACCTGCCCGACCTAACCCTATCGCTCCCCCCTCATCATCTTCAGCGGGCCATCCCGTCCCGCCGCTTCTGCCTGGCTTCTTCTGCCTGGCTTCTTCTCCTTCATCCTATCGTCTTCTTCTTCTTCTGCCTATCGTTCCCCCTCATCTTCTTCTGCCTGGCTTCTTCTCGCGCCGCCGGTCGGGTCGGGGGGGGGGCGATGGCGTCGCTCCCCAGGGGGCAGTCCCTCTGGATCCGCTTCTCGGGGCACGAACACGGCCACGCGAGGGCCGAAAGCGACACAAGAAGAAACCGGCTGACAAAAAAAAATCGCACCGTCGGGGAGCTATACAATAAAATAATAAATATGTATGATCAAATATACTAGTAGTACTAGTAGTAGTAGTACTAGAGAGAAGAGTACAATATTAAGAGATATATATATATATATATATTACATATGGGTTCTTCCGTGCGTCCCCCGCCCCTCCCCGCCAGTAACTCGGCGACGCCGTCTCTGTTTGTCGCCCACCACCCGGACGCCTCGTTCACTGGTGCCCCGGGCTGCGCCGCGCCGGCAAGGGCAGAGCGCGCAGGGACTGCGCGACGTGGGCAGCTTTCCCAGATCCCCGGCGAATGATCTGTTCAACCATGCAGCGGGTTTTCCTCCATTCCGGCGCCCGGAGGGCAGTTTTCGGGCCGGGGGACCATTAGAAATGGTTCCGGGACGGTTGAGACTTCTGGGGCGGCGGATGGAAAAACATATGGGAGGATGTCAGGGGTTACCGTCACCGACCAAGTTAAGACAAGCAGGCTGGACGATCAAAGCACGAGGATGTTTCTGTTGTCAGATTCGTGCTGGCATTTTTTCCCTGCGGGGCTTCTCTGGGCCAAGCTGGACGATGTGAATGCAGGAGGGTGTGGAGTCGTTGCTCCTTCTCGAGCTCCCCTTTTTGCCCTCGCCCTTCCTATTTCTCTCTCTCCCTCCTGCTCCCGCCCTCCTCCGTTTTCCACTTTTGCGATCTTGCCCCTCTGTCTGGTTGACCCCGTTATCCTTTTACCCCGTTCCCCATTGCTGCAAGAGTCCATCGACGCAGCGGCATTGCGGCCTCATCATTCGAGTCAGCTGGGGAACATGGTGTGTTTTTTCAAAAAAAAATTCCTCTTGCACCGCTTGTTAGCTGAAGTTCGCCCAACACGCCATCAGAACTGTATATATGTGCAGGCCGCTGTTTCATGTAGCGATTTTTCCGGGCTCCTTAGGCACTGGCAACTGCAATAGTTTTTTTTTGTGTGTTCCTTTCCCAGTCTTGCATCTGGCCACTTCAAGGATTTCACATGCAAGTTTGGCTCCTCTTCTTGAGCCGAAGTTTTGCCCCTGCCAATCCCGCTTCCACTGAGCACCCGTTTTTTCGCCCACCTGGCCCCGAGGATTTCCTCTTCAAGTTTCGCTTCCTTCTCACGAGCCGCAGTTCTGATGCGCCATCCCCGGTCCCCGGACTTCCTGGCGTTCCTCGGCGACGGGCTTCGTCGAGCACGGCGGGCTGGTGGACGGCTCGCAAACTGCTCAGCGGGCAGAATTCGCCGAGGCGGTGCAGGCGCTAAGTCTGGTCGGAGGGCCGGGCGACATCGTCGCCGAACCTGCTTCATCAGCCGCGGCGTGGCGGCCGTCCATCCGCGACGGGGCGAGTCCCGCGGAGTGGGCGCGCGCGGATTTGTTGGAGTGCGTCGCCCCGCACTGCCGCAGCGGCGCCTTGCGCACGAGGTTGGTCAAGGCGCATGTGGACGTCGCGGCGGCCCGCGAGCGTGGGGCCTCCCTTGAGGACCACGCAGGCAGCGCGGCCGCGGACCGCCTCGCTAGCCACGCGGCCAGAGCCCGCTTGCCCCTTCCTGCAGTCCTCCTGGAGCGCGAGCGAGGGCTGGACGCACTCGCTGCAGTGCAGCGGGTGGCGGCAGCCGTGGAGCTGGCCGTGCTGAAGGCCAACGACGGCGACGGCGCCCACTGAGCCCCGCGTGCGCTCGCGCCGTGCGGCCGCCGGGGCGCAGGCGGCGGCGCGTGCCCTGCGAGGGCGACGAAAGCGGCAGTGGCGGCCGCCGCGGCCGCTCGCGCGCGTAGGCTCCGCATCCTGCGCGGCGCCCCACGGCGGCGGGAGCAGCCGCCGCCAGTGCCCTCTTCGCTGGTGCGGCGTGGAGGGCCAACGCGTCGTCTTGGGTAGCATGCCTCCGCTGCGGCTGCTGGGCGCCGACGTGGTCGCGGCCGGCAAGCACGCCGTGCAGCGGCTGGGTCCCGCCGTTGCCGCCGCATGCCGCCGCCTTGCTGCTGGCACCGCCTGCCCGGGGGGACGGCGCGGAAACCGTGTGGCGCGAGGCGCTGCTGAGGTGCCTCCTGGCGCGCCCGGGCGCGCCTGAGTGAGGCGCTCCTCCCCGCCCCTTCCTCCGCCTCCTCCTCCCTCTCTCTCACAGGGCGCGCTGTGGATGGTCGTGTGTGTGTGTGTGTGTGTGTGTCCTGTCCGCGGTTCCCTTCCGCCCTTGTCTGTCTAGCTGGGCACCTGACTCCTCGCCTGGCTCGCTGCCCCGCAGCTGCCCCCGGCCCCCCCGCCCGCTGTCAGCTCGCCGCCGTTGGCCCCCCCCCCAGCGCCGCCCCTGCCACGCGCCTGGCCCTGCTGTGAGCGGGCCCGGCTTCTCCCTTTCCCCCCCGCCGCCGCCGGGCGCCCCCCTCCTCCTCCCCTCCTCCTCTCCTCCTCCTCCTCCTCCCTCCTCCTCCTCCTCCTCCTCCTCCTCCTCCTCCCCTCCTCCTCCTCCTCCTCCTCCTCCTCCTCGCTCCTCCTCCTCCTTCCTCCTCCTCCTCTCCTCCTCCTCCCTCCTCCTCCTCCTCCTCCTCCTCCTGCTCCTCTTGCATGCTGGTCTGATTCGCGTTCCGTGCACCACACCACGCTTTTTTCGCCAGCGCAGTGGCTCTGCCTAGCCGCCGACGCAAAAGGGGTGTGTGTGTGTGTGTGTGTTTGTGCGCGTGCTCGGCCGTATACGATTCCCAGTTTTTTTTTTTTTGGGGGGGGGGCATTTATTGACCCTGGCGCTTCCAGCAGAGGTTTCCTGGTCAGGGGTAAACTCGCTCGGGTGATGCGCTGATGTGATTCCCTTTGTGGCAAGCTTGCTTCCGCACGCAATCGGTTGGCCCATGATGAGATTGTTGTCGGGTCCAGGGCGAGCCCGATTGCAGATGGGCCGCGGCTTGTTGGCGCCCTCCTATAGTCGTGAGGCGCTCGCGCTCCCCCACAGTCACCCTCCGTCGGTCGCCATACACACACACTCTCTCCCCCCGCTCATCCTCCTTCGGTCGCCGTGCACCCTCCCTCACCGCGCTCATCCTCCTATTGTCGTCGCGCGCTTGCTCTCTCCCCGATGGTCTTCCCTCGGTCGTGGGGCATTAACTCTTCCCCTTCATCCTCCTTCGGTCGTGGTTCGCAACGTCGGCCTGCTGAGATTCAGACCATTTCCCTCCGACGGGCTTCTCATCCCGACTCGCTTTTGGACGGCCCTTGGGCCTGGCAACGACCCCGTGAGGCCGACAAAGGCCAGAGATCTGGACGCTTGAAATGGGTACGGAAAAAATGGGTACAATGCCCAACAACAAATGTCGTCCCAAACCAACAGCGGCCGCTGTTGGGCAGGCGGTCTTCTGCCTCGAGTGGGCACAGGCCGCGGTGGCATGAACAGCGAACCCTGCTCAAACCGAACAGAAACTGCTGCTGGGCATTGCACCCATTCTTTCCGTACCGATTTTCTGTTCGTGCCGAAGAGACCGTGTGTCTTATTTTTTCCGCGAGGAGGAGGAGGAGGAGGAGGGGGGAGGAGGGGGAGGAGGAGGGGTCTTTCGGCCGTCGTCGCGCGCCGACCCTCCCCCCAGCGTCGGCCCCCTCCAGACACAGGTACCACCCCCGACTCCGGCCAGCCCGCGCGCTCGGCCGCCGAGGCCCGGCCGATCTTCGTGCCGCGTGGGGAGGGGGGGACGGTCGTCCTCGCGGCGGTCGAGGGCACGGCCCTCCTCCTCCTCCTCCTCCTCCTCCTCCTCCTCCTCCACCTCCTCCTCCTCCTCCTCCTCCTCCTCCTCCTCCTCCTCCTCCTCCCCCCTCCTCCCGCCCCTCCCCCTCTCCTCCTCCTCCTTCTCCTCCCTCCTCCTCCTCCTCCTCCTCCTCCTCCTCTCTCCCTCTCCTCCTCCTCCCTCCTCCTCCTCCTCTCTCTCCTCCTCCTCCTCCTCCTCCTCTCCTCCTCCTCCTCCTCCTCCTCCTCCTCCCCCCTCCTCCGCCTCCTCCCCTCCTCCGCCTCCTCCCTCCTTCCTCCTCCTCCTCCTCCTCCTCCTCCTCCCTCCTCCTCCCTCCTCCTCCTCCTCCTCCTCCTCCTCTCTCCCCTCCTCCTCCCTCCTCCTCCTCCTCCCCTCCTCCTCCTCCTCCTCCTCCCCCTCCTCCGCCTCCTCCTCCTCCTCCTCCTCTTCCTGCTCCTCCTCCTCTGTGCAGAGCGGGCCGAACGAAAAGGGGGGGATACGGAAAGGGGGGGAGGGTACGAAGTCTGCGGCACGCAGCTGGTCTCGGCCCCGCCGCCGGCCCCACTCCTCGATGCATATGGGCGCCTCCCGGCGCCGGGAGGCGCCGGGGATATCGGCTGCGTGAGCCGATTCTCAGATCCCCCCCTTTGCTATATGTATGCCCCCGGTCGCCCGGCCCGGAAATGGGGAGGGGGACGGCAGTCCTCGCGGCGGTCGAGGGGGCACGGCCCGGGAAGAGCGAGGCAGCAGGCGCTCCGCAGAGGGCCCCGCTCCCGAGGGGTCGAGGCATCGACGCTTCTTCCTCGGCTGAAGTCGACTAGACGTAAGAGTGACCTTTCGCCGGAGTGACCTTTGGTGCGGGCACAGATGAGTCCCCAGATGGCTGAAAACGAAGCAGTAGCAGCTGGTTGCGCGCCCAGGTTTGGCCCCCCCGCGGCCCCCAAAAAGCCGCGCACCAAAGGTCACTCTTTCCCAGGGCCACTCTTGCGTATAGCCGAGGAGGGCCAGCGGAGGCTGGCATGAACCGATCGGGGGCCGCTTCGACTGCGGAATGCGGGCGGAAGGCCGGCGGGAGCAACATTCGCCCCTCCAAGAGATGCATTTGTTGGAGTCAGGGTTTCTGACATGATCCAAGCGATTGGTTCAGATCGGAAGACGCCAGCCCAGGATCGGTGCATATGCTTTCCTGCTCAGGCCAGGATGGCGTATACGCCGATTTGGGGGGGACCCAGCACGAGTCGGGCCAGGATGGGTGTAGGTGTATACCCTGGCATCCGTCGATCTATTTCTTCAATCCGCGGCCTCAGAGTTCCCGACCGCTTCCCTGGGGGTAGGTTTTCGTCCCACATAGATTTCTCGTGTTGCCCCGCGGCCCAAGAAAACCCTCAGATGCCGAAGTTGAGCTGGGTATCAGGGGCAACTTTGGGGGGCATAGGCGAAGGGGGGAGCGCATCGATACCCAATCGCCCATGCATCGCTGATAAGGGGCCTGCTAGCCCACCCCGCGCAGGACTGTGTGGATCTGCTGTCAGGACCTACTGGCGATTTATCGCCGATTCTGGGTCGATGTTCCCCCCCCCACCCCCACCCACCCCCCACCGGCCCCCCTTTTGAGCCTATCCCCCCCTGTCGCCGTTGGCCCTGGAACGTCTTCGGCGAGGCGCAGCTGCTGGAAGGCCTCCCAGGGCTGGAGAACCGCCGAGAACAGGGATGGCCGAAAACTCCCCCTCCGGACCTGAGCCTGTCCCCCTCGTAATATTTGCCCCTCAGGGCAGCTGGCGCCCTCTTCTGTTCAACGCAGAGCCTACCATTCCATCTTGCTGGCTCTCGCGAATCGACGCTAATCAACGCGAGTCGGCGCCAAATCGACGCTGATCGACACTAATCGACGCTAAACCGGCGCTCCAAAGTTTTCGATGCGTGGATCCCAAGAGGCCTGGATCATTTGCCAAGGGCCGGTTTTTCGTCCTGTGCCGCTGTTGAAGGTCCCAGGGCCCTTTGAGGGCATTTGGAGGCCGAGCAGGGCCCCAAACCGACCGCTCCACACTTCTCTCCGGAGCTTCGGATCTCTTGGCTCCTCCTCGGCCGCTTCGCCGTCGCCGGCCTCTCTGGGCTCGTCCTGTCGTCCTCGTCCTCGCCCTCGCCCTCGTCCCCCGAGAACGGTCAGACTCCGACCGCTCCAAAGTTTGTCTCGGAGCCTCAGATCTCTGGGTCGTTGCCCCTTCGTCTTGGCATCGCTCGAACGTGTGCTTTGTTTTTCTCGGCGAGGACAATCGAGGAGCACCCTGGGCCATCGAGCAGAGAACCACGCGCAAAACTGAAAAATGCACGGGGGATGGACGTCCGAGCGATGGCAAGCCGTTGCCCATGGGGTTTTTGGGCCATAACTTGGCTCTGCGGCGGCCGCTTCGGGACGAGCTGGACACCGCCGGAACGCTCTCGGCGAGGCGCAGCCGCTGGAAGGCACCCCGAGGTTGGAAAATCGCTAAGAACCGACGAAAACGGCCGAACCCTTAGGTCGGGCCTGTCCCCTTACAGGGGGCTTTTTGGACGAAGAATAAAAATATTCAACAAATATTCAAAAGATGCCCAGAAATACTTAAAAAATAGTCCCCAGACTATTTTTTTATTATCTTTGATATTTCCCCTGTAGAGGGACAGGCCCGACTCAACCGAACCCCTGAAAGTTCTCGACCGTTCGAGTTTTTCGCGGGAGCCTCGAATCTCTGGTTCGTTGCCCCTCCTCGCAGCGTCGCTCTCCCAGACCGCCGGTCCCGAGCCGACCTCGATCGGCTGGGCTCGGGCCGACTCGGCTGAGCTCTGGTCCGGTAGCAAATCACGGGAGCCTCGAGTGTCCTCGTAACTTCGTAACTTCGTCCTTCGAGTTGATTCGCGTGCGCTGGCGTCTGGAAGTCGATAAGACAGCGCCGATTTAGCGTCGATGAGTGTCGATCAGCGTCGATTTGGCGTCGATTCGCGTTGATCAGCGTCGATTCGCAAGAGCCAGCAAGATGACATGGTAGGCTCTGAGTTGAGCAGAAGAGGGCGCCAGCTGCCCTGAGGGCCAATGTTAGGAGGGGGGTAGGTCGCAGGCCTAGAGGTTGACACCAACACCAAGATCGGCGGTGTGCCTCCACCGAGGGAAGAAGATCCCGATCTCGGTGATGGTGGTGATATTCTGGCTTCCAAGGTGGCCGAAATATTACCACCAACACCGAAATCTAGGATCACCTCCCTCCTGTGGAGGCAGCCCTCTGTCTTGGTGTTGGTGCCCATTTCCAGGCCTCCCAGGGGGTAGGCTCAGGTCCGGAGGGGGAGTTTTCTGCCATCTCCGTCGGCTCTCGGCGGTCCTCCAGCCCTGGGAGGTCTTCCAGCAGCTGCGCCTCGCCGAAGACGTTCTGGGGCCAACGGCGACAGGGGGGATAACTCCAGATTTCGTAATAAAGGGAGGGGGGTCTCATTTCGGGGGGGGGGTCTCTTCCAGGCTGTCTTGGAGGGCCTGGGGGGGTCTGGGGACGATGTTTTGGAGGGTTCTCCCACGGGGGAGGTCTGAAATGGCTTGTCTTGGAGGGTCCAGACCCCCTCCCTTTTATTACGAAATCTGGAGTAGGCTCAGAAGGGGGGTGGGGGGTGGGTGGGTGGGTGGGGGGGAACATCGACCCAGAATCGGCCATACATCGCCAGTAGGCCCCGACAGCAGATCCGCACAGTCCGGGGGGGGGGTGGGCTATCAGGCCGCTTATCAGCGATGCATGGGCCATTGGGTATCGATGCGCTCCCCCCTTAGCCTATGCCCCCCAACGTTGCCTCTGATACCCAGCTCAATTTCGGCATCTGAGGGTGTTCTCGGGCCCCAGGGAAGCACGGAAAATCTATCTAGGGGGGGACAGGCTCAGGTGGGGATGCGTCAACCCCGAATCGTCCGTTCATCGCCGATGGGGGCGCTCTGGCCAGGCACGTGCGGTTCCGCCATCGGAGGCCTGTCGCCGATCTGTCGGCGTTATATATATTTATATATATATATGGGTATATGTATATGTATATATATGTATATATACATATATGTATACACATATACAACAAATAGGCCGGGCCCCCTCCCAGGGCGTCCTCCACCTCGCTCACATCTGGTGCACGCTCCCGGTACCGCGCTTCCTGGCGTCCAGGGCAGCCCCCACAATGCCCAAAGACAGTCCAAGACGACCCCAAGAAGCCCCCACAACGTAAAAGAATTGCCCAAGACGCTCCCAAGCAACCCAGGATAGCTTTCGGGCGGCTCTCCAGGCTCCAAGGAGGCCTACCATAGACCTCAAGAGAGCTCCGAGATGCCTCCCGAGAGCGCCCGGATAACCCAAAATCGTTATTTCGTTTTTTTTTTTGTTTTTTGCAGGGCCTTCTCACCTTTTCATGTTTCCAACGCTCCAAGACGGCCGAAGAGCCCCCCAAGACCGCCCGAAGACCGCCCAAGAGGCCCCAAGACGGGCCAAGACGGTCCCAAGACTGCCGAAGACGCGCCCCAGACAGCTCCAGTCCACCAAAGCACAGGCCCCAGATGAGCCCAAGAGCGGGAGCAGGAGGCCACCAGAGACCTCCGAGAGGACTCCAGGACCCCTCAGAGGCCTCCAACACACCCCAGACCCTTGAGAGGCCCCCCCCCAAAGCGCCGACGAGGCCCCCCAAAAAGCCCAAGAGAGCTTCGAGAGACGTCCCGAGAGAGCCCGGAGAGGGCAAAAGCGTTGATTTTCAGTGTTTTTTGTCGACTTGTTTCGCCTTCTCACGTTTTGCGGCTTCCAACTCTCCAAGACCGAGGAATCTGTTTCAGAGATTTTCTTTTGTAGCGAAAAATCAACAAGTGCGCGCCCCCTCTTCCCGGGGGTCCCACACCTTCCCGGAACATCTCGTGTACGCTCCCAGTACCGCGCTTCCCCGCCTCCCTGGCAGCCCCCACAATGCCCAAAGACAGTCCAAGACGACCCCAAGAAGCCCCCACAACGTAAAAGAATTGCCCAAGACGCTCCCAAGCAACCCAGGATAGCTTTCGGGCGGCTCTCCAGGCTCCAAGGAGGCCTACCATAGACCTCAAGAGAGCTCCGAGATGCCTCTGGAGAGCGTCCAGAGAACCCCAAATAGTTTTTGTTTTTGTTTTTGTTGTTGTTGTTGTTGTTGTTGTTGTTGTTGTTGTTGTTGTTGTTGTTGTTTTTGTTGTTGTTGTTGTTGTTGTTGTTGTTGTTGTTGTTGTTGTTGTTGTTGTTGTTGTTTTGCAGGGCCTTCTCACCTTTTCATGTTTCCAACGCTCCAAGACGGCCGAAGAGGCCCCCTAAGACCGCCCCAAGACCGCCCAAGAGGCCCCCAAGACGGCCCCAAGACGGGCCAAGACGGTCCACAGACTGCCGAAGAGTCGCCCCAGACAGCTCCAGACCACCCAAGAACAGGCCCAAGATGAGCCCAAGAGCGGGAGCAGGAGGCCGCCAGAGACCTCCAAGAGGATTCCGGGACCTCCCAGAGGCCTCCAACACACCCCAGACCTTTGAGAGGCCCTCAAAGAAGCGCCGACGAGGCCCCCCAAACAGCCCAAGAGAGCTTCGAGAGCCGTCCCGAGAGAGCCCGAAGAGGGTAAAATCGTTGCCTCAGTGGTTCGCCTTCTTACGTTTTGCGGCTTCCAACGCTGCAAGACCGAGGATTCAAAAAAAAGGAAATTTAATACATTTTTTTTAAAGGAGAAGATCAAACAAATGCGCGCCCCCTCCTCACGGGGGTCCCACACCTTCCCGGAGCATCTGCGGAACGCCTCTGTACCGCGCTTCTCGACCTCCCTGGGAGCCCCCGAAACGCCCAAGGACAGCTTAAGACCACCCCCAGAAGCTCCCAGAACGTCAAAGAAAGGCCCAGGACGCTCCCAGGATAGCTTTCGGGCGTCTCTCCAGGTTCCCAGGAGGCCTCCAAAAGCCCTCCGAGAGGCCTCCCGAGAGCGCTTAAGGTCTTGTGCCTTCTCACCATTTCATGCTTTCAACGCTCCAAGACGGCCGACGAGGCCCCCAAGACCGCCTCGAGACCGCCCAAGAGGCCCCCAAGACGGACCCAAGACAGGCCAAGACGGCCCTAATACTGCCGAAGACGCGCCCAGGACAGCTCCAGGCCACCCCAGAACAGGCCCAAGATGAGCCCAAGAGCGGGAGCAGGAGGCCTCCAGAGACTTCCGAGAGGACTCCGGGACTCTCCAGAGGCCCCCAACACACCCCAGACCCTTGAGAGGCTCCCAGAAAATCCCCGACGAGGCCTCCCAAACAGCCCAAGAGAGCTTCGAGAGCCGTCCCGAGAGAGCCCGGAGAGGGTAAACTCGTTGCTTTCCAGTGGTTTTTGTCGACGCGTTTCGCCTTCTCACGTTTTGCGGCTTCCAACGCTCCCAAACTGAGGAATCTTGAAAAAAAGGAATTCCAGAGATTCTTTTTTTTTCAAGTTGGGACTCCTACTCCCTATCCTCTTCCTCGAGCCCCATTAAGACTTCGGGGTCACATGCAAAATGTTTTGGGAATGCTGTTGAACTCTCTGACGCTGTCTTGGCACTCTTGGATCGTCTTCATGTCCTCTTGGCTGCCCCTGAAACCATTCGGTAGAAATCGAGATCCCATGATCTCATGAGTTGAGGCAGTGGAAACTTATAATTCTTTTTGTCGAACTCACCCCCTGCTTACTTTTGCACGAAGACCCCGAGATTCATCCCAACAGACCGTGGCCTGCACGCAGGAAAGGTCTAACCCGCAGCCCAGGCACTACAACTTGGAAAAAAGGGAAATCCCACCATCCCGTTTTTGCCCAAGTGCGCCCCCCCGTCTACTCTTGCACAACAGACCACAATGAAGGCCCCAGAAATGAACCCAGGAAGCCTTCGAGGGCCCCAAATCGTTGAATATCTAACGGCAATTCATGATTTTTGCGTTTCCGCAGTTCCCCTTCTATACGATTCCGAGGCTTGCGCAGGGCCTCCAAGAGAGTCCCGGGATGCAAGACACGGCAAGGATGATATTCCATGTGTTCGCCCATCAAGCCTAGCTAGAACTTGAGCGCGCGCGAAACGCGCGATGGTTCTAGTATATGTGTGTATATACCTATATGTATATGTGTGTATATATACACAGATATATAAGTATATCTATATGTATCGCCGATGGCAGGCCAATGCTTCCTCCCCTGAGCCAGTGTCCCCCCTCGGTCCCCCTCGTTATTCTTTGTCTGGGGGCAGACGCGCGCGTCAGTTGTGGTCGTCGGCTGGTCCGGCAGAATCCGAGAGCGTTCCCAACCCTGTGTGACACAGGGCCCGTAGAGACACGGCCCATGGAGGACCCTTGGAACAATACTAGGGCACGTGGGAGGTGGGAATGTTGGGGCACGTGGGAGGTGGGATATTAAGGCGCGTGGTCGCGTTTTGGGGACTGAATCGAGGCTCAGGGGACGCCACCAGACACACCGATATCAAACATGGCCATGCCTATCTTCGGTCAAGGACTGATCTACAGTCATCCATGGGTTTGGCCAGATTCGGAGGTGCTTAGCTGTCATCTTTCTGATACTCATCGGACATCCTGGCACCGCCATTTGACGTTGAGGGTTGGTGGGGGCTCACGGCAGGCCTGCTGGCAGGGACGAAGGGGGGTGGGGGCACGACATTGGTCGTGGTGAAATAGGATTCGGAGGAAGGGTTGGAGGCAGGGGGAAACGAAGAGGATCGTGAGGATAACGCAGCAACAGCAGCAGCAGCAGCAGCAGCAGCAGCAGCAGCAGCACGAGACGGAGGGAGTGGGGGGGTGGGGCAGAAGGGGAGAGACTCTGCAACGGCGAGGGAAGGGATGGAGGGAGGGCGGAGGGGAACGGGGGGGAGGCGGAAGAGGTTCAGCATGACCTGCGTGCAGGGCACCCCTGATCTTGACCGCCTTGGGCTGCACGCCCTGCGGGGTTCACCCAGCACTGGCCCTCTCTCCCCCCTGCGGCCACCAGTCGTTCTCTTCCAATGACTTTTTTCATAGATTTAGCGCTGGTGTACAGTTCGCAGTGTGTTGCTATCACGGTCCTCTGTGGGGCCTCTGCGGCAAATGGCCGCGGAGGTGGGGGAGCGCTGCTGCAATTCCGCCCATCCTGCGTGCGCTTAATTGCGTACGCAAGCATCTTGCCAGGAACTGATCTCATAATGATCTTCACATGACGGTCACAAACTGGGGGTGGACAAATTGTGACCCCCCCCTCTGCCCCTTCCGGGATGCCGTGGTGCGCTTCTTGCGCTCTATCAGTGGCCGCCGTTGGGTTGCAGGGGACCTCCGCACAGCGCCCTGGCATCTTCTCCTCCTCCTCCTCCTCCTTCTCCTCCTGCTCCTCCTCCCTCCTCTTCTTCTTCTTCTTCCTCCTCCTCTTCCTCCTCCTCCTCCTCCTCCTCCTCCTCCTCTCCTCCTCCTCCTCCTCCTCCTCCTCCTCCTCCTCCTCCTCCTCCTCTTCCCCTCCCTCGTTCATCCGACGTGAGCCTGCGATACTCGTGGGCAGCGGCAGGGCGGCGGACGTCGGCCACGGCATTTGCGAGATTGGCGCATGGAGGATAGCCACGGGTGGCGTCTTTGCTGCGAAACAAGACATTTTGCCCCGCGGCCCCCTGACGCCACGCACCAACCCTCCGACGTCGTGTTTTTGTTTTTGTTGCAACGCGCCTCCCCCCGAAGTCTACTCCCTCTCCCAGGGGCCACTTCTCATCCCGCGCCGTTTTTTGACGGTCCGGGAGCTCTGCAATGGCCCCCAGGGGGGCCAGCAGCGTCCACAGACCTCGCGCCGCGATTTTTTGCGTCGCGCCGATGTCAGGCTTCCCAGGGCCGCCTTTTTTTGTGCAGCCTGGTCACGACTCATGGCCAGGATGGCGGCTGTGCGGATTTGTGCAGCGTTGACCTGGGGTCGACCACGACACAGGCGACACCACCCCACCGACGGCCCTCCATGCTGCGCTGCGGCCCCTCGGGCGCCGCAGCGTATACCACGCAGAATCCCAGCCAGATCTTCTGGTATACGCGCAGCCCCGTGGGGCCGTAGGTGGGAGAGGAGGAGGAGGAGGAGGAGGAGGAGGAGGAGG
>CAUYUJ010017877.1:0-20000 GCA_963575745.1 Prorocentrum cordatum
CCCGACTCCTCCCTCTCCCCCTCCTCCCTCCCCACCTTCTCCTCCTCTCCGTCCCCCTCCTGGGCGGGCAGAGTGGGCCCAGGCCTTTGTGGCGCTGTGAGCTTACCGAAGTGTGGGACCCCCTGGGCTGGATGTTCTTCCCGAGCCGTCGGCCGACGGCCCCGATGCCCGAAGAGCCGGGCCCCATGGGGCCAGAGAGGACTCGGGAGCCTTGAGACGGGGGTCAATGCAAACGGGGGTCAGCCAGGACACCGGATCTTGCAGGATCCTGCGAAGACCCCTTCTGGCTGACCCGGGTTAGCGAGCCGCTCGTGGCCGCGAGGCGGCCGCGCATATTGGCTGACCCGGGTTTGCGAAGACCTGCGTTGCAGTTTTTTTCCTGCATTGCAGTTTTTGGTTTCCTGCTGACCCGGGTCTGTAACCTCGCCGCGGGGGCAGAGCAGATTTGCTTCTGATTTTTTGGGTTTTTCGGTTTTCACATTGCATTTTGGGCGCGCGCCTGGCGCCCAGAAGGATCGCTGGGGGCGACCAGAACAACGCCCGGAAGAGCGCCTGGGAGCGCGCTGGCGCGAGCACCCGGGCGAGCCCAGAAGAGTGCCGAGAACAGCGCCCAGGAAAGCGCCATCAAGAGTGCCAAGAATATGGCCCGGACGCGAATCTGGAAGAGCGCCCGAAAGAGCGCCCGGAAGTGCGCCCAGAAACGACCGATTTTGCGACCGATTTCGCGCCCGATTTCGCGTCCGATTTTTTGTGTGTCGATTCAATATTAAAATAAATCAGACGCAAATCGGATTTAAAATCGGACAAAATTCGGGCGCAAATCGGACGCAAAATCGGACGCAAATCGGACGCGAAATCGGATGCAAAATCGGGAACAAAATCGGGCGCTGATGGTGTCGACCATTTCTGGGCGGATGAGGCAGCGTATCACGGTGCATCATGGCGAGGTCTGGTAGGGTGTGCATTGTGGACCCACGCGCGCAATTCAGCGTTGGAGTTTTAGCGATGTGGCGAACGACAAACTGCGATATCGCGCTGTGTCCAGGTCGGGCCAAATCGACAGAAAAATCAGATCGCCGCTTCCGCGGCTGTTTTTCAGGTGAGGGTCTGGATTGACCCGGGTCAGAAGATCCCCGAAGGACGACGAAGCGGCCGCTTCGACTCGGTTGCATCGGCGAGCGAGGGGGGGGGCAGTGAGAAGCAGGAGGCCTTCTCAGAAGGTTCGGAAGTCCCTCGGCCTTCTGAGGCGTTTTCTGAGCCTTCCCCGAACACAACAGCAAAATAAAACACTGCCAAGAAGGCGCGAGGGCTTCTGAGAAGTCTCGCCGCCTTCTGAGAAGGCCTTTTCAATCTCACTCCCCCCCCTCGCTCGCCTCCGGTTGCAGCCTCTGGGGCGTCGACTTCAACATCCGCTCTGGTCTGCCCGTGGCCGATCGCATCGTCCAAGTCGTCCGGCTTCCCTCGTCGAGCGCTCGACCCCGCTCGATGCGGCTCGATCCTGGGCCCGTGCCGCTCCGATCTCCAGCTTCCTCGGGCCCGGTGAGGACTGAGCAGCTCTCACGAGGACCTCTCAGATGTCTCCGAGGTGGGGATTTATCAGGAGGGGAAAAAACACACAGACACCATTAATCGGCGATTCCCAGAAAATATGGGAAAATATGGGAAGTGGGGGGGAAGACAAAAACCCAGAGAATATACGAAAATATGGGGAATCGTTTTATTTGTGTGTATTTATTTGTGTGTTTGCGGGCTCCTTCAATTCCTTCAATTTATCTATCACCACCGCCTGGGGGGCCGATCTTCGCGGAACTCCACAGGCGGTGGATCTGGGTGTGTTCGGGCCCCCGCGGGCCAGAAGATCTCCACATCCACTGCCCGCTGGGGCACCAGGACGTCGGTCCCCAGGGTGTTTCGGGGCTGGACAGAACCCCCAACAGTGACACGTCGATTAGTGAATTGTCCGTTTTCGGTTCTCGAGAAGGCGCCGTGGCCGTTATTTTCCAGGATTTCGCCCGCCAGGTTTGGGCCTCAGGTCGTTTTCACTAAACCACGTTTTGCTAAAGGGGGGTCTGTCCATCCCCGAGTGATGATATGGATCAACTCCCGCCCCGCAATCTCTTCTTGATCTGCGATGCTCGCCCCTCCTGCGCAGCTCGCGTTTCCCACTGCCGAGCACAGGCGCCGCGCGACCGTGGCCTCCGAGCGGACGAGCGAAGACATCGGCGCCTGCTCGTCTGGGGAGGCCGGCGGCCAGATGTCGAGCCCTGCCCCCGCCGACGCCCGGCTCGGGCAGCCCGATGGGCGGCGGGGGCAGGGCTCGGAAGGCGTCGAGCAGCGAGATCCGAACCCCAACCCCTCAGGCGATCGCAAACATGGATCAAGGGGGCGCGGATTAGCGCCGGGTCCCGCTCCGCCGAGCGAGGCGGCACTGGCCGCATTTTGGGGAGGGCACCTCCCCCGATCCATGGATTTGGCGACCGCAAGCCAACTCCAGCAGGGAAGTTCGCTGGTGCTGTCTGGCCTTTGCTTTTTTCCCAGCACGTGTACGCATAGGAAGAGGTTGCGACCTCCGCGCTCCGGCCCAAGGAGGCAAGGACCAAGCCAAATCCATGGATCGCTAATCCACGTTCGCGCGCCCCCGTCGGGCCGGACGAAAGGGGGGGATTGGGAAAGGGGGGGTTACGAAATTTGCTGCATGCAGCTGGTTTCGGCCTCACCGAGGGGCCCAGTCCTCGATACATGGGCGCCTCCTGGCGCCGGGAGGCGCCGGGAAAACCAGCTACGAGAGCTGATTCTCAACCCCCCCCTTTGCTATCCCCCCCTTTCGCCCGACCCGACCCCGGCTCCTGCGCAGCTCGCACTTTCCCCGTGCTGGGCAGAGGTCGGACATAGACAGGCCCCCGGTTTAGGGGAGCCGGTTAGTGATTGGGTCCCGAAGCCTAACACATGGACTGGGAGCCGTAGCTGGTGCTTTTTCGGGCCACGGCCATTCTGCTTAGTGGAATGGGGCGGGGGGGGCGTCCCCAGTGCACATCGCCAAACCAGGTCCCACCGAACCCAGCCCTGCCATCGCCCGAGGAGGCGCCGCGCGACCGTGGCCTCGGAGCGGGCGAGCGGATGAGAGCGCGGCGCTGGCTCGTGTGTGGAGGCGGCTGGCCAGAGCCGAGAGAGGTCTGCCCTCGCCGATGTGCCCGGCTCGGGCAGCCCGGTGGGCGGCGGGGGCGGGGCTCGGATGGCGTCGAGATCGGAGTTACTGAATTGCGCCGCCGGATCAAAACAAGACAACACATCAGTCAGCAAGCGCAACAACCGGTTTGCTGGATTCAAGGGCGGAGTTTCCAGCTCCGGGGTCGGTTTTTTGCATCCAAGATCCTATCATTGCCACGGCTTGAGTGGCTCGATCGTTTTTCCTTATCAATAACTCGACCTGACTTGCTCGATCCTTCTTCCTTATAACGACTTCTCCCTGTCGCACCCCGAGGCCAGTTCTTAGGGCGGGCCGGGCGTTTCGCTCATGACACTTCCTCACTATTCATGAGTAGGAAGCTTCACAATTGGCGCAACAGTTTTACACATGGAGGGCGGGTCGTTTTCAAAATGCGACTCTCGCCTTAGCGCGGCGCCCATTCGTTTTCAACATTTGCAAGAGTTTCACGGATTGAGGGCGGTTGGTTTTCAAAATGTGGCGCCTTGGCGCGGCGCCCATTCGTTTTCAGCATTTGCAAGAGTTTCCCGGATTGAGGGCGGGTGGTGTTCAAAGTGTGGCTCGCGCCAAAGCGTTGCGTACATTCGTTTTCAACAATTGCAAGAGTTTCACGGATTGAGGGCGGGTGGTGTTTAAAATGTGGAATTCGTTTTAGCACGGGGCACATCCGTTTTCAACAATTGCAAGAGTTTCACGGATTGAGGGCTGGTGGTTTTCAAATGTGGTTCTCGCTTTAGCGCGGCACACATTCGTTTTCAACAATTGCAAGAGTTTCACGGATTCAGAGCGGTCTTTTTCAACATGTGGTTCTCGTTTCAGCGCGGCGCACATTCGTTTTCAACATTGGCCAGAGTTTCACGGATTGAGGGCGGCTCTTTTTCAAAACGTGGCTCTCGCCTCAGCGCCGCTCACATTCGTTTACATGAATAACAAGTAGATTCCCATCATCAACGTGCCGGAAATGGCGTTTCGAAAGGATTCAGGATTATGCGGGTGCAGCAGTTATGTTGATTCGCTGCGTTGGAGTCCCAGGAATGCAGGTTGATCCGTGGCGTTGAAATCCCGAGAAACATGTTTTGGCATGCTTCAGTGTCTTCAAACGGCTGTCTTCCAAAGAGGCAGTTCCATCAATGCAAATGAACCATTGTAGGGGCCTGCGAAGAGGGAGCTTGGAGGGAGGGTTTACTCCAACATCGTTGATGACTCTTGGGCTTAGACTGGTCCTCCTCCTCCTCCTCCTCCTCCTCCTCCTCCTCCTCGTTGTCCCCGTTCCTTCCCCCTCGACCTCCTCGTCCCTGTCCTCCTCGTCCTCCTCCTCAAAGCTTCCAGGTGAATCGGTTGTTTGAACGGTAGGGTTCGGATGTCGCCACCTATACAGTGGCTGCACGGCGCCACGGCGCATCCTGGCGCAGCCGATGGCATTCGATGTTTGATGCCGTGCCGATGCGACCTCATCCGACGCCACTAGCCCGCGTGCTGTCTTTGTGCTGCCAGAGCTTGTCGGGGCGCCTAGGATTAAGTCGGGCGTGTCCCCCTACAGGGGGATTTTCGACGAAACATAGAGAATACCAAACAGATACCCCCAAAAGATCAAAACCTATTCCAGAAATAGTCCCCCGACTATGTTTGGATTATTTTTTGATTATGTTTGGAGTAGTTTTTCATTTTTTGTCGAACATCCCCCTGTAGGGGGACAGGCCCGACGTAAGGCTAGGAGTGGCCGGTGGGAGCGCGCGTTGTCTGCGGCCGCCGCCACCGCTGCCGGCCGCCCAGACGCTACCCCCCTCCCGGAGGGGCGCCTGATGCCGCGGTGAGACCCGCGAGAATTCGACCCCTCCGCGGACAGCCCCCGCAGCAGCGCCCAGACTCTTGGGGATGGCGGCGCCCGGCCAGGCCGCCAGGGGGGAGAGCGGGAGGTGCGAGAGGAGGACGGAGAAGGAGGGAGGAGGAGGAGGAGGAGGAGGGGGAGGAGGCGGAGGATGGAGTAGGAGGAGGAGGAGGAGGAGGAGGAGGAGGAGGAGGAGGAGGAGGAGGGAGGGGAGCAGGAGGAGGAGAAAAGAGGAGGAGGAGGAGGAGGAGGAGGAGGAGGAGGGGAGGAGGCAGGATGAGGAGGAGGAGGAGGAAGAGGAGGAAGAGGAGGAGGAGGAGGAGGAGGAGGAGGAGGAGGAGGAGGAGGAGGTCGGAGTGCTCGCGCCCCGCCCGGCGCGCCAGGGCGGCATCTGGGTCGACACCAGCCAGGAGGCCACCGTGGGCACGGGGGTGTCATTCGAGGGCTTCCTTCCTGTAGGATCTCGCATGTTCTCGGGCGCGCGCGCGCGACGACAGGCACGTCCGTTCTGGGGCGAATCGCGGCGCGTGGCGGCATGGAAACCCCGACCGTGAAGGTTGGCACGGCGCCTGCGCCAACTGACATGACCTCAAGCAGAGGAGGAGATGAGGCCACCCTTGAGTCCCCCTGGAAGCCACTTTCCCGAACGCCAGCTCCCTTGGGAAGCCGCCGCCGAGGGGCGCCTTCGGTAGCAAGTCATGGGAGCTTGGCATGTCCTTGAAATGCCGTCTTCAGCGTCGACTGGCGTCGATCAGCGTCTGGGAGTCGATGAGATAGCGCCGATTTGGCGTCGGTGAGCGTCGATTCGCATTTATTCAGAGCCGATTAGTAACAGCGCCGATTCAGCGTCGACCAGCGTCGATTCGCAAGAGCCGACGGCTCCCATGAGTTGCCACCCACGGGGCCCCCAATGTAGTCACGGGGGTGGCCTCTGGGATCGCCCGCTCGCTCGCTCCTCCTCGGTGCTCGTCTCACGGCGAACACGGATCCAGAGTCAATCAATGTTGAAGGGCCCGTTTCGTTTCGAGCTGTCGTTGCCGCTGATGCAGGGATAGACGTGCAGTGGATCGCAAGTCCGCTCGAGGAGGAGCATGTCCACGGACGACTTGCGTGCACCGTGCCGTGTTGGCGTCCCCCGAGGCGTCGTCGATCATCGACCCTGGACTGGTGCGGTGCATAGCGCTCCTGCCCTGAGAGCCGGAGCGCTTTGCACCGTACTGCGGTGGAGGGAGGCTTGAAGGGAGTACAGGCACGGCACGGTTCGGGTTGATCCGAAAGGGGGTCCAGTGACAAAAGGGGGTGGGCAATATATTAGGTGCAATCGAATTGCGGCGTTGCAATACACTTGGGGCGTGCAGCACATTCTGGTGCGCAAATGTATTGCTGGATTCTCGCATGCAATGCACGGCTTGCAGTACAATGCGATATATATATATATATATATATATATATATATATATCCGGCGCAGTACATTTGCAGTACAGTTGCCCCAAAGCTGTTGCACCACCCCTCCTCCTCCCCCTCCTCCTCCTCCTCCTCCTCCTCCCCCTCCTCCTTCTCCTCCTCCTCTTCCAGCTGGACCCCCTTGTGGGTCACCCAAGACGGTGCAAGGGCGCCGCCTTCGCGAGGAGCCGCAAACACATACGCCTCGGGGGCGCGGAAGAGGGGGGTGCGGCCTGGGGTGACGAACGAGCAACACACACCCATACCCATAGGGGGGTCGTTGGGAGGAGGACTGGCTATGGGTATGGGTGCGGGTTGTCGGACCCTCGGGAACGCCCCCGTTCGAGCGGGGACCCCCATCCGATAACACGCACCCATAGCCCTCTCCGACCCCTCTGTAGGTATGGGTGTGTGTGTTGTTGGTTCGTCATGGGGGGCGTGGATCTCATTGGCGGGGCGGGCACTGAGACCTCCCCGAGGTCCTGGCCCCTGTCTCGTCTGTCGGTGCGTCCCGTGCCCCCCCTCGTGGGCGCGCACGATTCGGGCCACGGGGCGCTGCTCCCGCCCCTCTTCCCGCCTCCCCTTCCGGGGTGCAGCCGGTAAGGGCTCCCGCTGCACGTGCGCTCCATCTTTTTCGGTGGGGGTCTCCCAAGAGGGGCCTTCGCAGGAGGGCTTCGCAGGGTATGGCAGGGGGTTCGGCGAGGCGCGGGGGAGAGGGCAGGGATCGGGCGACGAGACCCATCCATATCCGTGGTCCCTGGCCGGACTCCCTTGCCAAGCCCGGAGGCCTTCCAGCCCATGGGCCCAGGATGTGTTTTGCCAGGGGCAGTGGATAGTTATAGATTTCGTTGCTCTCAGGGAGAATCTAGTTTGCAGGGTCGAAGGCGGGAGCTCGCTAAGCCACGGGCTCGCCCAGAGGGTTGGTGAGGCTTTCCGGAGGTTCGCGCGCGTTGGGTCTACGCAGGACCCCCCCATTCATGGAGAACGGAGAGGCCGGCCTGAGAATTTAGTTCGGACTTCCGATTGTCCTCTCTTCAGGACAGTATATCTACATATGTGAAAGAGCGTGTTCTACCGCTGCTGGCGGAAAACCGGGGGGGGTCACTACCGGTTCGAACCCCTCCCCCCCCCCCTCCGGAAAACCGGGGGGGGTCACTACCGGTTCGAACCCCTCCCCCCCCCCCCCAGCTCATCATGAAAAGGGGGGGGGTCACTACCGGTTCGAACCCCCCCCCCCCCACATATATGTATAAGTACATCTATCGTATATATGGAACCATGCATACATGTCGATAGTTGGTGTCTGTGATATCCTCGAACTCGTTTCTGCCCTGTCCTACAACTGTGAAATTATATTTGTTTTCCTGCTCTTTCTATTTCCTGCTAGGGTCCAGAGGCAGATTGGGAAATTTGGCAGAGGAGACGAGGAGAAGGAGGAGGGGGATGAACAGGAGGAGAAGGAGGATGAGGGAGTCAGGAGGAGGAGTAGGGTGGGAACAGAGGAGGATAAGGAGCAGGAGGAGGAGGAGAATGAGGAGGAGGATGAGTAGGAGGAGAACAGACGAAGTGGATGAGGAGGATGAGGATGAGGATGAGGATGCGGATCAGGATGATGACAGGGATGAGGAGGGGGAGGAGGAGACGGAAGGAGGAAGAGGAGGCGGAGGAGGAGGAGAAGGAGGAGGAGGAGGACGAAGACAAGGAAGGGTGAGGAGGAACAGAGGGTGAGGAGGAGGAGGAGGAGGAAGAGGAGGAGGAGGAGCAGGAGGGGCGGGGCAGGGGCAGTAGCATGCGGCGTGGGATGCGCATGGCGAGGATGACGAGGAGGGAGCTTCCGTTTGCGTTCCCCCTCGGCTGCCTCGTCCTTCGTCGATCCATGTGTTCCCTCATCGGCCTGGGCCATTCCCTGATTCCTCTTCGTTGTGCTCCATTCCCCTCCTTGATTGAGGGCCTCTCTTTGTCCCTCATAGGTGCTACTATGCCGAAGGGCGGGGGGTGGCGGGGGCAAGTCGCAAGCGCAACGGGACCCAACTGTGTCCCGTCATCATGGGCCAGTCCACCGCCCCCCCCTTCGCCCCTCTCTTCCAGAGGTGACCAATCCCTTTCCTGCGTGAGGGCGACGAGGCAGAATCGTGGGCTGGCGAGGAGGAGCGGTTGGCATCGTTTCTTCTCCGTCCTGCTGGGGCCTGTGGGCAGCGCAGGAGCGGTCCCCCCCGGACCCCCGGGACTACGCCCCCCCCCCCCCCCCCCGCAAGCTGCGATGGATGTTTCTTCCAGGGCATTTATTCTCGAAACAAGCTTGCCCCAAAGGAGTCCTAGCTCAAACCCTACTAGTTGGTCCGTTGCCCCTCCCCTAACTCTCATGCCCCCCATAATTTCTATTGCTATGCCTATGCCTATGCCTCCCCCTAACTCCAAGCCTACGCCTATGCCTATGCCTATGCCTGCTTGCTTGCGTTCTTGCTTGCTTGCTTGCTTGCTTGCGCGCTTGCACGTTTGCTTGCTTGCTTGCTTGCTTGCTTGCTTGCGCGCTTGCTTGCGCGCTTGCGGGCTTGCTTGCACGCTCGCTTGCTTGCTGAGTTGCGGATTCCAAGCATGCTTGATTTCTCGGATTCCTAGATTTGAGTCGTCTAATCTATTTGGAGTCAACGCTGGCTGATATTCTGACGATCGGGACAGATTACCGAGTGAAGTCCAGGAAGTTCTCGGGGGAAAGGCGTTGGTAGTCGCGAGGCGACTTCACGTGTGCACCCATCAGTAGTCGGGGGAAGTGGTCGTGAGAGTAGCAGCAGTAGATGTATCAGCACTAGGAGTCGTTGCCTCAGCAACGGTGGTAGGAGTAGTACGCCTAGTAGTAATAGTAGTAGTAGTAGTAGTAGTAGTAGTAGTAGTAGTAGTAGTAGTAGTAGTAGTAGTAGTCGTAGTAGTAATAGCAGTAGCAGTAGTAGTAGTAGTAGTCGAAGAAAAAGTAGTAGTAGTCGTAGTAGTAGTAGTAGTAATAGTAGTAGTAGTAGTAGTAGCAGTAGTAGTAGTAGTAGTAGTAGTAGTAATAGTAGACGAAGAAGTAGTAGTAGTAGTGGTAGTAGTAGTAGTAGTAGTAGTAGTAGTAGTCATAGTAGAAGTAGCAGTAGTAGTAGTAGTAGTAGTAGTAGTAGTAGTACTAGTAGTAGTAGAAGTAGTAGATAGTATAGTAGTAGCTTTAGTAGTAGTAGTAGTAGTGTATCTAGGTAGTATAGTAGTCACTAGGAGTAGTAGTTATAGTAGTAGTAGTAGTAGTAGTCGTAGTAGTAGTAGTAGTAGTAGTAGGTAGTAGTACGTAGTAGTAGTAGTAGTAGTAGTGTAGTAGATAGTAGTAGTATAGTAGTAGTAGTAGTAGTCGTCGTCGTCGTCGTCGTCGTCGTTCGCTCGTCGTCGTCGTCGTCGTCGTTTCGTCGTGTCGTAGTAGTAGTAAGTAGTTAGTAGTAGTAGTAGATAGTAAAAGTGGTAGTTACTATTAGTAGACGTAGAGGTAGTGGTAATATTCAAGTTACTAGTTAGTACTAGTATAAAGATTATACTAGTAGTATAGTAGTAGAGTAGTAGTACTAGTAGTAGTAGTAGTAGTAGTAGTAGTAGTAGTAGTAGTAGTAGTAGCACTAGTAGTAGTAGTATTAGTAGTAGTAGTAGTAGTAGTAGTCTCTTAGTCGTAGTAGTAGTAGTAGTCGTAGTAGTAGTAGTAGTAGTAGTAGTAGTAGTAGTAGTAGTAGTAGTATCAGAAGTAGAAGAAGTAGAAGTAGCATCAGTAGTATACGTAGTAGTAGCAGTAGTAGTAGCAGTAGTAGTGGCAGTAGTAGTAGTAGTAAGTAGTAGTAGCAGTAGTAGTAGTAGTAGTAGTAGTAGTAGTAGTAGTACTAGCAGTAGTAGTAGTAGTAGCCGGTGGAGTCGTAGTCGTAGTAGTAGCAGTTGTCGTAGCAGCTGTAGTGTCAGTGGAAGTAGAAGTAGTCGTAGCAGTCGTAGTACTAGTAGTAGTAGAAGAGTAGAAGTCATAGTAGTCGTAGTAGTAACCCGTAGTACCACCATTACCAGTGTTACCAGTAGTAGTGTATTAGTAGTCGTAGTAGTAGTAGTAGAAGAAGAAGAAGTAGTAGTAGTCTTAGTCGTAGTAGTAGTAGTAGTAGTAGTAGTAGTAGCAGTAGTACTCATCGTAGTAGTATCCGTAGTCGTGGTAGTAGGGGTTGTAGTGGTAGTAGTTGCAGCAGTAGAAGTCGTAATCGTAGTAGCAGTAGCAGCTGCAACAGGTGCAGCAGCAGTGGCAGCAGTAGGTCTAGTGGTAGTAGTAGTCGTAGTTGTGGTAGACGTAGTAGCAGTAGTAGTCGTAGTAGTAGTAGTAGTAGTAGTAGTAGTAGTAGTAGTAGTAGCAGTAGTAGCAGTAGTAGTAGAAGTAGTAGAAGTAGTAGCATTTGAAGTAGTAGCCGTAGTAGCAGTAGTAGTAGTAGTAGTAGTAGTAGTAGTAGTAATAGTAGTAGTAGTAGTAGTAGTAGTAGTAGTAGTAGTAGTAGAAGCACTAGTAGTCGTAGTAGTGGTAGACGTCCTCGTCGTCGCAGCCGTAATCGTAGTCGTAGTCGTAGTCGTAGCCGGAGTCGAAGACGCAGTCGCACTTGTAGTAGCAGTAGTAGTAGTAGTAGTAGTAGTAGAAGTAGTAGTCGTAGTAGTAGTTGTAGTAGTAGTAGTAGTCGTACTAGTAGTAGTAGTAGTAGTAGTAGTCTCTTAGTAGTAGTCTCTTAGTAGTCGCAGTAGTCGTAATCGTAGCAGTGGTCGTAGTAGTAGAAGTGGTAGTGGTGGTAGTAGTAGAAGTAGTCGTATTCGTAGCTGTATTGGTAGTGGTAATAGTAGAACTGGTAGTAGTAGTAGCAGTGGTAGTAGTAGTAGTAGTAGTAGTAGTCGCTGTAGTCAGTAGTAGTGGTAGCAGCATATAGCAGCAAGTCGTATTATTATTATTAGTAGTAGTAGTAGTAGTACTAGTAGTAGTCGTCGTCGCAGTAGCAGTAGTAGTATGTGCCGTTTGCGTAATAGCTTGTTGTAGTGGTAGTAGTAGTAGTAGTAGTAGTAGTAGTAGTAGTAGTAGTAGTAGTGCCAGTAGTAGTAGTAGTAGTAGTAGTAGTAGTAGTAGTAGTAGTACGTGTGGTAATAGTAGCAGTAGTGGTAGTAGTAGTAGTAGTAGTAGTAGTAGTATTAGTAGTAGTAGTAGCAGTAATAGTCTTAATAGTAGTAGTAGTAGTAGTAGTAGTAGTCGTAGTAGTAGTAGTAGTAGTAGTAGTAGTAGTAGTAGTAGCAATCGTAGTAGTAGTAGCAGTAGTAGTAGTAGTAGCAGTAGTAGTAGTAGTAGCAGTAGTGGTCGTATTCGTGGTAGTAGTAGTAGGAGTATTTATCGTAGTCGTAGTGGCCGTGGTGGTCGTAGTTTCAGTCGTAACGATACCACAAATAGTAGCAGTTGGAATCGCGATACTAGTGGAAGTAGCAGTGGGAATCGCGATAGTAGTGGTAGTAGTCGCAGTAGTAGTAGTAGTAGTCGTCGTTGTCGTAGTAGTAGTGGTAGTGGTAGTATTAGTAGTAGTGGTTGTAGTTCTCGTATAAGTAGTAAGATTCGTGGATGAAGCAGTAGGAATAATAGTAGCAGTAGTCCTACTAGCAGTAGCAATAGTAGCAGTAGTAGCAGTGTGGTGGTACTTGTCGTAGTCGTAGCAGCCGTAATCGAAAGGGTAGTCGTAGTAGTAGTAGTAGTAGAAGTAGTAGTAGTAGTAGTAGTAGTAATAGAGTTGGTAATAGTCGTATCGAGAGTAGTTGTAGTGTAGTAATGGTAGTAGTAGATAGTAGTAGTACTACTAGTAGTAATATCAATGTAGTAGAAGTAGTCGTCGTATTAATTGTAGCAGTAGCCATCGTAGTAGTAGTAGTAGTAGTAGTAGTAGTAGTAGCATCAGTAGTAGTAGTAGTAGTAATAGTAGTAGTAGTAGTAGTAGTAGTAGTAGTAGTCGTAGTAGTAGTAGTAAGTAGTAGAAGTAGCAGCAGTAGTAGGCGTAGTAGTCGTAGCAGTCGTAGTCGTATTGGTAGAAGTAGTGGTACCAGTAGTTGCAGTAGTAGTAGTAGTAGTAGTCGTCGTCGTCGTCGTCGTCGTCGTAGTAGTAGTAGTAGTGGCAGTAGTAGTAGTAGTAGTAGTAGTAGTAGTAGTAGTAGTAGTAGTCGTAGTAGTAGTAGTAGTAGTAGTAGTACTAGTACTAGTACTAGTAGTAGTACTAGCATTCCAGTAGCACCAGTAGTAGTGTAGTAGCAGTCGTAGTGGTAGTTGTAGTAGTAGTAGTAGTAGTAGTAGTAGTCGTCGTCGTCGTCGTCGTAGTAGTAGTAGTAGTTGTAGTAGTAGTAGTAGCAGTAGTAGTAGTAGTCGTAGTAGTCGTAGTAGTAGTAGTAGAAGGAGTAGTAGTAGTAGTAGTAGGAGTAGTAGGAGTAGTAGCAGTAGCAGTAGCAGTAGCAGTAGTAGTAGTAGTAGTAGTAGTAGTAGTAGTAGTGGTGGTGGTAGTGCTAGTAGTGTTAGTCGTAGCAGTAGTAGTGGTAGTAGTAGTAGTAGTAGTAGTAGTAGTAGTAGTAGTAGTAGTAGTAGTAGTAGTAGTAGTAGTAGAAGTAGTCGTAGTAGTTGTAGTAGCAGTAGGTAGTAGTAGTAGTAGTAGTAGTAGTAGTCGTCGTCGTCGTCGTCGTCGTCGTCGTCGTCGTCGTCGTCGTCGTCGTCGTCGTCGTCGTCGTCGTCGTCGTCGTCGTCGTCGTCGTCGTCGTCGTCGTCGTAGTAGTAGTAGTAGTAGTAGTAGTAGTAGTAGTAGTAGTAGTAGTAGTAGTAGCGGTGGTCATAGTAGTAGTTGTCATCGTTACCGTGATAGTCGTAGTAGGTGTTCGTGGGAAGATGAGAAAGAGGAGGAGAAGGAGGAAGAGGAGGAGGAGGATCAGCACGGAGAGAAGGGTGGAAGGGACGAGGGGGACGACGCGAAAGAAGAAGAGCGGAGGAAGGCACGGGGGCGGTTCACGAGGCGGAGGACGGAATGGATGGGGAGTGCTCCCAGGAACCGCCACGAAGGGCCAGCAGCGGCGGCGAGGCCCCCTCCCCCCGCGAGCGCGGCGAAGAGGCCGGTTGCCAGTGGGTCGACGGGCCCGGGCCTTCGCCGGTGGGCGCCGGGTCCTTCGGGATGCCGGTGGGCCCCCGCGCGCCGCTGCCGCGCAGGGCGTCAAGGATGGAGGTCCGGCGTCAAGGATGGATGTAGGCAGAACGTTCGGCCTCGGGACTTCTGGGGCACCGTGCTCAACATCTCGAACAGCAAAAGCGGGATTTGCACACACACACAGGCCGGGCACGTCCCTTTTACAGGCGGAATAGTCAAGACTAGGCCAACAATAGTCCGGGGATGAGTATTCTTCTTCCAAAATCCGCCTGCAGGAGGACACGCCCGACCTCAGCATGAGCCTTTTTTTTGGATTCAGGCAAGTTTACTTGCATGGCGTTCGCCCCCCCCCCCCCCCCTTCCCTCGCCCCTCTTCAAGCGAATACCAGCGTGCAAGTGCCTTTCGACTTGCGTGATTTCCGCGCCCCCCACCCCCCGAGCTTGCTTCAGCATCAGGCCCCCCCCCCCCCCCCGTCCATGCAAGTAAATTTGCCAGAGTCTAAAAAAAACAGGCTCCAGGTCTGTGGGGTGGATCTTCCCTTAGTGGGCCCCGGAAACGGCAGGGCCGTTTTTCCACCGTTTCCGAAGAAATGCCCCTGGAAAATGGAAACGGCAAAAAAACGGCGACCGGAAACGGCAACAAAACGGCTCCAGGATTGGAACCGGTGCCGGAACCGGTCAAAAAACGGCGGCGGAGCCGGTGAAAAAACGGAGTCGGAACCGGCAAAGAAACGGCAAAGCGGAACCGGTAAAAAAACGGTCTTGTCGTTTCCAGGGCCCACTAAGGATCTTCTCCGGGGAGATGCTCGCGTCGTGAAAGAACTGGGCCGAAGGTTTTGGGCCAGGTGCTGCTTCTGGGGCCCTCGCTGGGCCCTGGAACCGTCAGAGATCGACCGGGGACGAGACGTGGCCGCGGGGACCGGGTCGGGACTCCCAGGACCCACGACTGAAAACATCAAGGCATATGATGTCTGGGTCGGCGCCCTCGGCGGGCGGACATAGATGTACCTTTATATATGTACAACAAAGAACGGGCGGACATAGATGTATCTTTATATATGTATACCAAGGAAGTACGTGTGTGCATATATAGCATTAGTTGTTAATTTGTTTGTGTAAACATATATATATATATATATATATATATATGCACACGTAACTTATACCTAATATGTACGTATCTAATATGTACGAATATGTCCATGGAATCGTGTAGAATATGTAATTACGTGTGTGTATATACACATCGATATAGATCTGTGTGCGTGTATTCGGGCCCCGGGGTGCTTAGCGTGTGATTACTTGTATCCACCGCCATCCGAGGTCCGCGCCCCCCCCCCATGCGGCGGGTCACGCGACGATGCCCGCCCCGTAGGCCAGAGCAGCGGCTTCCCGAAGGCCAGGAGGCAGGCACGAGGAGGGTCGGGGGAGGGTCGTCTATGGGGCCTCAGGCTTCAGACTTCGTCTGATGTTGGTTGAGAGGGGGAGGGAGAGGCGACGGAGGTGGCAGGAGGAGGAGAGGTGACGGAGGTGATTCAGGAGGAAAAGAAACACACAGACACAATCAATCGTCGATTCCCCCGAAAATATAGGAAAATATGGGAAGTGGGGGCGAAGACAAAAACACAGAAAATATATGGAAATATGGGGAATATTTTTATTTGTGTGTATTTATTTGTGTGTCCCAGGGCCCCTTCAGTGATGTTGGTTGAGAGGAGGAGGTGACGGAGGTGACAGGAGGGAGAGGTGACGGAGGTGACAGGAGGTAGAGGTGACGGAGGTGACAGGAGGCTTCTGACTGGGAGGGAGAGGTGACAGGAGGACGCGCGGTTTGGCGGCTTTCTTGCCGATGCTACAGGCAGAAGTGACGCGTGCCACCCTGTTACCCTCTCGACACTACGAGTCCGCGACGTACGCCGCACCGCCGACCCCCTCGTCGGAGCCTTGGATGTCTCTCCGGTGGAGAGCCATGCCAAGAAGCACCCTGCTTGCCTCGAGGGTGCCCTGGGTTTCTGGGGTTCCGATGGTTTTGCGATGGAAAGCGTGACGTTCCCACGCCAAAAATCAATGGATGTCCTGAGGGTGTCAGGGTTGGGTTTCTTGCGGAAGGTTTCTTGTGGTCGAGCCCCTACTGTATGCGGGAAGGCGTTGTCGTAGAAGCGCGTTGGCGCCGTGCGCCCACCTGTGAAACCCAGCACCGTCTTGTAGAGGCACCTTTTTGGGCCGTCGCGGAGCAACGGGCTCACACGCCTAGACACACCAGAGTGCTTGCGAGTTCTGATGCGCGGTCGGTCCCCACATCCTCAGGGGAGCTTTTGTTTTCTATAAGCCCCCGCGCATGAACCCAGGAACCTCAACTCGTCCATGTCATCATCGTTGCCCTCGGCACCATCGTCATCATGATCTTTATCCTCACGATGGTGGTCGTCACCGTCATCTTCGGTATCGTCATCATCTCACCCTCGGTACCATCACCATTCAGCATCCGATGGCGACGACGTCTCGAGCGGAAGCCTCCCCAGCGAAGTGAGTTCAAGGAAGTCTCTGGCGGGAGCCCCGCTCCCCCGCGAATCGGACCACCAACTTGAATCGGAGACCATGTGACACGCCTGGCCTCCTGAAGCTCGAGTTGTAATTGGCTCAGGGGGCGCAAGAGGGCCCGATGCTAAAATCACCTCAAAGTCCAGCAGAATTTTCAAGGCCGATACTTTTACAAAGTTCAAGCTCAAGCTTGCTAGAATCCTGATGTTCGGCAATAGTTCGGATAGAGTCCCGTGGCGAAGAAGTTCCAACCATCCGGAGCGCGTTTGAATGTGTCGTGGTTTCCCGAATGTGTTTCGAAGTGGTTTCGAATGTTGTCCCAACTTGTGCCGAGCTGTTCCCCGACTTCAACCGAACTTTGAAACTTAGCTCGAAGTGTTTCATTTGTTTCGAACTTGTTCCTAACGCCGTCGAAACATTTGAATTTTGTCCGATCTCTCCCTGGATGTTTGAACTAATTTCGAAGTCTTGCTTTCCTCGGTTTCCGAACGCGAACTTCTTACCTCTCCCCGCCCGAACCAACGCCGTAATTTTCCATCAGGACAGCCCATCTCTTCCCTCATCAGCCCTTTACAAATCTTGTGGAAGTCTCGGGCGGGAGCCTCGTCTGTGAGTAAGATGCAAGGATGTCACGAGCGGGATCCCCGATATAGGATCCCCGCTTGACGTTTCTATTTGCTCCACAACGACCATCGGGCGTTTGATACCTAGTCTCCTGCATGTCGAGGCAGTGTCGAGCGGGAGCCTCACGCGGCAGCAAATTCTTGACGTTTTGTGTATCCCAACCGGCATTGACACGCCCTCTGGACTCTTCCTTGCGGGCCGCAGGTCAAAAGTGTATCCCAACCGGCCCATTCAAGCACGATCGCCAGGCGAGTTGTCCTGATCACAGAAGTGTAGATACAAGCAGTCCATGTCTTCGTGGATCGTTCGAAGGAGGAATCAGAGGAGGAAGGAGGAGGCAGGATAAGAAGGGAGGAGGAACCGAGATGATGATGATGAGGAGGAGTCAGAGGACAAGGATGAGGAAAAGGAGGAGGAGCAGGCCGACTAGAGGGGAGAACAATGTGACGGAACATGTTCCTGCTCAATGTTATGTGAACCCCACGCAGGAAGATGGCCGGACGGTTGAGGAGCAGGACGAGGAGAAGGACACAGTGAGGAGGAAGATGAGGACGAGGAGGTCGGATAATGAGGGGGAGGATGCAGTCTTCTCCTCCACAGCCACAACAAACACACATTGCTAGGACGACACGAGTGCAGCCTATGGAGGCTCATGTGGGTCTGACCGAGGGCGTGCCTGTTTCCAGCATTGTTTCGAGGGCCGTAGCACGTTTTTGTTTGTTTCCTCTCTCTCTCTTTCTCTCCTCTGTGGTTCCATCGGGGGCGTGGCGTGTCACTGAGTTCTATCGTATCGTGGTGCATTCCGCCCACATCCGTAAGGTGCGACACCTGCATCCCCCAGTTCCTTGCAGGCCTCAAGGTTCCAGGCCTGCCGAGTCGAAGCGCTGCCTCTTGAACTGCAAGCCCCAGTAGTGGCCGCCTGGCCGGTCAAAGACGAACACCAGGAGGCCCTTCTCTCCAAGCCCCTCCCCTCCCTCCCATCGCGCTCCTTCTCGTCCCTCCAGTCTTTGCTGCTCCAGCTCCCCTCCTCCGCACTCCTGCCCCCTCTGCTTCCTCCTGCTGCTCCTCTCTCCGCCCTCCTCCGCTTCCTGGACGGCGGCAGTCGTCCCCGAAGGGTGCACCAAGACGAACAGGTGCGCTGGGATGGGACAAGAGCTTGACGCCGGCCCACTTGCGGCCGCCTTCCCCCCGAAGTGGTGTACTCCAGATTTCGTAATAAAAGGGAGGGGGTCTGGACCCTCCAAGACAAGCCATTTCAGACCTCCCCCGTGGGAAAACCCTCCAAAACATCGTCCCCAGACCCCCCCAGGCCCTCCAAGATAGCCTGGAAGAGACCCCCCCCGAAATGAGACCCCCCTCCCTTTATTACGAAATCTGGAGTACCGCCTCCGGTGGTGCTGCGTCGAGCGAGACACGCACCCGTGGAGACGAGGCAGGTCCTGATCCTGCGGGCCCCGCCGCGCCGACCCTGCTGCTGCGGGCCAGCCCCGCAGACCCAGGAGGGCCAGCGTGTGCCTCACCTGTGCACGGAACCCATGGCGCGAGGGAGTCGAACTCCTCCTCCTCCTCCTCCTCCTCCTCCTCCTCCTCCTCCTCCTCCTCCTCCTCCCTCCATCACGGCAAGAAAACGGCCGCCTGCTTGTCCCCAACGCCAGTGCGCCGACTCCGAGTGACAGTGTGCCCTTCGCGTGAGGTGGCGCTGGCACCAGGATGCGGTACCATGCCCCTGCGAAGGGCAAGGAGGAGGAGGAGGAGGAGGAGCAGGAAGACGAGGAGGAGGAGGAGGAGCAGAGGGATGAAAACGATGAGGATAATGAAAGGGAGGACAAGGAGGACGATGAGGTGGAGGAGGAGGAGGAGGACGAGGAGGAGGAGGAGGAGGAAGACGATGACGAGATGGAAGGAAAGACGACCAGGGCAAGGAGAACTGGGATGGTGATGAGGATAATGACAGGGAGGAGGAGGAGGAGGAGGAGGAGGAGCATGAGGAGCAGGAGGAGGAGGAGGAGGACAAGGAGGAGGAGGACACGGCGGAGGGCGAGGACTAGAGTAGAGGAGGAGGAGGAGGAGGAGGAGAGGAGGGAGGAGGCGGGAGGGAAGGTGAGGGGGGGAAGCAGGCGGAGGAGGAAGGCAAGAGGGGAGGGGGAGGAGGAGAGAGGGGGGAGGAGGAGAGGCTGGGGGGCGGGCGCAGAGGGGGGGGGGGAAGGGTCTGTAGGGGAGGGAATGTCGCCGCCAGGTGGACCGGAGTGCCGTGGGCACCAGGGTGCAGCCTGGTCCCCAGCAGGCCACTCCGCAGGCCCCCCCACCCCGCGCGTTGCTGTGACGAGAGTGGGGTGGGGGCTCAGAGGGGGGGGCAGGGTCCTCAGATCCTGGCTTCTAGATGTTTTCGAGCCAAGCGTTTTCGTTGTTTTTCTGCGAGTCCCCGTTCCCTCACATGTCGATCTGGCTCGAGCAATGACGCAGAACGATGGGGTCCGGGGCTTTGGTCACGACTTACACGATGCTGTTTTTTAGCTGTGTCGGATCTCGGGTGGGAAGGAGGGATGAAAAGGAAGAGGAGCATGTGAACAAGCTGGGTGCGCTCGCGCCATATCTGAGATGCTACCCTTCTCACACATCCCTTCCCATCACGCGGATCTTCCTCTGTCCCCCGAATGTGCTAGAGCGGATCTGAAACTTCCAAGCATGCCTCATCTTGTTATGCGTAGTTGTAGATTGAAGGATAAGGAGCAGGAGGAGGTGGAGGACGTGGCGGATGAGCAGAAGGATGGGCAGGAGGAAGTGGAGGAAGATGAGGAAGCAGGCGGAGGAGGAGAAGCCGGAGGAGGAGGAGGAAGAGGAGGAGGATGATGATGATGATGATGATGAGGAGGAGGAGGAGGAGGAGGAGGAGGAGCAGCAGCAGCAGCAGCAGCACCAGCACTAACAGGAGCAGGAGTAGGAAGAGCAGGAAGAGCGGGGTGAGCAGGAGCAGGAGAAGGCGGGGAAGGGGAAAGGAAGCGGGCGACGACGACGAGGAAACACGGGGATCCAGTGTCGTGGCCCGCGCTGGGGCGAGATCGCCATTCTGAAACACGGGAACACATAACACAGCTCTAAAGCGGGGCCAACGCTGCAGTGGAAACACCGTTTTGAAACAAAGGGGCCCCGACATAAACATAATACATGGCAACATAT
>CAUYUJ010017877.1:21144-78644 GCA_963575745.1 Prorocentrum cordatum
TAGCAGTGCTAGTAGTAGGAGAAGGAGGAGTAGGAGGAGTAGGAGGAGGCGGAGGAGGCACAGTGTGTGTGCGCCCACTGGCCTGCCTCACAAGGAGCAGGAGGAGGAGGAGGAGAAAGAGGACCAGTGTAAACCTCAGAGGCATCAGCGATGTTGTAATACTCCCTCAGTCCAAGCTCCCTCTTCACAGGCCCCTGCAACGGTTCATTTTCACTGAGGACACTGCCCTTGTCGGACGACAGCCGTTTTAGTTTCTGAAGTATTCTAAATTATTGTTCTCGGGACTCCAACGCCACGGATCAACCTCACTGCTGCGTCTTGGCGTCCTTGAATCGTGCCAGAAAGCCGCTCTCTGGACTTCAACACCGCGAATCGACGCAACTGTTGCGCCCTCATAATCTTGCATCCCTCCAGAATGCCATTTCTGGTACGTTGATCATTGGAAACCATAAAACTCTTGCAACATGTATAAAACATTGTGCGCATAGAACGAGAGCCACAGGTTGAAACGAAGCCGCCTTCAATCCGTGACGCTCTTGCAATGTTGTACAACAAATGTACGCGGCGCCATGGCGAGAACCACATTTTGAAACGAAACCGCCTTCAATCTGTGAAGCTCTTGCATATTCAAACGCATGTGCGCGGCGCTAAGGCGAGAGCCACATTTTGAAAAGAAGCCGCCCTCAATCCGTGAAGCTCTTGCAAATGTTCGAAGCGAATGCGCGCGGCGCTAAGGCGAGAACCCCATTTTGAAAGCAGTTCGCCCTCAACCCGTGAAGCTCATGCGAATGTTTGAAACGAATGTGCGCGGCGTTAAGGCGACCACTGCATTTTGAAAACGACCCGCCCTCCATGTGTGAAACTGTTGTCAATGTTTAGGCTTCAGGCTCACAAAAACATGGTGAGGAAGTCTCAGGCGAAACGCCCGGCCCGTCCTAACAATTGGCCTCGGGGTGTGTCATGGAGTATTTATCTAGAAGAGGAGGAGAAGGAGGAGGAGGAGGAGGACGAGGAGGAGGAGGAGGAGGAGGAGGCGGAGGAGGAGGAGGAGTAAGAGGAGGAGGAGGAGGAGGAGGAGGAGGAGGAGGAGGAGGAGGAGGAGGAGGAGGAGGAGGACAGGGGAGGAAGAGGAGGAGCTCTCGAACGCAACAGCCTCGTTGCACATGTGCGACTCAAGGAGTCGGATGAGGAGGAGGAGGAGGAGGAAGAGGAGGAGGAGAAAGAGGAGGAGGAGGAGGAGAAGGAGGAGGAGGAGAAGGAGGTGTGTGGTAGTTCGGGGCACACCCGTTTCAACATTCTGGGGAAGGCCTGCCAGCGCCCGACGGGAGCTGGCAAGAAAGCTTTGGATAAGCTCGCCAGAGGACTGCTCCCACCCAGCCGGGATGCCTGGCCAGACGAGTCTAGGCCCAGTCCAGGGTGAGTCTTCCTGCCCTTTTCCCTCTTTACGGGCCCTGGCATCGGTACCAGACCCAGGCCCTCGTGTAGTCGTTCCCAGGAGGAGGAGAAGGAGGAGGCGGAGGAGGAGGAGGACGAGGAGGAGGCGGCGGGAGGCCGTGGTGGCCCAGCGCTGGTTTTGGCCAGCCGAGGAAGGGGGGAGAGAAAGGGACTCCCCGCCTCGTCGCCCTGTCGGGACGCGTTCCTCGAGTACGTAGTCCGTCTAAACCCCACGAGGCTCGACGAGGGGTTTGTCAGCGGCGTCACACCGACATGCTAACACTGCCTGTGTGTGTGTGTCTGTGTGTGTGTGTCTGTGTGTGTGTGCTTGTGTGTGTGTGTGTGTGTGCGCCCACTGGCTTGCCTAACAAGGAGGAGGAGGAGGAGGAGGAGGAGGAGGAGGAGGACCAGTGTAATCCCAAGAGGCATCAGCGATGTTGGAATACTCCCTCAGTCCAAGTGTGTGTGTGTGTGTGCGTGTGTGTGTGTGTGCGTGCGTCGCCTCCCCCAGAGGCGGCGCGCGCGCCGAGAAGTCTTGGAGTAGCAGTTTCCTGGTGGGCGCTTTTTGACCCTGCCGCTCGGGAATCGATCCACCACAAGATGGGTATGCCACATCGGGTCGGACCTGCGCCCCCGAGGCGGACACATCGTACTAGTACAGTGGGGACGCGCGTCAAGAAACCAACTGCTTTTCGTCAGGGTACCCTGGGTTTCTTCGCTCCGCCCGCTGCGCGGTGGCTTCCCGTGGCCGTTGAAGGAGCTTCTGCGCTCAGGGTGCTCGGGGCTCCACCAAGTTGCATCTCGCGCCTGCGGGTTTCAGGGCTGGGTTTCTTGCGAGGGTTTCTTGCGGCCGCGCCCGCACTGCATGTCCTTGTGTGTCCACGTCATGGCACCCCGCGCCTCTCAGTTGAGTAGGGCCGAGGGTCAGAGAGTGCCTTCCTCTGCAGGACCGCCTACAGAAGGGCGTCAAGGTGGCCAAACGCCTCGCTGGTTGAGCCGGCGAAGATGTGCAACACCCATTCGGTCGCTTCGCAGTCTGTCCAAAGTTGTCGCTTGACGCCAGGTGTGGTGCACCAGTTTCAGCTTGACCGAACAGGTTGTTTGCGCCGCTCGACGTCCGTTTGGGCTGTTTTGCAGACCTGTCCCCCCAGCCCTACTCAACATACCTGCCGAAAAAGTTGGTGACCGAGCCTAGTCGGTGACCGAAAACGTGCCCGAAGCTGTGACCGAAAACGTCGTGCGTCCGAAGTTGTGACCGAACTTGTACATCGTCTTGGTTTCGAACCGAGCATTTCGGTCACACTCGGGCGCGGTCGGGAAATGTTGGGCGCCAGTTTCGGTCACACTCGGGCAGACTTTTGGGCACAGTTTCGGTCACGACGCCTCCCTGATGGAGACTAGCTTACGTGAGGTTTGGGGACAGATGTTGAGCGAACTTGCCTTCATTCCCCCACTTGTTGACAGATTTTCTCGAGGCTTCCTCGGTGCCAAGTGATCGGGGCCTTGCACATCTGCGTCATTTCGTCTTTAGAGCGCATTCGGGTCGACAAGCGCCTGATCATGGATGGAATGGATTTAGCGTCGACTAGCGGGGACCAGAGCCAGCCAATCAGCGTAGATTCAGCGTCGATCCGCAGAGGAGACGAGATGGCATGGGAGGCTCCCGTGAGTTGCCGCAGAATGCTTCTCCAGCTCAGTCCCCCCGGCCGCCTCGACAGGAGGAGGGACAGAGTTTCGCGGCGCGCGCAGGGTGTTGGCCCTGGGTGGGGGGGGGGGTGGCGGCCTTCTGGGAATGGCGAGGCGCTCCGGAGAGGGCGGCGGGCCTCTGAGGTTCGAAGACGCCACTCACGAGCCATCCTGGCTTCGAAAACGACGTCCCGGCTCCGAGGTGGGCTTCTAGGAGCGGCGCCATCCCGGCTCGAAGACGCCTCCCGCGAGCCTGCGGGCGCTGCCAAGGAGGCCCTCGCCCTCTGAGTGGCACCCCGCCTCCTCGGAGGGCCGCCCCCCTCGCGCGCCCCCCCCCCCCCTTGCACACGCCGGCGGGAGGAGGAGGAGGAGGAGGAGGAGGAGGGGAGGCGGGGGAGGGGGGAGGAGGAGAAGGAGGAGAAGGAGGAGGAGGAGGAGGGAGGAGGAGGAGGAGGAGGAGGGGGAGGAGGACAAGAGGGATCGCTCGAATCTCAGAAGCCCTGTGTGTTCTGTCGTCCGAAAGGTATTCAACCTCGACAGCATGAACCCTCGTCTGAAGGACATGGAGTACGCCGTCCGCGGGGAGGTTCCTATAAGGGCCGAGGAGATTGCTGCTGAAATGGAGGCCTGCGCCGCTAGCGGCCAGGATCACCCCTTCAATTTCTCGAGCCTGTTGCGATGCAACATTGGCAACCCGCAGTCGGTTGGCCAGCCGCCCATAACCTATTATCGCCAAGTTCTGAGCTTGGTGGACTCCCCGAGCCTACTCCAGAAGAGCTCGAGCTGGATGTTCAGGCGGGGAACTCAGATCCCGTCCGATGTGATCGAGCGGGCTAGGTCTTTCTCCAGTAGTGGCAGTACTGGTGCCTATTCGCACTCGCAGGGTCTGGCATCGGTCCGTCGCGACGTCTGCGACTTCATCGAGGCCAGGGACGGCGGCCCCGAGTGCGACATCAGCAACATATTCCTCCTCAACGGCGCCAGCGCCGGCATAACCAGTGTGTTCACGGCGCTCCTCGCGAACCCGAAGGATGCGGTGATGGTGCCGGTTCCGCAGTATCCGATCTATTCGGCGCTGATCACGCTTCTGGGCGGCAAGATGATTCCGTATTATCTGGACGAGGAGAACGATTGGGGTCTGAGCGTCGAGGAGCTCCAGCGCGCCATCGGTGAGGCTCGGAAGAAGGGCCAGCGCCCGCGCGCGCTGGTGATGATCAACCCCGGCAACCCCACGGGGCAGGTCCTGTCAGAGGAGACTCTGCGGATGGTGGCGCGGTTTTGCGCAAAGGAGAAGCTGTTGTTTTTGGCCGACGAGGTCTACCAGGAAAACGTTTACCTGCCCGGGTCCAGGTTCGTCTCTGCCAGGAAGATTGCTCACGAGCTGGAGCAGACCTCAGCTGGAGCAGAGCGGGTGGAACTGGTATCTTTCCATTCCACGTCCAAGGGACTGATTGGCGAGTGTGGACGTCGGGGAGGTTCAGGGCTCGAGCTAATCGGTGTTTTGGCGATCTCGTGGACCGTGTTCGTTTTGATGTCGTTTCACAGCAAAGGCGGAACGAAGCCAGAATCATGAAAACGACAACCAACACGAACACGAAAAAACACTGCTGAGCTCGAGCCCCCCTGGGGAGGCTACATGGAGTTTTGGAACATCGACCCCCAGGTTTGGCGGCGTGCACAACGGGGGGGGGGACGGGGAGGCCTCCTCCGAGAAGGCAGCAGGCTTCTCAGAGGCCCTCCCGCCTCCCAAGAAGCCGGCTTATGAGCATCTCGAGCCTCTCGAAGAAGCTGGCCTATGAGCATTTCGAGCTTTTCGAGGGCGCCCTCCTCGCCTCCGAGGGGGAAAAGAGTACCAATACCGCTGCCTTTGCCGCGCTCTCTCTCCTGTTTGGGCCTCCCAGGAGGCCTTCGTCGCCATCGTCGGCTTCGCCGCGAAATCCTGGTCAGAACGCAGCCTGAGAGAGGTCCGGGGAGCAGCGGTATGGGTATACCCTCTGGTTTCCCCGCCACCTGCGTGGGCGCGCCTCCAGCAGGTGCATGCGCAGCTGTACAAGCTGCAGAGCAGCCAGCTCTGCCCCAACCTGGACGGGCAGGTCATGACGGGCCTCATGGTCCGACCACCAAAGCCTGGCGAGCCCAGCTACAGGCTCTTCGAGGAGGAGTCCTCCCGTATATTCGGCTCGTTGCAGCGCAAGGCCGCCGCGCTCACCGCCAGGCTGAACGAGGCCTCAGAGGATCAACAACGTGCCGATACCGATGCTGCTCCGTCGTTTTCGCCTGTTTTGGCCTCCCTGGGGGGCCCTCGTCGCCACAGCTGGACTCCCAGACACCGATAGATGTTGTCTTCTTCAGCTCGCGGGCCCCAGAGCCCCAGAGGTCTTGAGCCACTGTCCAGCGGCCGTTCTTGGTCCTGGGGCATGAAGCAGTGGCCCCCGGACGCCGGACGGGCAAGACGCGAGGAGTGAGTGGACAAACGACAGTTCGCCCGAAGTCTGGGCTCATCTCGGAGTCCTGGTCAAGACGCGGTCTGGGAGCGGTCCCCAGAGCTCCGGGAAGCGCAGGCGCGCAGGAAGGCGCGTGGATCAGCGAAGGGTCCCCTCTCCGTACAGCAGGCGCGCGATCTTGCGCCCGATATCGGGCGGCGTTGGCCTCCTGTTTCGGGAGTGCCATCCCCGATCCGTGGATCTGTCGCCCGTGCGCCAGATCCACATATCCGTAAGCCATGTGAGCGTGCGCTCGAAGAGTGGCGGCAGCGGCATCCCCGCATCCCCCCCTGCCGCCCCCTCAGGTCGACGGGGTGACCTGCAACGCCGCCGCCGGCGCCATGTACGCCTTTCCGCGGACCCTGGGAAACAGTGACTTGTCAGGGGCAACCTTGGGGTTGGGTCGGGCGTGTCCTCCCACAGGCGGGTTTTGGACGAAAAAGCAAAATATTCTAAAAGTGCTCCAACATGCAAATAATCGAAATATCGTCCCCATATTTCTTTACTATTTTTGAATACTCCTCCTGTAGAGGGACACGCCCGACTTACCGTTAGGTGGAGTTGGGCCCGGGGGGGGATGCATCGACCCCCAGTCGCTCAGTGATCCCCGACCAGCCCGCCCAGGAGCGTGCGGATGTGTTGTTGGGCCCACATGGCCGATTGATCCGGCGAAGCGTCGCCGGGTCGGGCTCGATGTGCTTCCCCCCCTGGGCCAGCCCCCACCTGCAGTGGGGACCCATGCCAAGAAACACCCTGCTTGCCTCCAGGGTGCCCTGGGTTTCTTGGGTTTCGATGGTTTTGCGATGGAAAGCGTGACGTTCCCACACCAAAAATCAATGGACGTCCTGGGATGTCAGGGTTGGGTTTCTTGCGGAAGGTTTCTTGTGGTCGGGCCCTTACTGTAAAACGTCCCTCTTCAAATCGTGATCTGGGGAGGGCAGAGTGATCGAAGTATGGAAAGCAGCCCGACGCGAGCATGGCGGGAAGCTGGATGCGCGTGAGGCGTTCCAGGAAGGCCCTCCCCGTTCGAGGACCGAAGGAGGCGGCACCTCTTCCCCGGCGGAGGGCGGCGGAAGCACGGCGGAGGGCGGCGGAAGTGAACCGAGGCCGCCTCCGCGGGCAGAAGCCGGCGGAAGGCTGGCGGAAGCGGGCCGGCCTAAAATATGATCCACCAAAAGACGGCCAAATTTTCGGGTTTCGGCCAAAATATGTTCCACCAAAAGACGGCCAATATTTTCCACCAAAAGACGACCAAAAGACGGCCAAATATGTTCCACCAAAAGACGGCCAAAAGACGGCCAAATTTTTGGGTTCAGGGTTTCCGGAGTCCGCCACGTGGCGCGGCCTGCGTGGACGAGTCGGGTACAGCCAGGACCCCAGGTGAGGGGACCCGGTCAGTGCCAGGGCCCCGGAGCCCCTAACAGTTTGCCAGAATCACGAAATCAGGTCTGCCATACATGGTGCTTTTTCGGGTGACGGCAGTTCTGGTTAGTGGAACGGGGCGGGGGGGGCGTCCCCCAGTACACATCACTAAACCAGGTCCCACTAGACCCAGTTCTGCCAACGCCCGACAGCGCTCGGCCCTTCTATGGTCGTGTACGCCAGTCTTCCGAATGTGTATTCAGGCATGTGCGGTTCCAGAGAAGAGAAGGGCACGGCATGCAGATGCGTTTTCGGAGGTCCGCACGGACCTCCCAAAATTGGTGCGTTGTGCCGCTTTTCCGACAGTGCTTGCACCAAAGGGTTCTTACACGAGCTGCTAAATTCGGGGGCCGGTTGGAATGGCAGGGCAGGGAGAGGGGGGTGTACGAAATCTGCTGCATGCAGCTGGTTTCGGCCCCGCCGCCGGGCCCATTCCTCGATGCGTGGTCGCCTCCCGGCGCCAGGAGGCCCCAGGAAAACCAGCTACGTGAGCTGATTCTCTGCCCTACCTTCGGATGCAATTCCTGGCAGGTCAAATTTTGATTTTGCCCTGGTCCGAAACCTGGCATAATCCGGCTGATTCCCGTTTAATCCCGTTTAATCCCGCTTAATCCGGCTTAGTCCCGCTTAATCCGCGGCCGAAACCAGCGTAAAAGCCCCCCCAATTGGGCCTAATCCTCCGTATTCTTTCCGACGAAGACCTCTTAGTAGCTGTTTCCGAACTTACCCTTTGCTCTCCTACCCTTCTCGCCCCCCTCCATGAGATAACTGGGTCGCGTGTCCCGAGTCTCGCCTTGTGGGCGCTCGTCTCCCTACTCCTCGCTGCCCCGGGCGCCTGCCAGTCTTTCCGGGCGTTCGCGCAGTGGCTTCCCGGCGCGTCGCCAACGTTGTCGCCACCCTCTCTGGCGCGCGGAGCGCGCCAGGGGCGGCGCCGGAGGCGCCGCCAGGGGGGTCAAGCGCCGATCCAAGAAATCTGCGCGGACCTCTGAGTTTTTATGTTCATGTCGTTGTTTGCTCCCTTAGTAACCCTGCAGCACTAGTATTGCACGCATGTGGGCATCGTTCGAGCCCACCGCGCAGTTTCGAAAATCATAGGGGGTCGCGCGCAGGGTGGTTCTCGCTCACGGCCTTTTGATTGTTGCCAAGAGGTCAAGGGTGGGTGAGCGCTTTTTTTCTCGAGCACCGGATCTGATGAAATTCTTTACAATTGCTTGCACTGCATTCGCGCGCCACGTAGAAAGCTCCATTCATAGACTGCACCATGTAGATCACACCACACTGATTGCACCACATGTTTCACATCGCATTTGTTGCGCATCGAGACTGCATTGACCTACTGTTCGGGGTCCACGCTGGCAAACATGTGCTCTTCTAGGGGTGACTTTGTGTGCCAGTCCAGTGACATGTGTTTGTCGGTCTCCGCTGGCCTGCGTTTGAACGCAGTCTTTCGTGCACGCCAAGCCGCGAAGTGCGCGTATGTGCATATGGGCGACGCATCACAATGGGATCGTCCGCGCCGACATTCGTGCGTAAGCTGCCCGCGTAAGGTCGCGCGTAAGCGCCCTCGTTTCCAATGTAGCGTGCCGCGCTGGCGGCCCGCGTAAGCCGCGGCGTAAATTCGCTGTGGCATCTCGCGTAAGGCCCTTTCTTTTCCCTTGCTCGTGTGCTTTTTCTTGCTGGCAGAAGGGGACGGAGGAGGAGGAGGAGGAGGAGGAGGAGGAGGAGGAGGAGGAGGAGGAGGAGGAGGAGGAGGAGAGGAGGAGCAGGAGGAGGAGGAGGAGGAGGAGGAGGAGGAGGAGGAGGAGAGGGAGGAGGAGGAGGGGAGGAGGAGAGGGGAGGAGGAGGAGAGGAGGAGGAGGAGGAGGAGGAGGAGGAGGAGGATGCCAGGCGGGGAGTTTGTCCACTCCCCGCCTGGCCCCCCGATGCCCAGCGTCGGGCGCAGATCCTGGTGGGCGTCGGCACCCGCCCGACCTCGCCCGGGCGCGCCTCGACCGTGATCGGTTCCAGCGGGGACGAGCCCACCCTTTGGGGCTCCTCCTCCTCTCCGTCCTCCTCCCTCCTCCTCCTCCTCCTCCTCCTCCTCCTCCTCCTCCTCCTCCTCCTCCTCCTCCTCCTCTTAGTCCTCCTCCTCCTCGTCCTCCGCCTCCTTCCCCCTCCAAACTTCTGGTGGTGGTGGTGGACAACAGGCCCAACAGAAGCACCCCTTTGCTCCCCACCCTACAGTCCTCCTCTCCGTCCTCCTGCCTTTCCCTGTAGAGCGCTACTGCGTCCCAGGGCGATGCGGGTGTTATCGGGGGACTGACAACGTCACGTTTCGCACCAGCGCCATTCGGGAATGTCTAGGAATAGCCCTGGGCACCCACAAGGTCAGCACGTATCGTGACGTTAGCTGAGGGGGGGTGCCGGCCGGGGCCGGCCGCTATCGCGAAAAATTACTCCGACGGAAGAACCCCACATAAGAATCCTCTGGGCGAATCTGGAAAAAGCCATCACCGTCGTCCTCCTGATACTTCCTGGGATGGAGCGCCCGCCTGATACTTCTCCCATATTCAGGCCTCAGGAGCCCAAAAGCGACGACAGTTACAGGTTTCCGATGACCCGCTCGGATTAGTAAGATGATCTGCGGGCCCCATAGGGAGGGGGCTTCCGCCTGAGACTTCCTCGCAAGTCACTCACAGACGAGGCTCCCGCCTGATCCTTCTCCCATATTCAGGCCTCAAGAGCCCAAAAGTGACGACAGTTACAAGATTCCGATGGCCCGCCTCGGATTAGTAACATGATCTGGGGGCCCCATAGGGAGGAGACCCCCGCCTGAGACTTCCTCGCAATTCACTCACAGACGAGGCTCCCGCCTGATACTTCCTCCAAATTCACGCCCCAGGAGCCCAAAAGTGACGACAGTTACAGGATCCCGATGACCCGCCTCGGATTGGTAAGATGATCTGCGGGCCCCATAGAGAGAGGCTCCCGCCTGAGACTTCCTCGCAATTCACTCACAGACAACGCTCCCGCCTGATACTTCCTCCAAATTCACGCCCCAGGAGCCCAAAAGTGACGACAGTTACAGGATCCCAATGACCCGCCTCGGATTAGTAAGATGATCTGCGGGCCCCATAGGGAGAGGCTCCCGCCTGAGACTTCCTCGCAATTCACTCACAGACGACGCTCCCGCCTGATACTTCCTCCAAATTCACGCCCCGGGAGCCCAAAAGTCACGACAGTTACAGGATCCCGATGACCCGCCTCGGATTAGTAAGATGATCTGCGGGCCCCATAGGGAGAAGCTCCCGCCTGAGACTTCCTCGCAATTCACTCACAGACGAGGCTCCCGCTAGATACTTCCTCCAGATTCACGCCCCAGGAGCCCAAAAGTGACGACAGTTACAGGATCCCGATGACCCGCCTCGGATTAGTAAGATGATCTGCGGGCCCCATAGGGAGAGGCTCCCGCCTGAGACTTCCTCGCAATTCACTCACAGACGACGCTCCCGCCTGATACTTCCTCCAAATTCACGCCCCAGGAGCCCAAAAGTGACGACAGTTACAGGATCCCGATGACCCGCCTCGGATTAGTAAGATGATCTGCGGGCCCCATAGGGAGAGGCTCCCGCCTGAGACTTCCTCGCAATTCACTCACAGACGACGCTCCCGCTTGATACTCGAGTGAGTGACGGACTGACTGAGTGATGTGTGACGCCAACGGATGATATCCTCATGTGATGATCATGATGAGTGAGTGAGTGAGTGAGTGAGTGAGTGAGCGATCGAGTGGTGTATGGGTAAGTGTGATGGTGCTGAGGAGGAGAGGCGTGGGTCATGATGATGATGACTGATGATGATGATGGCGAGAAAGAGGAAGAGAGAGAGAGAGAGAGGGTGTGAGATCCTGCGCGGGGGGTGTGCAGAGAAAACAAGAACCCCACTTTGGATGTGGGGAATAACAAGCGCTCTCCTGAGGGGTACCAGTTCAGAGGTTTGGGGGGTGACACCGAAGTGAAGCTGGATTTCCCTTCCTGGAGCCGCGAACCACCACTTGCGTCTGACCACGGCCGGCGGGCCAATCTTTCGTGGTCGTCCGGTGGTTGTCCCGTGATTGCCTTGTGGTTGTGCCAGCGCTTGAATCAATTGCGGGGAACTCCAACACAAGAGCGCGATTCTGGAATAAATTGCAAGCGAGTCTCCCGCGACAGCGCGACTCCAGAGCGCCGAGAGCGATTCTTATTTAAATCGCAAGGAAGTCCTAAGCGGGAGCGCGATTCCTGAGTAAAATGCGACGAAGTCTCAGGCGGGAGCGGGGGTCCTGGCTAAATTGTGGGGGAGTCTCGGGCGGGAGCCGTTGTTTTTTGTTACCCGGGGGCCAGGGGCACAGTTTGACCCTTGTGACTTTCCCTGGTAAGAAAACAGGGTGCGAGTTCAATTTAAAACACAATTGTCACCGGAGGGGGGTCAACAATAATCAATCAGTAGTGCGAGTTTAACAACAATAACAACAATACCAACACCAGCACCACCACCAACAACAACATTAACACACACAAAGAAGCTTCAACAATAACAAACACACACAAACAAAGCAACACTCAAACACACAACAGCATGAACAACAATAATCCGCATCGCGGAATCCCACTTCAGCCACGCACCGGGGGACAGTGAGTGACCGTTCGGCCCCCTCAGTCTGATAATTATTTTTGTTACACACATAAATAGTAAGACCGGCATATCGTGATACCGACAAACAGATGGATCGTGACATCGAACGGTAAATTGTGTGGCCTCTTCACAGTGATGTTTGCCGGTCGATGCATCATGGAATTGGTTGATCGGTAGTACATCTGATAATTCTTCAGATCTATCGTGCGATCGATCGATGCATTGGCTTGATACCGGCAGATATATAGGTCGGTGTGCAAATATGTACGTGTATATCCATATGTGCATACATGGCTTTAGACATCGATGTCGGTAGGGGAACGCGGATATACACATATATATATATATATATGTGTGGCTACAATTGATTATTATACATGCATACAACATACAAGTGTGCACTGACGCCTTGTACTCGTACACCCACACACATACACATACACATATCTATACACATCAGCATATTATTTTTTATATATGCGCCAACTATGAGTGTATGTGCTTGTATATACACACACTTATTCAGAGACCGCGACTCCGATCCCGCACCATTCGCAAACCAGAAGCTGCACCTGTCTCCCCCTAACTCCTTACCACCCGAAGAGTGGTCTTATAGGTTCAGAGACTGTCGTCCTTCTTTCCTTCCCCTCCTTGTCCTCCACTCGCTCCTTTGGCGATAACGGTCGTCGGGAGGGGGGGAAGGGGTGTCGGTGACGTGGCGATTTGCGCCGGCGCCGTTTGGGAAGTCGGTACTTGCTCACCATTCCGAGACGGCGCCAGCACGAACCGTGACGTTACCACCGGTAACGTCACGGTTCGCGCCGGGGGACGGGGTGTTGGGGGGTTGCGGCGGCCCCGGTAACAGGCATGATTGCGAAAAGCTTGCATCCGCTCAGACCCGCTGGTCGCTCTTTGGCGTTCGGCCCCGCGGTCTCAGGATCGAGCTGCCTCGCAAGGCGATCGAGGATGCGGAGGCGAAGGGCCTGGCGCCCGACCTGATGTACTGCCTGTCTTTGCTGGAGGCCACGGGCTGCCCTCCTCCTGATTTTGGTTCGAGTGGCGTTTCGCTCTTCCGCAGGTGAGCAAGAAATCCTGGTGATGATATGCCACAGGCTTCTCGAGTTTTCAGGGTCTTCAGAGGTTTCCCTGCTGGTCGCACGGGCTCCGGAAGCGAGGGCCGCTGGGTACTCTGGAGCTTCTGGAAGGTATCTCCTCCTCCTCCTCCGAGCCATTTGCATAATGACATCAAGGTCGGCTCAATTCCGCCGAGTCTCCAGAGGAGAGGAAACGTCAATGGGGGACGCCAGGTCAATCTCCAGTGGCTGCGTTCGGTACGAGTCCGAGGGCCGTGGAGATCGTTTGGCGGGGTTGTGGTTTCGGTTGAGGGTGGTTTTTGCACGGGATGTCGTCGTCGTCGTCGTCGTCGTCGTCGTCGTCGTCGCCTCTCCCGCGCGAAGGCCACGGGCATCGTGACCGTGCCTGGCACGGGCTTTGGACAGAGGCCTGGCCAGTGGCATTTCCGGATCACCTTCCTGCCCGAGGAGAAGGACCAGGGTGTCTTTTTGGGCGGACGGCCAACGGGGAGGGCGGTTTTCCCTGCTGTAGGCTCAGGCATGCCCGCGTCGTGAAAGAATCATGACGGAAGGTTTTTCGTAAGTTTCGGTTTTTAAGGGCCGATGCCAGGCCTTGGGACCGTCAACAAAAAGTTTTTGGATTAAAAAAACCGGCCCCGGGGAATGGCTCTTATTCTCTGGGGACCGCGTATGGAACACATCAAGACATCGCATGTCGGGCGGCCGGCAAGAGGGGAGGGCGGTGCTCCTTGCTGTGCATTCGAGGCGCTGACGTCAGGACCTCTTCGGGTTTGGAGGGGCTCTTCGGGCTTGGTGGGGCTCCAGCTTTCGGGCCGTTCCTCCGATCCAGCTCGGAGCCACAGGCAGATCCTCCGATGGCCCCAGTGGTAGCGCCCGCACGGCCCTTCCGCACCCAACTCGACACGCCTCTCGCACGTTTCGTGGCCCCACCAGGAGCTCCAAACAATGCCCCAGTGGCAGCGCCCGCACGGCCCTTCCGCGCCCAATTTGGCACGCCTCTCGCACGTTTCGTGGCCCCACAGGGAGCTCCTAACAATGCGCCAGTGGCAGCGCCTGCATGGCACCACCGCGCCCGTTTCGGCAAACCCCTCACACGTTTCGTGGCCACACAGGGAGCTCCACCGAAAGCCTCAGTGGCAGCGCCCGCATGCCACCACCACACGCGTTTCGGCACACCCTTCACACGTTTCGTGGCCCCACAGGGAGCTCCACCGAAAGCCTCAGTGGCAGCGCCCGCGTGGCACCACCGCGCCCATTTCGGCAAATGCCTCACACTATCCGTGGCCCCATCGGGAACTCAACCGAAAGTCCCAGTGGTAGCGCCCGCATGACACCACCGCGCCCGTTTCGGCACACCCCTCGCACGTTTCGTGGCCCCCGCATGGAGCTTCACCGAAGGCCCCAGTGGCAGCGCACGCATGCCACCACCGCGCCCGTTTCGGCGCACCTCTCAGACGTTTTGTGGCCCTTACAGGGGGCTGAACCGAATGCCCCAGTTGCAGCGTCCGCATGGCACCACCGCGCCCGTTTCGGCACACCCCTCGCACGTTTCGTGGCCCATGGTGAGCTCCACCGAAGGCCCCTGTGGCAGCGCCCGCATGGTACCACAGCACCCGTTTCGGCACACCCCTCACACGTTTCGTGGCCCCCAGAAGAGTTCAATCGAAAGTGGGCGGTACCCACAACGCGGTATGCACACTTGCATATGACTGGATCTGTCGCCAGGATATGTTTGCTTGTGCGTCTTCGAAGTCTGTGAGCTTGTCAGGCGCGATGGTGATGGTGATGATGATGCTGACGACGCTGATGGGGATGATGGTGGTGGTGCTGATGCTGATGCTGATTCTGATGCTGATGCTGATGCTGATGCTGCTGCTGCTGATGATGATGCTGATGAGGGTGGTGGTGAAGATTAGGACGATGACGAGAACGGTCACGTGGATGCTGATGACGATGACGACGATATTGATGATGGTGATGATGATGACGACGATGGTGGTGCTGATGATGCAGATGCTGATGACGATGCTGATGATGGTAATGATGCTCATGACGACGATGGTGATGACGATGCTGCTGATGCTGATACTGATGATAATGATGCTGATGATGATGATGACGATGCTACTGATGATGGTTGTGGTGATGACGGTGATCATCATGCTGCATGCTGGTGATAGTGATCGTGGTGGTATTGGCGACGACGGCGGCTACGATGTTGACGTCAAGATGACAATGAAGATGCGGCGGCGGCTGCTGCTGATGATGATGCTGACGCTGATGCAGATGATGGTGATTGTGATGGTGGTTGCGATGGCGATGGCCATGCTGCTGCTGATGATGATGTTGATGATGATGCTGATGATGCTGGTGCTGCTGCTGATTATGTTGAGTGTGGTGATGCTGATGATGATGCTGATGTTGCTGATGATGATGCTGATGATAATGCTGACGCTGCTGCTGATGATGAGGATGCTGTTTATGATGGTGATGGTGATGATTCCACCGACGATATATCGATGATGAGGAGGAGGAAGCGGATGATGATGCTGATGGCTATGATGATGATGCAGAAGAAACACGATACTCTGACGATGGTGATGATGATGACGACGGTGGTGTTGATGCTGCTGATGATGAGGCTGAGGATGATGACGTTCATGCTGAGGATGATGATACTGCTGATGCTGATGCTGATGCTGATGATGATGGTGAGGCTGCATCTAATGATGATGCTGATGATGCTGATGATGATAATTTTGATGATGACGATGATGATGATGATGATGATGATGATGATGATGATGATGATGATGATGATGTTGATGTTGATGCTGCTGCTGCTGATGATGATGATGATGAGGAGGAGGAGGAGGAGGAGGCGGAACGTCGTCACATGTGACATTTTTCGTTTTGGCGGCCTTTGTGGCCTGTCTAGGGCGTCTGGGCAGCCTTGGGGAGCGACAGGGATGCGTCGGGGGACAGGGCGATCGGGAGGGGGGGGGGGGGCGGGGCGACGTGCAGCTGGATGTGCCGAGATGGGGGGCCTTCGGATTTTCATATGACAACCCTGGGTAATCTACCACGCCTCAACGTGCCAGGAAGCACAGTGGTGGAAATCCTGGCCCCAAAGGCTTCGAATTTGTCGGAGAAGGCCTTAGAGAGGGATAGGGGGCAAGAGGAAAGGGTCCGCCTGTCTGGTGCCGCAGCAGAGGAGGACTTCTTCCAGACCGCAGCAGGGAAGGACTTGTCTCAGGCCGCAGCAGAGAAGGAGTTTCCTGGGCCCGCAGCAGGAGGGTTGTCTGAGTCGATCGGCTGACGCCACACCCATCCGCGGACAACTTCATGGCAAGAGCCCCCCACCTCCGGGCGTCTCGTGGCCCTTTTGTGGCCTCTTGGGCTGCCTGGGGATCTGCTTGGGAGTGGTGCGTGTATGTTGAGTCTCTGGAGGGGGGGGGGTTGGCAATGGAGGGGGAGGCGGACGAAGAGGAGGCCCAGGAAGAAGAGCAGGTTAATATGTTGAGGAGGAGGAGGAGGAGGAGGTAGTGTTATCCACAGCGTTTCGCGGCTCTGCGTTCTGACTCACACAGTGGCGGGGCTGGGGTCCCTGTCGGGCAATGTTGTTGGCAATCACGACATTGGCCACATTCAATTGATGGCGGCCCTCTCTGTGCTAGTTGGGGATTCGCATGTGAGAGGCATCTCCATCTTGCGGCTTCGTTGGGACAGGTTTGAGGCGCCGCGCGAATTGCGGCGCACATGCGCGCGAACGACGAAATGTCAGACATTGCTAAAAGGCACCCTGAGACGCCATGCGTCCAAGGCGTTCTTCACGGCCCGAATCAGTGAAAGCGTTGTCAGTAGCTGCCCGGCGGTCGACGTGGGAGCAGAGTGACTGACGTTATGGACTGAAGAGATACACCTTGTCCACAGCCCGGCCCACCTCTTCCTGCCTCGCCTCCGCGCCTCCTCCTGCTCCTCCTCTCCCGTTCCCCCCCCTCCCTCTGGAAGGGGGGGGAGATCCATTATGAAAGCGGAGATCCATTATCAACATCTGATTCTTTTCTGGAGCTGGCACGTCTGGTGTATGATCTCTGGCACGCGCCTGGGCGAATCCAGAAGTTCATCAAGTAGGAGCTCTCGGCGCTCCGGCGCCCCCGCCGCACCCCCTAGTGGGCCGTCCTCCGGGACGTATGTCGGCGCCTCGCCCCGCCTCGCCTCCCTCTGGAAGGCGTATCGGAGACTTCTTGGAGGCAGGACTGGAGCTGCGCGGAGGCCTCTCGGGGGCCTCTTCGGGGGCCTCTTGGGGTTGCTCTCTGTGGGCCTCTTGGCAGGCTCTCGGGAGCTCTTTACCGGCGTCTTGAAGGTCTCTTGGGGGCTTCCTGGGAGCGTGTCGGGGGCCTTGGAGGCAATCTTGGAGGGAAGAGGTCCGGAGGTTTCGTCGTTTGAGTTCCCCCTATGTCCCTGTTGTGGCCGTCTGGGGGACCTCTTGGGGCATCTTGAAGGCGTCTTGGGCCGTCTTGGGGCCATCTTGGGGTTGTGTTGCTTGCTTCTTGGGTCGTCTTGGAACGTCCCCGGTGGCCTCTTGGGCTGTCTTGAGATTGTGTAAGCCCGAAAAGGCGACTTTGCACCAGCCAGCGAAATACATGATATGCGAGTCGTACGTGTGCCTCTGGATGGCCTCCTGGGCGTCCTCGGGGGCCCTTTTGGGGGCTTCGTGGGCCATCTGGATGCCATCGTGGGCCGTGTTGGGGTTTTCTTGGGCCGTCTCGGGGGTCGTTGGCGGTCACGTGGTGGCAGTGAAGGCCATCTTGGAGCCATCCAGACTCCCAGTGAGCCTCGGGGGCCTCACATAGAAAAGCGCCGTCGGGGTTGGCGCTGCTTGGTCTTGCTTGACCTTGCGATCCCAGCATCCCCGATCACCTCACCAGCCCCGAACCCCCCCCCCGGTGAGCAGCCAGGGGAGGTCGGGCCCGCCTGGGGCGAATGGTAACGCGCCCATCCGTTTTTGCACAATTGAGCGAGAATCCCCTTGTCACGCCTGGTTTAGGGGAGCAGTTATCGTGGCCCTGGGAGCACGGCCGCGCCTGTGTTGTTTAGGTACGCGCCCCAGGGCGCCCAGGAGCGGGGGAAGCGTGGGGCGGGGAGGAGGATGCATCGGTCTTGGGGCCGTGGGGCTTCGCGTGCGCTCGCAGGACTCAAGGATGAGACACGGGGCAGCTCCGTGCTCTCAGAGCTGGCGGCCTGCGAATCTCGGCTGCCGGGTTGCTGAGCTCCTGAGGAGAATGCAGTTCTGATGATGATGATGATGATGATGATGATGATGATGATGATGATGATGATGATGATGATGATGATGATGATGATGATGATGATGATGATGATGAGGATGATGATGATGATGATGATGATGATGATTAGTATCATTATTATTATTACTATTACTATTACTATTATTATTATTATTATTATTATTTTTATTATTACTATTTTTATTATTATTAGTATTATTATTATGATTATGATTATTATTATTATTATATTATTATTATTATTATTAATAATAATAGTATTATTATTACTATTATTATAGAAACATAGAAAAAAAGGATAATGCAGTTTTTAGAGTAGCAGAGAGGCGAGTTGCTCAGTGGCTCACGCGTCCGCCGAGCAGGCCTCTTGTCCCCACAGTGGGGGCCGCGGGGTTCCGCGCTCCGGCCTCCCACTTCCTACTCGTCCTCCCTCCCTCCCTCCTTGTCATCCTCTCTCCCTTCGCCTGCTTCCGCCCTCGTCCTTCCTCCCTCCGGCTGCCCCGGGGCTCCCTCCCGAACCCGCAGACGACTCCCGAGCCCGCTCAGCCGCCGGAGGGGCAGCCGAATGGGCTCGATCCCTGAGCCAGCTCGGCCGCGGAACGGGCTCGACTGTGGGCCCTCTCGGGGCCCGAGCGGCCCGAGCGGGCTCAGATGCCGGATGGGTTCAGAAGGGAGCCCTGGGGTGGAAAGGGCAGGGCGTTGGATCAAGGCCGTGGGCGTTTCCTAAACAGCCCTGCCCTGATCGATTTCTCCCGTGGGTGCGTTTACTCAACGGCTCAGCTTGTCGGGGTGCTTCTTATGAGGTTCGTTTGTGCTCGATCTCGGTGTGGTAGGACGGGCCTCCCAGGAGCTCGCCCGCGCCCTCGACGCCTTCCGCGACCACCACGAGGCATTCGTGGCGAGGTACGCGGACTGAGGCCGCGCGGGTCGTACGAGGCACGGCCCAGGGACCGAGCGCTGCACGCCACCGCCAGCCTCGGCCAGGCCCACCAGTCCGAGGCTGGAATTTGTACTCCAGATTTCGTAATAAAAGGGAGGGGGTCTGGACCCTCCAAGACAAGCCATTTCAGACCCCCCCCGTGGGAGAACCCTCCAAAACATCGTCCCCAGACCCCCCCAGGCCCTCCAAGATAGCTTGGAAAAGACCCCCCCCGAAATGAGACCCCCCTCCCTTTATTGCGAAATCTGGAGTACACGTCCACCCTCCAGGGAGGAGGAGGAGGGAGGAGGAGGAGGAGGAGGAGGAGGAGGAGGAGGAGGAGGAGGAGGAGGAGGAGGAGGAGGAGGAGGAGGAGGAGGAGGAGGAGGAGGCGGAGGCGGAGCGGAGGCGGAGGAGGTGGAGGGAGGAGGAGGAGGAGGAGGAGGAGGAGGAGGAGGAGGAGGAGGAGGAGGAGAGGAGGGGGAGGAGGAGGGGGGGAGGAGGAGGAGGAGGAGGAGGAGGAGGAGGAGGAGGAGGAGAAGGCCCTCAATCGCCCATTGATCGCCGATCTGGGCCCGATAGCCCCCCGCCCAGCAGCCGTGCGGATCCGCCGCCGGGGGCCTATCGCCGATCTTGCGACGATGTATCGCCGATTCCAGCTCGATGCTCCCCCCTCGAGCCGGTCCCCCCCCTGGCGTTCCCCCTCGTCGAGGCTGGACGGTCCAGGTGGGGCCCCTGGTCGTCAAGGCATGATCCTGACGTCGGCACGGTCGGGATGGGGAGTTTTTTTTTTTTTGTTTGTTAAAAGTTTTTTGTTTGTTTGTTAAAACAACTTTTTGTTTTCATTTTGTTTTATAATGTTCTATGCTTTGGCGCGTAACGGTCCTTATCCAGGCCTGACCCCATCCCCCCCTCTCTCCTCGGGACATGATGGGGAGGGCCCGGACCCCCCCACCCACATGTCGGTGCTCGCGCGCACACTCTGGCGATCGCAGCGCACCCTGGCTGGGACGTGCCCCACCCCGTCCAAACGTGACCGTTTGCCGCCCTGTCCTGGTAAGGACCGCTACCAGAAATGACCCAGGAGCAGCGCCCGCGGTGCCCCTCGTCGTCAAGGCAGGAGTCTGACACATCGGCACGGCACGGATGGGGACGAACGGCATGGGGGCCAAGACCAGCAGCAGCCTGTGCCCGTCTTGGGCAGGACCTCGCTTTTCGGTGTCGCCGCGGGCGTCGTGAGTTAGGGACGGGCGTCGCTTGCGAAGCAGCAGCCGCTGCCGATTTAGGAAACCACTTTCGGTTGGGCATCGTCCGCATCCTTCTTTCCGTCCCCAGGTTTGGCGTGCCGATCTTGTTCCCCATTATGCTTGTGTCTGGCGTGTCCCCCTACAGGGGGATTTTCGACGAAAAATAAAAAGCACCCCCAACATACCCCCAAGAGGTAAAACAATATTCAAAACTTAGTCCCCAGACTATTTTTGGATTTTTTTTTTGGTTATTTGTGGGCTACTTTTTATGTTTCGTCGAAAGTCCCCCCTGTAGGGGGACAGGCCCGACTTAACAGCACGCTCTCCTTGGGCTCCCCGGCGCCGGTGGCCGCGCGCAGCGGGCTCCCCGGCTGCAGGAGTGCAGGCCCCGCCAGGCCCTGGCGGCGGAGCAGGGTCGTATGACGTGTTTCCTTGCCGCCGTTGTGGACGCCTGTCCGGGGGTTAATCGGGATTTCGTGATAAAAGGGAGGGGGTCTGGACCCTCCAAGACAAGCCATTTCAGACCTCCCCCGTGGGAGAACCCTCCAAAACATCGTCCCCAGACCCCCCCAGGCCCTCCAAGATAGCCGGGGGTTAATATCGGAAGCCGGGCAAGGGCTGCTAAATCCGTGGCTGCTAAAATCGACCTCCGGGAAGTTGTCTTCGTCCTTCCGGGAAGAAGCCCGTTGACTGTTTCGCGTGCCGCGCTTCCTTCCGGGAAGTTGTTTGTTCCTTCCGGGAGGGCCGTTTTTGCAGCCACGGTTTTAGCAGCCCTCGACCAGCTTCCCAGGTTCATCGGGGGCGGCAAAGAGGGGGGTGATGACTAGGGGGGGAAATCATGGCGGGGGCCGTGGTATTGCCCCAGATTTCATGGCGCCCCTTCTTGTTTCATTGCGTCCCTGGTCCCCCCGCTGGGCCGCGCACATGCCCCCGGTCATGATTTGCGCCCCCCCCCTCTTGGACACCCCCCTCTTGGCCGCTCCCGAGTTCAGTCGTGCCTGTCCCCCTACAGCCTACGGGGGAATTTCCGACGGGAGAAAAACACCCTCAAAGTGCCCCAAAATGGCCAAAAAGTGTTCAAAACATGTCCCCGGACTATGTTTGGATTCTTTGTTGGTTATTTCTGGGGGCATTGTTTTGATTTTTCGTCGACAATCCCCCTGTAGGGGGACAGGCCCGACGTAGTCCTGGGGCGGCTGGAAAATCTGCGATCGGGAGCTCTTGCTTCGCGTGTCGCGCCGCCGGTTCTGGCCCCGCACGCTTCTGGCCGCGACGCGCCAACCACGTCCCAGCCGCCAAGCCTCAAAGCCCCGAGCTTTTCCCGGCCTCCCGCCCCGCGGAGCAGAGCGATACGCCATCCGCTCGCAGGGCGCAGTGTGTCGCCGGGGCCGCCGACGCGACACGCCAAACAGCCATTCCCAGACTTCTACCCCGACGTCAGGTTGCAACCCGTGGGAGGTTAATCTCAGCAGCGGCGCCAATACTTCCTGGGGTCTCATCTGGCCTACTCCAGCTCAGTCCGGCATGGTGCTCAATCTGGCCTTAAGGCCCTTTCATCGCGCTTGGTAGCCACACACCTTTCCCACCAAGACCCTTCAGGAGTTGGCTCCTGACCGTCGCGGGCACATCGGGGAAACAATACCGTCCAGCCGCCGTGGGACGGGTGTCCCCGATGGCGGCAACACACGTTACATATGCGGCTCTTCCTCCGCTGAAGATTCTGAGAAGGCCTTCCAGGGCTGTGCAGCGTCCTCGGGGCTTCCTTTCAGGCCGGCATCCGCCCGGAGGCGGCTGCCTCGTAGGGGCCTGGTGAGCCTGGTGCAGCCTCTGTCTCAGCGTCGCGTCCCTGTGCGCTACACGTCGCGAGTTCTTCGTGCAGCCTTTCAGTTTTGTATTGCTGGCAGGTCTGTACTTAGAGGGATCAAGTCGATCAGGTTGTATGAGCCTTCGGCCCTGTCGAACTTGGATCTGAACTTTTTGAGGAAGCAGCTCAGCTGACTCAAGCAAGCGTCCCGCTCCGCCCGCAGCATTTGTTTCGCTATCCTGGCGCGTGCGGCATAATCAATGACCTCTTTCCCCTTTCATCCTTTCGAATGCAACTCCTAGGATGTCAAATTCTGACTTTGCCCTGGTCCGACATCCAGTTTAAATCGGCTTAAATCCCGCTTAATCCTGTTCAATCCGGCTTAATCCCGCCTAATCCCGTTTAGTCCGCGGCCTCATCCGTCGTAGCAGCCCCCCAATAGGGCTGCATCCTCCTTAATCCTTCCGGCGAAGACGTCTCAGTAGTTGCCTCCTAACACCCTCCACTACGTCCTCGGCAGAATCGCATTTTTCGAAGCGGTGCCGTCGCCACCTTCCTTCGTCCCTCCTCTTCTCTTCCCTCCTCCTCCCTCCTCCTCCGCGTCCTCCTCCTCCTCCTCCTGCTCCTCCTCCTCCTCCTCTTCCTCTTCCTCCTCCTGTTCCTCCTCCTCCACCTCCTCCTCCTCTCTACTGCCTCTTACCTGGCTCGTACCCGCCTGCCAGCCTGCCTGATACCTCGCCGTCCTCTTAACCTCGCCATGCGTGGGGGTACAATCTGCGAAACGGTCGCCACTGTCGAGGGCTGTGGGGGGGGTCCAGCGGAGTGGCACCTTACCGTATATTCAGATCAGACCTCTCCATGCTTGAAGTGTGCGCATTGCGAAACAGCCGCCACTTTCGAGGGCTGCAAGGGGTTCCAGCGGAGTGGCATCTTACCGCATATTCTGATTTGACTCCACCATGCCTGGGTGTGGTGCGAACTGCGAAACTGTCGCCACTTGCGAGGGCTGCTGGGGGTTCCAGCGAGGCTATGTCTTACCGCATATTCAGGTAGTACCTCGCCATGTCTGGGGGTTGCGAGCTGCGAAACTGTCGCCATTGTCGAGGGCTGCGAGCGGATCCAGCGGAGTGACATCTTACCGTATATTCAGATCAGACCTCGCCATGCCTGGAGAATGCACGTTGCGAAGCAGTCGCCACTTTCGAGGGCTGCTGGGGAGTCCAGCGGAGTGGCATCCTACCGCAGATTCTGCTTTGACCTCGTCATGCCTGGGCGTGGTGCGAACTGCGAAGCTGTCGCCACTTTCGAGGGCTGCTGGGAGTTCCAGCGGGGCAATGTCTTACCGCATATGGCATATTCAGGTAGTACCTCGCCATGTCTGGGGGTTGCGAGCTGCGAAACTGTCGCCATTGTCGAGGGCTGCGAGCGGATCCAGCGGAGTGACATCTTACCGTATATTCAGATCAGACCTCGCCATGCCTGGAGAATGCACGTTGCGAAGCAGTCGCCACTTTCGAGGGCTGCTGGGGAGTCCAGCGGAGTGGCATCCTACCGCAGATTCTGCTTTGACCTCGTCATGCCTGGGCGTGGTGCGAACTGCGAAGCTGTCGCCACTTTCGAGGGCTGCTGGGAGTTCCAGCGGGGCAATGTCTTACCGCATATGGCATATTCAGGTAGTACCTCGCCATGTCTGGGGGTTGCGAACTGCGAAACTGTCGTCATTGTCGAGGGCAGCAAGGGGATCCAGCGGAGTGACATCTTACCGTAGATTCAGATTAGACCTTGCCACCCCATCTGGGGGTGCGAACTGCGAAACCGTCGCCACTTTCGAGGGTTGCTGGGGGTTCCAGCAGAGTGCTGTCTCCTCGCAGAGTCAGATTTGACCTCGCCATGCCTGTGGGGTGTGAGCTGTGAAACTGCCGCCACGTTCGAGGCTGCTGGGGGTTCCAGCGGAGTGACATCTTACCGTCGATTCAGGTTAGACCTCGCCATGCCTGGAGGTGCGAACTGCGAAGCCGTCGCCGTTTGTGAATGCTGCTGGTGGTTCCAGTGGAGTGACGTCTTACCGCAGATTCAGATCAAGCCTCACCATCTCTGTGGAGCTGCGAACTGAGACACTGTCGCCACTGTCGAGGGCTGCTGAGGGGTCCAATGGAGTGGCGCTCTACTTCAGATGTCCCTTAGAGTTCGCCAGTTTTGTGGGGCTGCGAACGGCGAAACTGAGGCCACTTGCGAGGGCTGCCGTGGGGTCCAGCGGAGTGACGTCCCACCGAATATTCAGATCAAACCTCGCCATCCTTGTCGGGTTGCGAACTGCGAAACCGTCGCCACTTTCGAGGGCCCCTGGTTCCCTCTCCTTTCCCCTGCGGGCCCAGGGCCTACCTTCGTCCGTCCCGCCTTCGCCCTCCTATGGGTGTCCTGTGAGTCCGCAACGCGTGAGTCCGCATGAGCCCCTCCCCCACATGTAGCTCTCATGAGAGCGGTCGGTGCTTGTCACGCCATCAGCAGATATAGCGTTGACCAACTGGTCGGGTGAGTCGTTGTAGATGGGCCGGGTGCGTCGCAGGGTGAGGTGTTTCCCCCAAGCCCTCCTGCGTTGGGTTCTCGTCCTGAATCGAGCGCGGCGGTCGCGACCTCCGGCCGCCTCCCTCCGCTGCGCCATCCTCCTCTTCTGTCCCGCCAATTTCTGGCCTCCTGCCTGCTAGTCAGTCTGCCTCCTACCTGCATGGTAGCCGCGTTCGGATGCTGGGGGGGGGGGGGAGGCAGCACTGTCGGGGGCTGCGTGCGCTCAGACTAGACCTCGCCGTCCCTCGGGGGGGGGGGCTGCGAAGTTGGAGTCTGTCACCGCTCTCGAGGGCTGCGGGGGGGGGGGGCGGCGGGGGGCAGCGTCATCGGGGCCCGCGAGGACCCAGATCAGACCTCGTCATCCCTGGGGGCTGCGACGCGTGAGTCTGTCCCCGCTGCGTTCGAGGGCTGCGGGGGGGGGGCAGCATTTTCGGGAGCTACACAGGCTCATATTCGACCTCGTAATCCATGGGTGTCTGCGGATCGTGAACCTGTCACCGCCTTCGACGGCTACTGGGGGGGGAAGGGGGGCAGCATAATCGGGGGCTACGGGGGCTCAGATTTGACCTCGTCATCCCTGGATGGCTGCGAAGTGTGGAATTGCCGCCACGTTCGGGGGCTGCTGGGGGCGTGGGGGGGTGAGGTGGGGGAAGGGGGGGAGCACAGTGTCGGGAGCTACGCGGGCTCAGATACGACCTCGCCGTCCTTGGGGGCTGCGAGGTGTCACGCATCATCCCCCGCTTTCGAGCGCCGCGACCTGCGAGCACGCCGCCGCTTTCGAGGGCTGCTGAAAGGGGGGTGCATCGCGGCGCGGTGCTGTGCAGCTCAGAACGGGGCGGGGCCTCGCCATCTTCGCGGGTTTGCGAGGCGCGGAGTTGATGCCGCTCTCGTTGGCTTCTCGGGAGGGGGTGGGGGGGGGGCAGCGCAGTGCGGCGCCGCGCAGGTCAGAGCGGGACCTCGCCATCCTTGGGGGCTTTACTCCTCGTCCTTCAGTGGCTGTTCTCCGGGTCTCGTGCAACGCGCGCGCACGTTTCGCAGCCTGCGCAGCAAATGATGGTTCCCGCGTTATCGTCATCCATACCCATTTGGGTCAGTTTTTCTTGCCACTTGATGCAAATGGGTTGGGCACGTCGCAGGGTAATTTTGAGTTTGGGCCCCTGTTCATGCCCTCAGGGCCATCACATAACTCGGATAAAACACAACGGGTCCCTCAGATGGGATCCAGAAGCACCGCGGCGCTGACGTCATTCGACAATCATGATGTCGGATGTATGGGTGGGAGGAGCGGGGAGCGAGGGAGGGGGAGGTGAGAGAGCAGTGGAGGAGGACGAGGAGGAGTGGAGGGGGGGCAGTGGAGGAGGACAGGGAGGAGTAAGTGGAGGGGAGGGGAAGCGAGGTGCGCGGTGGGAAGGGTAGCTAGAGGGAGATGGTGGATAAATTGGATGCGGAGGACACGCGGGGACGGTGGGGAAGAGATGGAGGGAAGGATCTTGGGGTGTCAGGCAACTGGTTGGATGAGGGAGAGGGGCAGGGCAGCTTTGCCAACTGTTCTCAAGGGAGCTGGGACGCCCGCGTGTTGCGATGGAGCGCTCACGGTGCACGCCCGCTGGATGGTGGAGCGGGTGGATATGGGAGGCGCAGGAGAAGGACAGATCTGGGGTGGGGTGGAGGCGCGGGGGGAAGCGGGAGAGGGAACGGAAGGGGACAGGAACTTGGGTGGGGGAAGGGCTTTCGGGGCAGGAGGGCGGAGGAGGAAGAGAGTGGGCGTCGTCGTGTCGTCGGGGGGGGGAGGGGGGCACGGTATGAGGGGGAGGGAAGGTGGCACGCCCCCGCATGCCTGGCTTCACCAGCCCAGGAGGGCGCGAGGGTCTACGAGTGGACCCCCGAGACGCTCGAGAACCGCCTGTTCCTGCTGCGGGAGCTGCTGGAGCAGGTGGAGGAGGCGCGCTGGCGGTGGTGGTACCATAGATCGCAGAGCAGGAAAAGGTACCCATACCGCTACCCTTCCCTCGTTTTCCCTTTTTGGGGTCTCCTGGAAGGCCCTCGTCGCCGCAGCTGGATTCGCCTCGAAATCCTGGTCAGAACGCACCCCGGGAGAGGTCCGGGGAATAGTGGCATCGGTACCAAGTTGGCTTTTCCTTTATGTCAGGCGACAGAATCTATACACATTCATTCCTCCCTGGCCGGGCCCCTCCTGGGCCCTGGAGCTGTGTACACGCCCTCCTGGCCACGCCAGGAGGGCGTGGCGTATACACCTCTGCTGGGTTCAGGATGGGCCTGGCCAGGGAGCAGTAGCGATGCCGACACGTTCCCCTGGCCTCTGGCGCCCTGGTGTCCCCTTACCCGAGTCTGGGGCCGCCGCAGGTTCTACAGCTCGCGGTGCGTCCACCATCGTTGGGCCCCTTAGTTGCCTCGATACGCCCGCTTTGAAACGCAACACGTCACGTGTTCAAGACGTCCGTGTCAATACGTTGCGTTCTGGCTCCACGTTTTGGCGAATGTATCGCGTCGGACCTCCGTTCTGAGTCTACTTGTTGAGCTTCGTATCGATACGGTACGTGTTGCGTGTTGCGTATCGGGGCAGCTAAGTTGGGCACGGATTGTGAGTGCGAGAGGGGCCATTTACATGCGCCATCTCTCGCAGGGCAGTCCGTGTATGTGACTGGACGCTTCAGCTACGCTCGCGTGCGCGCTGCTTGAGGTAGCTCAGTGGCTTCAGGTCTGCGCCGCCCTGCTTTTCATCGCGCTGCTGGGTCCGCTCCCCCTCCTCCCATCCCCCCCCCCCAAAATGATAATGATACATGCCTCGGAAGAGAAATTACAGTGCCGTTTTAATACATGCTCCGCGTGCGGATCATGTATTACCAATAAAGGGGTTTAGTATAAAACACAATGATGAATTTACGCATTGATTTATTAGTAATTTACGTGTGTATTCAACATCAAATATTTTAAAATCCGATGTATTAGAAACTGCCCTGTAGCGAACACTCGGGCCACATTCATCTGTCCCTCTCCATGATCAATGTTGGCAGTGGGTTGGATTTGTTGCGCTCCCACCGCAGTCTTCCCCGCGCGTGCCAGCTTTGAGTTTTGGGGGGCGGGGGAGTGCCCATCAATTGTTTCCCTCTACCGTACGTTCCAGGATCTCCTAGATGTCGCGGAGTCCCTGACGCTCCACACGGGCTGCAGTAGCGAGGGCCGCAAAAGCTACTCATGGAAATCCTGCAAAACCTAACCGGAGCCAGCTTTGCAGTGGGGGCGCGCCTCAAGAAACTGGCTGCTTTTCGTCAGGGTACCCTGGGCTTCTTCGCTCCGCACGCTGCGCGGTGTCTTCCCATGGCCGTTGGAGGAGCTGCTGCGTTCGGGGTGCTCTGGGCTGCCCCCCCCCCCCCCCCACTTGCACCTCGCGCCCGCGGGTTTCAGGGCTGGGCTTGTTGCCAGGGTCTCTTGCGGCCGCGCCAGCACTGTGTCATGGGAGTCGTCCTACCTCGTGTTGACCCAAAAGGGGGTCCAGCGACAAGGGGGTGGTACAACAGATTTGGTGCAATAGATTTGTGGTGTTGCAATACATTTGAGTCGTGCAACACGGTCCGGGGCGCAGATGTATTGCTGGGTTCTCGCGCGCAAACCATTACTTGCATACAATGCTATACAATTCTCCGGCGCCGTACATTTGCAATACAATCGCCCCAAATCTATTGCACCACCCCCTTTCAGCTGGACCCCCTTTTGGGTCACCCAAAGCGTACCCCCGTCCTACCGCTGCCCGCGCGAGCGGTGCGGGAGGAGGGCTTCCAGCTGGAGGACCTCACCCGGGAGGAGGAGCCGCCCACTCTCCGCTGGGGGGCCGCTCGCAGACCTGCCCGCGGGCGTGCACGGAAAGTCATGGCGCGAGGGTTTCGGCCGTCTTCGGCCTCTGGGGGTCCTCGTTGGTCAGGCGATCGCAAGCATGGATCAGAGGTCTGGAGCCAGACCCCCCCCCCACCCCTCCCCCGTTCCGCCCAAGGTCGAGACGCCGAATCCGAAAGCGCTCCCCAGGGGCAACGTGAGGGGGAATTGGGCCCAGGGAGGGTTTGCATCGGCCCCTCGTCGCTCACAGATCCCCGACCAGCCCGCCCGGGAGCGGGCGGGCCTGCTGCTGGGGGCCCCATCGCCGATGGATCCGGCGGGGCATCGCCGACGCAGGCTCGATGCTCCCCCCCCCGAGGCCAGCCCCCACCTAAAACGTCCCCCTTCATGGCAAGTCGGGCGATCGCAAGCATGGATCAGGCGATCGCAAGCATGGATCAGAGGTCTGGAGCCAGACACCACCCCCCTCCCCCCTCCCCCCGTTCCGCCCAAGGTCGAAACGCCGAATCCGCCCGCCCGGGAGCGGGCGGACCTGCTGCTGGGGGCTCCTCGCCGATCGATCCGGCGGGGCATCGCCGACGCAGGCTCGATGCTTCCCCCCCCTGAGGCCAGCCCTTAGTGGGCCCCGGAAACGGCAGGGCCGTTTTTTCACCGTTTCCAAAAAAAAGACCTTGAAAATGGAAGCGGCAAAAACACGGCGACCGGAAACGGCAACAAAAACCGGCTCCAGGATTGGAACGGCAACAAAAAAGCCGAAAACACGGCTCGAGGATTGGAACCGGAGCGGGAACCCGTAAAAGAACGGCGACGGAACCGGTAACAAAAACGGAGTCGGAACCGTCAAAAAACAGCAAAATGGAACCGGTAAAAAAACGGCCCTGTCGTTTCCAGGGCCCACTAGGGGCCAGCCCCCACCTAAAACGTCCCCCTTCAAGTCGGGCGATCGCAAACATGGATCAGGCGATCGCAGGCATGGATCAGGGGGGCGTGGATTAAGCGACGGGTCCCGTTTCCATGGGAGATCGCGGATTTCCGCCGCCGAGCGAGGCGGCGCCGGCCGCATCTTGGGGAGGGCACCTCCCCCGATCCATGGATTTAGCGACCGCGCGGGAATCCATGGATCGCTAATCCATGTTTGCGCGCCTCCGAGTTGGGCCCCAGGACCGTCAACACAACTTGGCATCTCTCGTTTTTTTTTTTTTTTTTTTTTTTGCGAGGACCATCGAAGAGCATCTATCTTGGATCATCGAGCAAAACAAGACACGCACGAAACCGGCCACTGCACGGGAAATGGACGTCCGAGCGACGGCAAGACAGCGATTCGGGAGGAACATAATGACCCTCGGAAAGGGTCGGGACTTCGAGGACCCCGTCTCGAAAAAGCCCAGACATAGCATGTCTGGGTTTCGATCCGATCCGTCCGGCTCGATGTCGATCCCAGCCGGCCAGATCCGGGTCGATTCCGGCATTGCGGCGATCCGATGCGGCCCAGTGCGCGGTGTTGCTGGCGCTGGTGGATCCGACTCGGTTCCGACTCTGTACCGCTGTGGCCCGATCCGGCGCGCATTCCGAGTCGATCTCTGGTTCATCGATTCGATGCTGACTGAGCGCGTGGCCTTCGCGCGAGCGCCCACGTGCCTGGTGCATGCCGCCCCCCCATCTCTTCTCAGGCGACGCGGAGGAGTTGCGTCGTCGTCGTCGTCGTCGTCGTCGTCGTCGTGTTCGTCGTCGTCGTCGTCGTCGTCGTCGTCGTCGTTGTCGCCGCCGCCGCCGTCGCCGCCGCCGCCGCCGCCGCCGTCGCCGTCGCCGTCGCCGTCGCCGTCGCCGTCGCCGTCGCCGTCGTGCTTCTGCCGCTCCTCAAGTGCCCGGGGCCTGGGGTCGGACGAAGGAGGGTGATTGGGAAGGGGGGGGGATACGAGCTCAGCCGCGTGCAGCTGCTTTCGGCTCCGCCGCCGGGTGCTTTCCTCGGAATGCTCGCTACGTGAGCTGATTTGGTCCCTGCCCCCTCTCACGTCTGACCCGAGGATCCTTCTCATCGAGCTTCCTTCTCTGCTCCTTAGATCTCCAGCTCCTCACTCCTCGCTCCCGCGGCTGCTCCCGCCGCTGCTGGCTGCTCCAGCTGCTGCTGCTGCTCAGGCTGCTGCTGCTTCAGCTTCTGCCGTTGCTCAGGCTGCTGCTGCTCCTCATCGCAGTGCCCGTCTTTCGATCCGATCGACCCGAGGCGGCATCGATGCGGGCAGGTCGATCCGATTCGATTCGGATGCTCCGACGATCCGAGGCGGCCCGATGCTCGCATGCCGCTGACGTGCACCCTAGCGCAGCCGACCCGGGCCGGGTCCGGCTCCGTGCTGATGCGGCCCGACTCGACGCGCTTCGATCCGACCCGACTTTCAGATTCGTTGCTGACTGCTCCCTGAGTTCGAGTTTCGAGGTTCAGAGGGGCTCGACATGTATACACCACTTCGTTTGGTCGGCCAGTGGGCCACGGAGTTCGGCGAAGGAGTGCGGTGTATAGACGCTCCAGCGTCTCACAGATTGGGCAGCTGGGGCGTCTATACACCAAGCTCCTGTGCAGGCCACTCGTCGTGGTGGTGTGAACATCGAGCCCTTCCCAGAGGCGTCCGGGCGATTTGGGCCCTTTGGGGGGCCGCTGGGGGCCCGCCTTTGGCTGCGTCCTCTGCGCACTCTGAGCACACGGGCGCTGGCCCAGATGTCTGCCGAGCTCCACGGCAGGCAGTGCGAGGGGGCTCACCACAAGAGGGCTCGCCACCTCCCAGTGAGGATCGAGGAAGAGGGAGGATCGAGGACTGAGTCATGCGGGTAGCCCCCACACGCCAACTTCCACCACGAGCACGGGAGGCCTCCAGCCCACCCGTGCTGCGCTCCGCTCCGCAGGCGGAGGTGGCGAACCCTCCTCTGCGGTGCCTCCCCTCGGGCACCTTTCCTGGCGCGTGGGGGGTGCCGTGGCCGTCGCCTCGGGAAGCGCCCCGACCTCGGCCAGGCCCGGGGCTCCAGGAGGGGCCGGAGCTCCTCGTGCTCCCCGCGCCTCGCCCCTCGGAGGCGGGACTGGCGTCGAGCATGCACGCTCTTGCAAAGCTGCGCTCCAGAGCTCTCTGGGGGCCCTGTGTTCTCGTGGCTCGTTCGTTCGCTCCCCCCTCCCCCCAGGCCCTCCCTCCCTCCCTCCCCCCGCTGGCTCCGCGCCATCCTCCCCCACGCTCCCCCTGGCTCCGCCCCCCTCCACCACCCTGCGCCACCGCTCCCTCGTGCAAGAGTCGGGGCGCGCGTGCCACGTGTTCCGCGCGCCCACGCGGAGGACCCACTCTGGGACCCGATAGAGCCAGAGCGGCTGATCGGCTCCGCGCGGCTGCTGCTGGAGTGCCTGCTGCAGCAGGTCGACAACCAGGCCGCCCTTGGGCCCGCCTCTGCGAGAGCACGCGCTCTGGAGGTCGAAGATCGAGAAGGGAGACCCCCAGACAGCCCTTGTCGTGAAACAGTGGCGACGGGAGGTTCGGGGCAGTTTTGGGCCTCTGGGGGACCTCGCCAGGCCCTGGGACCGTCAAACAAAGATTCGGGGTGAAAACGGGCCCCTTAGGGAAAGGGTCGGGACTTCTGGGGGCCCTGTATTGAAACATTCAAGACATCGCATGTCTGGGTTGAAGTCTTGGACGTCTTGGCCCTTCTTGCGCCTCCTTGGGCGCCCTCTTTGCCACGGCTGGACACGGCTGGATCCGCCTCAAGATTCTTGGCGTTTCGGGTATCCCCGCCAGCCCATCCAGAAACGACGCCCAGGCGAGCTGCAATTATCGGGGAAGTGAAAGAACAAGCAGTGTAACATACGGGTGGGGGGCCTGGGGAGACAGCCATCAAACCGCGGGATCCGCCTAATGAGACCCAGAAGTCAGCCATAAATGCCTTCGCGGATCTTTCGATATGGGAGCCTTTGGGGAGCTTATTTGGACAGTCTGTGGGCCCTCTTTGGGTAATCTTCGAGACTTTCGGGGCTCTCTTGGGGCCCTCTTGCGGCGCTTCTGGAGCCCTCTGGGGGGTCACGTTGGGGCCATCTTGGAGCCCATCGATCAAACAAGGGGGGTGGCGATCATCAACGTACCCCTTTCGATGGAGCCCTCAAGTCGCCAATTGGGGCGCTCTTGGGCGCTCTTGGCGCCGTCTTGTAGCCCTCCCAGGCTGCACTTTCGGCTCTATTGGGCCATCTTGGGGCCATCTGGAGGCGCCAAGAGCCCGTCGGAAGCGAAACGCCGAGAAGGCACACGCCATTTTGTTCTTTCGGCTTTCTGAAAGGGTTTCGGCCTCCCGGGGGCGCCTCTAGGAGGCGACGTGCTCACTTCGAGCCGCCTGTCGGCGGTCTTGGGGCCTCTTGGATGCATACCGGAGGCTAGCTGCAGCTTGAGCTGCCTCGTGCCATCTCGAAGGCCATTTTCGGCTGTCTGAGGCCCTCTCGAAGCCGTCTTGGGCCATCTTGCCTGCCCTGACCGCGCACGACCCCCCCCGGCCCGTCCACTCCTGGGGGAGAGGGGTGAACCCTTCGCAGAAGGGGAGTGAAGGGGATGGAAGAGCGAACTCGTTCAACTACCCAGGATCTAAACTTGGCATCGCTCGGACGTGCGCATTTTTCTCAGCAAGGACCACCGAGGAGCATTTTGGGCCATCTTGCGAACAAAAAACACGCACGATGCCGAAACGTGCACGGGGAATGGACGTCCGAGCGATGGCAAGGCAAGGGCTGGGGGAATTCTGGCCAGAGCGCATCCCAGGATGGATCCTGGACGGCTTTCTGGACCCCAGACCCCCTCGCGCGGACAATCACGACGGACGGTTTTGTTGGCAAGGTTCGGCTGCTGGGGGCCCTCCTGCCAGCCCCCGGGCTATCAACAACTGGCCAGGACGCGAAGCTTCTTGGCCTACTTATAGTCCCACCAAGGAGTGTTCTAAGAGTTGTTTTGTGATCTGCACGAAGTGTTCTCAGAACATCATCTGGTTGAGGCCGTCTTGTTTTACCACATCGGCTGCACGCTCTCATATTCTTGTTGTAGTTCTTGGGGCATGCTTTGGTTCTTAGAACGTGTCGTGGTCGGCCTGTGGGAGTGCCGGGACGGTCAGTGCCTGCTCAACCGGGGTCAACTTTGTAAGGAGTTTACGCCTTCGGGGATTTGGGCAGTGAGGGGAGAGGCATAAGAGGGCTGTTCCCCTCTGTTTCCCCATTGATGCTAGAAATCATTGATGATCTGTTTACGTTCGGTGCTTAAGAGACGGGGGTCAATGCACACGGAGGTCAGTCAGAGCGCCAGATCTTGCATCTTGCAGAGCCAGGGATGCATTGACCGTGCTTGCGTGCAGGATCTTGCAGGATCTTGCAGGATCCGGGAAAGCCTGACTGACCCAGGTTTCCCCGATACGTGCTTTGCTTCAGCACCATTTGGCCAGCGTGCCTTTCGGATAAAACTACAGAGCATGCTTGTTCCGATGCTCGGTCACTGCCTTCGTGTGACGCTGGGAAGCCAATGTGTCTCTTTAGACACCGATTTCGGCAGTGCATGGACGCAAGCAGACCGTCGGCTGTTGTGACTGGTTTTGGCGGTCGGAGTCCTATTTTATTACTGGCTACTAATTGAATATAGTTTCTAGGGCTCCTGGATCCCAACATACTTTATACACCGTCCTACTTCATGTTTCCACGTACTTCTGCCGAGCGGCCCGTAAGACTCTCGTGAGGTTGGGAGAGGATGATGCCGATGTTGAAGTGCGTTCGGCTGCAGGGTTTCCTCCTATCCCTCTACTCCTCCTCATCCGCCGCCTCTTCCTCCTCCTCCTCATCTTCCTCCTCCCTCCCCTCAGGAAGGCGCTGACAGTCGGTGTTCGTGTCATTCTTGCTGTGATGCAACAGCTGCAGTCGGACCGATGTATACGATCGAGGTCAGTTCGTGGAGGGTGGTACCCTAGTGTTCTTCGTGCTTGTTGGATGTTTTTGTTCATCCTGAGGAGGGTGCCCTTGGATATTCTGTTTGTTTTGGCCGACGGAGGGTCTCATTTTCTTGAGGGGTGTTCTTCTGGCTCCAGGGGGTCCGCTCCCTGCATAGGAGCAAGCGCGCAGCCTGGAGGTTCCTTTTGGGGGCTTCTCGGGGGGCCACTTGGACTCATCTTGGGGGCCTCCTCGGGGCCCTCTCGGGGGCCTCTACCCTAGCCTGGCTCACCAGCAGGCATCTCGAGCACCAAGAAAGTCTACTGAAACTGGAAGCCTTTCGCGTGTCGGGGCCCCGGGAGGCCTCTGTCCACGACGCGAGCACGTCCCGGTCCCGCATGGCTGCCCAGGGACTCAGGCGATCGCAAACATGGATCAAGGGGGCGTGGATTATCGACGGGTCCCGTTTCCATGGGGAGATCGCGGATTTCCGCCGCCGCTCGAGGCGGCACCAGCCGCATTTTGGGGAGGGCGCCTCCCCCGATCCATGGATTTGGCGACCGCGCGCCAAATCCAATGGATCGCTAACCCATGTTTGCGCGCCCCCGAGGGACCACCCGGAGGAGGAGGAGGAGGAGGAGGAGGAGGAGGAGGAGGAGGAGGAGGAGGAGGAGGAGGAGGAGGAGGAGGAGGAGGAGGAGGACGGGCCGAGGGAAGGAGAACCAGAAGGCAGCCTCATAACTCGAGCAGGGCCCCCGCCCGGCAGTTCAGCGCGCGGATCATCAGCCCGGAGGGCAACCAGGCGGGCACGCTGCGCCTTGGCATCGGGCCCCTGTCGAGGGAGCGCCCCGCCCCCCCCCCCTCCCCCCCCGCCGCTGGCCCCCGCCCGCCCCGCCCCGCCCCCCCCCCTGGAGGTTCGAGGGCGGAGGGTTTTTGTTGTTTGCTGGTTCGTCGTTATCGCTGCTTGAGGTTGTCTGTGCCATTTCGCAGGACAGCTTGGTTTTGGAAGTTTCTGGGCGCTGGGCGAGAGCATTTTCGGCTCTTGGGGCGCTCTGGGCCCGTCTCGGGCTTTCTGCCCCCCCCCCCCCCCCCCCCCCCCTGCTCCTCCCTTCCTCCGCTTCCCCTCAGTCTTCCCTCCCTCGCTTCCCTCGTTCTTCCCTTTGTCCTTCCTTCCCATCCTCCTCCTCCTCCTCCTCCTCCTTCTTACTCCTCATCTTCATTCCTCTTCCCCCCCGGCGCGCAGATGGATCAGGCCACCAGGTCATAATCAGGGATCTTGTCGAGGGACCTTGTAGAGGGAAGGCCGAACGGATTTGACCCCCTGGTGTGTGATGGTGGTGGTGGTGGAGGTGGAGGTGGAGATAGGGATGGTGATGGTGATGGTGATGATGATGGTGATGATGATGCTGATGATGATGATGATGATGATGGTGATGATGATGATGATGATAATGGTGATGATGATGCTGATGATGATGCTGATGATGATGCTGATGATTATGATGAGGCGGGGGAGGAGGAGGATACGCAAGAGGAAGAGGAGGAAGATACTGATGCTGATGATGATCATGGTTATGATTATGAGGTGGATGAGGCTGATGAGGCTGATCATGATGATGGTTGGCACGAACAATACCAGTACGGATAATATTTATACAGACGCTAATCAATGTACTAATGTTGCTAACGCTAGACTGCGTAGTAATACCTGTAAGGGTCATGTATAACATGGTAAATGCTGAGGCACATGTTAAGACTACTGGGAAACGTCATAGCACAACTAACCGTACTACTATTTATATCTATTCGATTTGTACTACTACCAACCATCACACCAGCAACATTGTAGTACTACTAACTCTAAGTCTACGAATGATCATGCTGATGATGTTGATGATGAGGGTGATGGCGCTGATGATGCTGATTCTGCTGATTATGATGCTGACGCTGATGATGCTGATGCTGATGATGATGCTGGTGCTGATGCGGATGCTGCTGATGATTATGATGATGCTGATTATGATGATGGGGATGCTGCTGATGATGCTGATGCTGATGCTGATGTGGATGATGCTGATGCTGCTGATGATGATCATGATGGTGGTGATGACGATGATGATGCTGATGATGCTGGTGATGGTGATGATGATGCTGATACTGACGGTGATGCTGTTGCTGTTCTTGATGATGCTGATGATGATGATGACAATGATGATGATGATGATGGTGATGATGATGCTGATGATGATGATGATGATGCTGATGATGATGCTGATGATGACGACGATGACGATGGCGATGACGATGAGGAGGAGGAGGATTACGATTATGATGGCGATGACGATGATGGTGGGGAGGAGGAGGAGGAGGAGGAGGAGGAGGAGGAGGAGGAGGAGGAGGAGCTTGAGGAGCTTGAGGAACGGGGAGCACGGAAGGAGGGAGGGAGGGAGGGATGAAAGACGGAAGGATGAGGAAATGGAAAACGGAACAGGAAGGGGATCAGGAGAGGGAGGAGGGGGTACAGCGCTAGGGGAAGGGGGAGGCGAAAGGTTTGAAGATGATGGATGAGGAGAGGTGGAGGAGGTAGTCGGAACGTGTTTGTTTCAAGGTTTGTGCAACCTCAGAAATGAGGAGATGGGCCAGCTTGCATCTCAGCGCGGATCTAAGAAGCACCCGCCTCAGCGGATCGTGCGACTCTGGACAGAGATGAGGGACATGCGGGCCACCCCCGTGGGGTTCACCAAATAGAAGTCAGACTTCTTGTTGTGCGGCGTCCCCTTCTCCAAGTGCTGGGCCGTACAGCTGGGTCTGGGTAATACCCCCGTGTCCTGACTATCGGTCCCCGTGTCCTCTTCATGCCCGGGGCCATGGTCGCCTTCGGAAGGAGTCTCCTGTTTCGTCGGGGGCCCCGTTTGCGCGCCCGAGGAGGAGGAGGAGGAGGAGGAGGAAGAGGAGGAGGAGGAGGAGGAGGAGGAGGAGGAGGAGGAGGAAGAGGAGGAGGGAGAGGATGAGCTTTCGCCTCCTGAGTGCCCCGGCAGCACGCCCGAGGGACGGAGCCCCCCGCGCCGCTGCCGAGGCGCCCGCGGCCTCTGCCCTGACCCCCGCCCTCGGTCCCGCTGGGCTCTCGAGGTCCGCCCGCCCCTCCAGGCCAGGGTGCGCTCCCCGCCCGGGATCCAGCGTAGACCGCCTGCCTCCTCCTCCTCCGCCTGCGTCCTCCTCCTCCTCCTCCTCCTCCTCCTCCCCCTCCCCTCCTCCCCTCCTCCTTCTCCTCTCCTCCTCCTCCTCCTCCTCCTCTCCTCTTCCTCCTCCTCCCTCCTCCTCCTCCTCCTCCTCGTCCTCCTCCCCCTCCTCCGCCTCCTCCTCCTCCTCCTCCTCCTCCGCGCACACGGCCGCCGCGCCCAGACGGCGCACGGGCAGATCGTGGGCCAGGCAGGGCACGAGCGCGAGCGAAGACGTGCACGGCAACCGTGCGGAAGACGCCGCTGGGCCTCGGCGACGAAATACCGCAGCAGCTCTGCCAGTCGCGAGGAGCGCTGGGTGCAGCTGCAGCCCTCCCGAAGAAAAACTTGACGGATCGATTTAGCAGCTTTCGCCCCCGCCCCCATCCCAAGTTGGCTCTATGCGGGGCCCCTCTCCCTCTCTCTCTCTCTTTCTTATTTGTGTTTGGTGTGTTTCTCTCTCTCTCTCTCTCTGTCTCTCTCCTCCCTTTCCCGATCATCGCTCTTCCCTCTCATGGTTCTCTCCCGCCGCCTCGTCGTCGTCCTCTCCCTCCCAGTCCGCCCCCCTCGCCTCGGCCTTCTTCCTCGTCCCTCTCCTCGGCGTGCTCGCCCCATCGAGCGCCGGCGGGACCCGCGCTCCTCCGCAGGACGGCGCCGGAGATGTTCCTGACTCGGAGCTGGCAGAGAGCTCAGCATGCCCCGACGCCGCCGCCCTCGCCGCCGTCGTCGTCGGCGGCCGCCCGAGCCAGGAGAAAGTGGCAGGGAGGACGATCTGCAGAGTGGAGGGGGAAGGAGATGGGGATACGATGATCTGATGATGATGATGATGATGCTGATGATGATGATGATGATGCTCATGCTGATGATGATGCTCACGATGCTGATGTTTGTGATGCTCATGGTGATGCTCATGATGATGCTGATGCTGGTGATGCTGATGGTGATGGTGGTGATGATGACGATGTTGATGATGATGATGATGATGATGATGATGACTATGATGATGATGCCGCTGATGATGCTCATGCTGATGATGATGCTGTCGATGCTGATGCTTGTGCTGCTCATGATGATGCTGCTGATGATGATGGTGATGGTTATGATGGTGAGAATGATTATGCTTATGATGATAATGTTGCTGATGCTGCTCATGATGATGATGATGATGATGATGATGATGATGATGATGATTCTGATCATGGTGATGATGCTGATGATGCTTATGATAATGATGATGATGAGGATGATGGTGATGACGCGGATGATGGTGATGATGCTGATGATGATGGTGATGGTGATGCTGTTGCCGCTGATAATTTTGATGCTATCTTCTGATGGTGCCGATGATGCTGCTGCTGATGACGATGATGAAGATGCTGTTGATCATGATGCTGCTGCTGTTGATGATCGTGCTCATGATGATGGTGGTGGTGACGATGATGTTGCTGATTATGCTGCTGGTGATGCTTGTGATGGAGATGAAGAAGATGATAATGATGATGACGATGATGATGGTGGTGGTGGTGATGATGACGGTTGCAGAGCTGATGCCATTGCTGATGCTGATGTTGATGATGATGATGGTGATGATTGTGATGCTGCAGCTGATGATGATGATGATGATGATGATGATGATGATGTTGATGCTGATGATGGTAATGGTGATGCTTCTGCTGAACATAAACTATCATAATATGGGTTACAGCTACAAGAATAACAATCCTATGTATACTATGAGTAATATGATGATGCTGATGACGATGATGCTGATGACGCTGATGCTGCTGATCATGATAATGGTGATGATGCTGACGCTGATGATGAATATGATGATGCTGATGATGATGGTGATGATGATGATCGTGAGGATGATGATGGTTCTGCTGATGATGATGATGATGATGCTGACGCTGATGCTGATGCTGATGCTGCTCATGATGATGAAGATGATGATGATGATGATGATGATGATGATGATGATGATGATGCAGATGATGATGGTGATGACGCGGCTGATGATGCTGATGCTGATGCTGATGCTGATGCTGATGATGATGATGATGATGATGATGATGATTATGATGCTGTTGATGATGATGCAAATGATGATGCTGATGATGACGTTGATGCTGTTCTTGATGATGATGATGATGATGATGATGATGATGATGATGATGATGATGATGCTGATGCTGATGCTGATGCTGATGCTGCTGAAGATGATGATGCTGCTGCTGATGCCGATTCTGCTGCTGATGCTGCTGATGCTGCTGTTCTGGATGATGATGCTGATGTTGATGCTGATGAAGATGATGATGATGCTGATGCTGCTGGCGATGGTGATGATGATGATTATAATGCTGATTCTGTTTATGTTGGTGATGCTGTTCTTGATGATGATGCTGATGCTGATGCTCAGGAAGATGAAGATGATGATGGTGATGATGATGGTGCTCCTTTTTCTGATGAGGATGCTGATGCTTGTGATGATTATGTTGATGCTGATGATGCTGATGCTGATGATGATGCTGGTGATGATGATAATGCTATGCTGATGGTGATGATGATGCTGACGATTATGATGCTGCAGCTGATCATGATGATGCTTACGCTGATGCTGCTGATAATGATAGTGATGCTGCTGATGATGATGGGGATGCTGCTGATGATGATGAAAATGATGATGCTGATGCTGATGCTGATGCTGATGCTGATGCTGATGCTAATGCTGATAGTGATGATGCTGATGCTGCTGATGCTGATCATGATGGTGGTGATGATGATGATGACGATGCTAATGCTGATGATGCTGGTGATGATGATGGTGCTGATGATGATGTTGATGCTGTTCTTGATGATTATGCTGATGCTGATGCTGATTGAGATGATGAGTATGCTGAAGATGATGATGATGATGATGATGATGATGATGATGATGATGATGGTGCTGGTGGTGATTTTGATGCTGCTGCTCATTATGATGAGGACGATGGTGATGATGATGATGATGATGATGATGATGATGATGATGATGATGATGATGATGCTGATGATGATGATGATGATGATGATGATGATGCTGGTGCTGATGCTGATGATGCTGATGATGCTGATGATGCTGATGATGCTGCTGCTGCTGCTGCTGATGATGATGATGATGATGATGATGATGATGATGATGATGATGATTCTTTTTACTTCCATGAGGAGGCATGTGGCCTGCTGCCGACCAGACGCGGGTTTCCTGCAGGGCACGCCGCAACTGGCTCGGCGGTCTGACGGTCCGGAACACCTGCTGAGCATGCCACGCCGCCAGTTCTTCGCCACCACGCTTTGGCGCCACTCGCCAACTATCTCCTGGTCCCCCGGCGTGAACGGCCCGTGCATCTCGAAGCATCCTGCCCCGCGGAGCGGAGCGACAGGGCTGCTTGGCATCGCTCGGACGTGTGCATTTTTTTCTCGGCGAGGACCATCGAGGACCATCCTGGACCATCGAGCAACAAAAACACGCACGGAACCGAAAAATGCACGGGAAATGGACGTCCGAGCGATGGCGAGGCTGTCGATTCGCATGGCATCGCGCGTCGCCGGGCCGCCGCCGAGTCACGCTAAGCAGAAGTAAGTACCCGACCGTAGCCCCATGGGGAAGGGTTGCCGCCCATGGGTCGACCCAAGCGGTGCTTTTGCGATTTCGTGTGCCGCTTACGTTTCGAGTCCGTTTTGCAGCAAAGGTGGCTTGAAGACAGAACGAAGGACAACGAAAATACAACGAAAACGAAACACATGGTTTGTGATCGTTTTTTGATTCATTGTTTTGCCGATCGGCGCGGGCCCTCTCCCCCCTCCTCCCCCCCCGTGAAGTAGGTCTTGGCTGGTTTTGGCGCCTGTTTCGAGCAGGTGGAGCCTCCCTCACAGGACGCTCTGCTGCAGACAGTCGCATCAACTAGAGGTCCGGAGCCAGACCCCCTCCCCTCCCCCCCCCTCCCGCCCACTGTCGAAACGCCGAATAAGAAATCGCTCATCGGCGTCACCCGAGCACACTTATAGTATATGTGCGTCGCTCCCCCAGGGGCGACGCGCGCACCGAGGAATCTTACAGCATGTGCGTCGTGGCGGGCGCGGCCACACCGCTCGGGAAGCGATATGTACTGCAAGATGGGTATACCTACGTGTTCGGGTCGGCCGCGCGCCTACAAGGACGACGTACAGCATTCGTGTGCCTCTGTGCGTCCCAGCTCACCTGCTCAGGGCGGAGGAGGAGGAGGAGGAGGAGGAGGAGGAGGAGGAGGAGAAGGGAGGAGGAGGAGGAGGAGGAGGAGGAGGAGGAGGAGGGAGGAGGAGGAGGAGGAGGAGGAGGAGGAGGAGGAGGAGGAGGAAGGAGGAGGAAGGGGGAGGAGGAGGAGAGGAGGAGGAGGAGGAGGAGGAGGAGGAGGAGGATGAGGAGGGGGGGGGGGGCGGCGCGGCGCGGCCCCTGTTGCCGCCACGTGAGGTGGAGAAGCAGCAGGACCTGCTCGGCTCGTCGATGGCCATACTCGTCGAGGCCGGCGGCCCGCTGGCCGCCCCCCGGCGCGCCTCCTCTCGAGCAGTGGCGAAGCGTCCTGGCTCGCCTATAGCCCTACCAAGCAATGCTCCAAGAACCTTTTTTGTGGTTTCCACGACGTGTTCTTAGAACAGTTCTGGCGGAGTCTGCCTTTCTTTTATCACATCGGGCTTCTGTCCTAAGAACATTGTTTTTGTTCTTAGAACATGTTTAGGTTCTAAGAACATTTCGTGGCAGGACTATGGGAATGCCGGGACGGTCGGTCCCTGCTCAATCTTCCCACCTCCCCAGCCAGCAGGAAGGGTGCGGGGGGAGGATCTATCATCACGTCGGGCAGGCCACCCTACAGGAGGAACAGTCAAGAGCAGTAAAAAAGAGGATAGTCAGGTGATGATGTGTCTGGCTCTTTTGATGACTATGTTTCCTCAGCTGTTCACTAGTCTTGTTTTCCTGCCAACATCCGGGAGGGAGGATACATCATGAAGTCAGGCATGTAACTCTACATGAGGAGCTTTCAAGAATAACAACACCATAGTCTGGCGATCATGTTCCGGGCTTTTTTGTCTGTTTTTGATTCGTTTGGTTTGTTTTCTCGATTGTTTATGTTTCTTCCCACTTCCGTCCGTGGGATGACATGCCGACCTTAATGCATCATCGAGGATCGGTGATCTATGTTTTCGAGTGTTTCCTTTGCTATCTTCGGGGGGGGGGTCCTCGTCGCCACGGTCGGATGCGCCTCCGAATTGCGTTCAGAACGCACCGCGGGTTGGCCTCGGCACTCTCTGGGGGAGTCTCGTGGCCAGGGGCGGGAGGGGGAGTTGGCACCGGCCTGCTCTGGGACAGGCGTGTTGCCCATGTCGGCTTGGCCCAAGCCTTGCAGCTCAGGCTGCGTGGTGCGTTGGGCGGCCCCCGGGGGCGCCTCACCTCTGTGATCGGCATGACGAGCAATCTGCTCGCCGCGCTCAAGAGCAACCAGGGCAAGTCGAACACCGTCTCGGTGAACCCGCTCATCGAGGCAGCGAAGGCGGGCCAGGTGGAGAACTGCGCCCGCGCGCTGGAGGAGCCGAAGGTCAAGGTGGACCAGAAGGACCCAGAGGGCGTGAGCGCCCTGATGCACGCGGCGCAGGGCGGGTACGTCCACGTCGTGAAGTTCCTGGTGGAGAAGGGCGCGCGGATTGCGGCCAAGGACGACTCCGGGGAGACGGCGCTGATGAAGGCCCGGGGCTCACGCGGCGGGGGTCAGCGCTGACGGGGGTCAGCCAACCCCCTCTGGCTGACCCGGGTTTGGGAGCCACGTGGGGCCGATGTTCCCTTCCGCCCTCCGCTGACCCGGGCTTGGGAGCTACTGTGCGCGCGCTTCGCGCCAGGGGCCCGGGCCGACCCAGGCTGGTGCTGACCTGCTCGGCGCGTCCCCGAAAGGCTTGCAAGGAGGGGCACGTGGAGGCGATACAGTACCTGATAGAGGCGCAGGTGATGCAGAGGAAGAAGACCCACGGCCCCCTGAGCGGGCAGACCGACGCCGTGAAGACCATCGCCAACGAGCGGCGGCGCGTGCTGGACACGAAGGACGACGAGGGCGTCACCGCCCTGATGAAGGCCGCCGAGCAGGGCGAGGCCGACATCGTGAAGCTGCTGCTCGACGAGGGCGCGTCCCTGGACCTCAAGGACGACGACGGCTGGAACGTGCTCATGTGGGCCGCGCTGCAAGGCCTCGGCGGCGCGCCGCGGGGGGAGACGGGGTGGGGGCGAGGACCGAGCATGTTCTTCGGGTGGAGGCCGAAGGGTGAGCTCTGAAATGCCGTTTCGAGGAGTCTTCGCGGGGATCTGGAACATTCGATGCAAGCGACGGACTGATCTTTTCGAGGTGCAGAAGCCCACGCTGATCTCACCCGGAGCCCTCCACCCCGAGAAGATGCTCAGGAGGAGGGCGGGCCTCCTCCGAGAGGGCGGGGCGGCTGCTTCCGAGCAGGCTCGGGGGCCCGGGCGGGAGCTGCGCGGTGCCCAGGCGACCTCGCTCACGGTGCCGCCCTCGTTTCGGGGGCGGCAAAGAGGGGGGTGATGAGTAGGGGGGGTGGATATCATGGCGGGGGCCATGAGATTTCCCCAGATTCCATGGCGCCTCTTCTTGCTTCCTTGCGTCCCTGGCTCCCCCCGCGCTGGGCCGCGCACGTGCCGCTGGTCCTGATTTGCACCCCTCCTCTTGGACCCCCCCCCCCTCTGGGCCGCTCCCGACCGTTCCGACTCCGTCCCGCAGCAGCGGGGACGAGAACGCGGGGCGCTGCGGGAGGCAAGCGAGGCAGCGGGAGGCGCCGTCCCCAGTCGAGCCCCGCAGCGCTCGCCGACGCTATTTAGGGTCGCCAGGGCGCTCGCCGACGCTATTTAGGGTCGCCAGGGGCCCTCGCCGACGCTATTCAGGGTCGCCAGGGGCCCTCGCCGACGCTATTCAGGGTCGCCAGGGGCGCAGGGGTGGGGGCGCTGCAGGAGCCTCCCCCCCTGGCCTGCAGGGCGCGCCCTCCGACTCGGAGGGCGCGGCGGCCTCTCGGAGGCCCCGCGGGGCCTCCGCGCCCCTGGAGGAGCCGGGGCCCCCCCCCCCCCCCGCCCTCTTGGAATATCGGGAGCCTCGGGACGGGGGTCGATGCAAACGGGCACCCTCTCCCTCTCCTCCTCCTCCTCCTCCTCCTCCTCCTCCCTCCTTCCCTCCTCCTCCTCCTCCTCCTCCTCCTCCTCCTCCTCCACAATTACTCAATATGAAAATACTCTCCCTCTTCCCCTGATGGCGTCCGGGTGATGGCCGCGCACCCTCCGCGTACTGTTTTTTTACACAGGATTCCCGGGAAATCCCGGGAAACGACTCTCGCTGAGGCGCTGGCGTCATTTTTTCCCAAAATGCTGCTCTCGTTGAGGCGCCGGCCTCATTTCTGCTCCCGAATCGTTCCGAATCGTGCTCCCGCTGCAGCGTGGGCCTCATTTTCGGATCGGTGTTTGGCCTCCGTCGTTCAGGATGGCGTTCTCGCCCCAGCGCGGGCCTTTTCTCGCGCGCCCATCCGCCCGCCACCACCGCGCCGCACCACCACCACCACCACCACCACCACCACCACCACCACCACCACCACCACCACCACCACCACCACCACCACCACCACCACCACCACCACACCACCACCACCACCACCACCACCACCACCACCACCACCACCACCACCACACCACCACCACCACCACCACCACCACCACCACCACCACCACCACCAACCACCACCACCACCACCACCACCACCACCACCACCACCACCACCACCACCACCACCAGCACCACCACCACCACCACCACCAACCACCACCACCACCACCACACACCACCACCACCACCACCACCACCACCACCACCCACCACCACCACCACCACCACCACCACCACCACCACGACAACTACGCACACACGCACGCACGCACGCACGTGCACCACCACCCACTACGCACGCGCGCGCGGAGCCACAGGTCCGCTACGACACGCGTCCGCGGATAGAGAAAATCAGCGCCATGGTAAGGGATGGGAGGGAGGGGTAGGACGTCAGATATGACGCGAGCGCACCTAGTTTGTCCTCCTCCCCCTCTCCCTCTCCCTTCTCCTCCTCCTCCTCCTCCTCCTCCTCCTCGCCCCACCTGCTTGGATAGCAGGGGCCCCGTCATCGACTCGGGGATAGCGGGGGCACCCCCACTGGCGGAGCTCGGGGCTCAACAGACGGGGGTCAATGCAAACGGGGGTCGGCCAGGGCACCGGATCCTGCAGGATCCTGCGAAGACCCCCCCTGGCTGACCCGAGTCAGCGAGCCGCTCTTGGCCGCGAGGCGGCCGCGCATGTTGGTTGACCTGGGATTGCGAAGACCTGCGCTGCAGTTTTATGTTTCTTTCTGCATTGCAGTGTTTGGTTTCCTGCTGACCAGGGTCTGGATTGACCCGGGTCAGAAGATCCCTGATGGAAGGCGATTGCCAGTCGGACCGAGGCAGACGAGCGAGGTCGGTTCGGGGAGGGTCCCCTGCTGCTCTTCGTGTCTGCCGCGCGCTCTCGTGCATCCTGGGGCTGGGGCACCCTCGGGTGATCTCGTGGCTCGGGGTGCTTGGGCCGGCGCAGGGTCTCGTGTTGTCGAAGGATGCTCTTCTGCCCCAGGTCCGGCTGTACCCCCCCCCCACCGCGCGTCGCGCCCCCGTGCGCGGGCCGCCCCGAGGTCACGAGGACATCTGCGAGATGCTCGTGAAGGAGCCGGAGTACGGGATGCCGGCAGACTTCTGCACCGAGAAGGTCGGGCGGGCGGTCGTGGGCGGGGGGGGGCCCGACTTGGGGGAAGGATTGCAACAAAAACGAAGGATTGCAACAAAAACGAAGGATGGCAAAAAAAACCCTAGGATTGTAAAAAACCCTTGGTCGAAGGATTGCAAAAAAACCCTTGTTTTTTTGCAATCCTTCGTTCAAGTGGAGGGAAGGGCCCTCTAGTAGGGCTCCTTTTGGAGCCAGCGGGGGCCCTCACAGGCCCCTTCCGGTCACCGCGGGGGCCCTCAAAAGCGGGGGCCCTCAAGAGCGGGGGCTCCTTTGTGAGCCAGCGGGGGCCCTTCTCTTCACCCCCCCCCTCCGGTCACCCCCCCGCGACCGCCCGCCCGAGAAGGGCGAGACCGCCCTGATGAAGGCGGCGGCGAACGGCCACTGGAGCTCGAAGAAGAAAATCCGGCATCAACAGAAATTGTATGCCCTCCGCGCGGATTTCTTGGATCGGCGCTCGGCCCCCCTTGCGCGGCTCCCACGCCGCCCTTGGCGCGCTCTGCGCGCTGCAGGGAAAAGGGGTTCCAGCGCAGATCCAAGGAATCCGCGCGGACCTCCGAAAGTCTGCAGTGGGGGCCCATGCCAAGAAACACCCTGCTCGCCTCCAGGGTGCCCTGGGTTTCTTGGGTTTCGATGGTTCTGCTGTGAAGAGCGTGGCGCTCCCACGCCAGAGACCGATGGACGTCCTTTGGGCCTCAGGGTTGGGCTCCCCGTGGAAGGTCTCTTGCGGTCGGGCCCCTGTTGTCTGTTCATGCCGGCTCTTGTCCCTCCAGGAGCCGTTGTGGGCCCCGGAAACGGCAGGGCCGTTTGTTCAACGTTTCCAAACCAATGCTCCTTGAAAAAGGAAACGGCAACAAAAACGGCGACCGGAAACGGCAAAAACACGGCTCCAGGATTGGAACTGGAGCCGGAACCGGTCAAACAACGGCGACGGAACCGGTATAACAAAAACGGCACAAGGGAATGGGCAACAAGAAAACGGCAGAACGGAACCGGCAACAAAAAGGGCCCCGTCGCTCCCAGGGCCCACGAAGCCAGGAGCGTGTGCGAGTTCCTCATCGAGGAGGGGGCCAAGGTGAACCAGCTCGACAACGAGCACCAGACCGCGCTGATGTGGGCCGCCGCGGAGGGGCACCTGCAGACGGTGCGGGGCCTGGTGGAGGTCGCCGAGGCGAAGGTCGACCTGGCGTCCAAGACCGGGAAGACGGCCCTCCTCCTCGCCGCCCAGTTCGGCCGCGAGGAGATCTGCAAGGCTCGGGGAAGAGAAGCATTTTTTTTTTTTTGTTTTTCTGGTCTGCGGGTCGGGAGCGGGCCCCTTCCGGTCAAGGGCTAAACGGGGCGCGAGTAGCCCTACTTGGGGAGACAGGGCGCGGGCGGGTATGGCCTCAGGGGAAGAGAAACACGCCATCCGCAGAAACTCTTGGCGCTCCGCGCGGATCTCTCGGATCCGCGCCGGGCCCCCCCCCCCCGGCGGCGCCTCCGGCGCCGCCCCCTTGGCGCGCTCCGCGCGCCAGGGAGGGGAGTCCGGCGCGGATCCAAGAAGTCCCCGCGGAGCGCCAAAAGTTTCTGCTTATGCAGTTTTTTCCTTTTCTAAAGGTGCTCATCGGGCACGGCGCCAAGGTGGATCACCAGGACGTCGAGGGGATGACCGCCGTCTTCGGGGCGGTGCAGGCGGGCAACCAGGTGCTCTTGGAGTCGCTCATCGAGCGGAAGTGCGACATCGAGATCCACACGAAGCGCGGGGAGACGGCGCTGATGTGGGCGGCCATGCACCAGCAGCTCCAGTGCGTGCAGGTGCTGGTCAACGCCGGCGCCCAGATCCACCGGCAGGACGAGAACGGGCAGAGGGCCCTGGACCACGCCGAGGGCACGCTGAACAGCCACGTCGTGGAGGTGCTGAGGGAGGCGAGCGCGAAGCAGCAGGAGCCCGAGTCTCCCCAGAACAAGCGGTGAGGGCCCGGGGGGGAAGTGCCCCTGAGGTCGAGAGCACTTGCCTCACTGTCAACTGCCCCATGCCCCCTCTCTCGGGCCGCGGCGGCCATTTCCAGCAGGCGTCGTTTGTGTTTTGCTTTCAGCCGCTGGCCTGGGGGAGGCGGGCTGGCTGCCCCCGCCCCTGCCGCCCCCGCCCTTCCCCTCCGCCTCCACGCCCCTCCCCTGCCTCCGGCTGCCTTTGAGAGGCGAGCATTTGCGTTGCCGAACTCGGGCTGTAGTAGTAGTCCGTGCGAAGTACCAGCGGCACACCAGCACGCCACGCCGTGCCGCCGTCCAAGACGCGGGCACTGCGGTGGCGCGCAGCACCACGAAATGCCGATGCTTGCCTTTTCAGGGGTCGGTGCCTTCGCGCCGAGGGAGCATAATATCTTGGCCACCCTCAGGGGGCCTAATATGTAAGGCGCCGCGCACAGGGGTGGTGACGTGAGGGGTGCGGACATCGAAGACGGAGGGGGAGCTTCCAAAAAGGGCAGGGGCGCCTTTGAAGCCCTCCAGGTTTCGAAGGAGACTTCGTCGACACACCTGGGCGCTCTCAAGAAGGCCCATGCCTTCTTGCAAGCTCCCCGCGTTCTTAGAGGACCGCCTTCCTCGCGTCCCCCCCCCTCGATGCTCGCTTTGGGGACCTTTCTGGGGCCCACCTGATGGATCAGTTCGACTCCAGTTCGACTCCAGTTCGACTCAGGTTCGACTCAGGTTCGACTCAGGTTCGACTCAAGTTCGACTCAAGTTCGACTCAGCTTCGACTCGAGTCGACGGACGTTCGACGCAGCTTCGACGCACGAGTTGAGCGAGTGGCTCCAGGAAGTTCCCAAGAACGAGCAGCCAACTGCCTTCTTGTAAGCTCCCCGCGTTCTTATATGGCCGCCTTCCTCGCGCCCCCCCCTGGCGCGCGGCGCCGTCAGATATGTCCACTCGCTCCTCCGCTGTTGTCCGCCCTCTCGAGGAGAAAAACCGTGCGTGGCAGAGCGCGCCTCACCAGGCTTGCCGATCCACCTCCGAGGGGGGCTGGGGTGTCAGAGGAGGCAAAGGTACCCATACCGCTACCCTTGCCTCGTTTTCCCCTTTGTGGGCCTCCAGGGAGGCCCTCGTCGCCACCGCTGGATTCGCTTCGAAATCCTAGTCAGAGCGCACCCTGGGAGAGGTCTGCGGAGTAGGGATATTGGTACCTTTTTGGCTTCCCCAGGGTGGGGGGGAAGAGATGCACGGCTGTTTCGTGTCGTGACGAGTCCTGCGGAGGGGTGGTCGGGGGGAAGGAGTGTTATCGTTTTCTTATGCATTGTTTCGCCGATCGGCGCGGGCCCTCGCAACCCCTCCCCCCCCTGAGTAGATCTTGGCGGCTTGGGGGCGCCTGCTTGCAGCAGGTGCAGTCTCCTCCACAGGACGCTCCGTTGCAACCAGTCGCACCAAGCAGAGGTCCAGAGCCAGACCCCTCCTCCTCCTCCTCCCTCCTCCTCCTCCTCCTCCTCCTCCTCCTCCTCCTCCTCCTCCTCCTCCTCCTCCTCCTCCTCCTCCTCCTCCTCCTCCTCCCCCCCCGCCCGCCCAGTGCCGAAGCGTCGCACAACGGACACGTGCGCAGTGTGCGGCTGCCTCGTGCCGCGATGGCCCTCTCTCTCTCTCTCGCGGCGCGGGCTCCCGCCGCAGCCGCGCGGATCGACCGTGGGGGAACCAGAAGAGGTACCGATGCAGGCATCGGAACAAGTTAGCGAACACAAGTGCCACATTCATCCGTCAACGCCTCCTCCTCCCCCCAATGTTCGGAACAAATCAGCGAACGCTCATACCACGTTCATCCGTCAACGCCTCCTCCTCCCCCCGATGTTCGGAACAAATCAGCGAGCGCTCATACCACGTTCATCCGTCAACGCCTCCTCCTCCCCCCGATGTTCGGAACAACTTAGCGAACGCTTATGCCACATTCATCCGTCAACGCCTCCTCCTCCCCCCGATGTTAAGAACAAATTAGCGAACGCTTATGCCACATTCATCCGTCAACGCCTCCTCCTCCCCCCGATGCTCGGAACAAATTAGCGAACATTCATGCCACATTCATCCGTCAACGCCTCCTCCTCCCCCCAATGTTCGGAACAAATTAGCGAACATTCATGCCACATTCATCCGTCAACGCCTCCTCCTCCCCCCAATGTTCGGAACAACTTAGCAAACGCTCATGCCGCATTCATCCGTCAACGCCTCCTCCCCCCAGTGTTCAAAGTCGGCGGTGGGTCTGATGAGATGCACTTCGACCGCAGTGTCCCCCGCGCGTGCCTACATTGAGTTTGGGGGGCGGGGGCGTGTTCAGTACTTGCTTCCCTCTACCGTACCGCTGCTCCCTGGGCCTCTCCCAGGGTGCGTTCTGGCCGGGCCTTCGAGGCGAATCCAGCGATGGCGACGAGGGCCTCCCAGGTGGCCCACACAGGGGAACACGGGCGAAGGGTAATTGGAGGCATGGGTGCCTTGTCCTCCTCTGAGATCGATCGCGGCCTTCCGATGGCGCAGCTCGTTTGATGTCGATCGGTGCCGGGTCGCGGGCGGCGCTGGACTCGCTGGATCGCCCGCGCCGCCGCTCTGCGGCCCCGCGATCCTCCTGCGGCACCGCAGGGGGCCCCGCCCCGCGGGATTTCGCGAGCGAGCGAGGGGTTCGGTACAGTGGGGGCCCATGCCAAGAAACACCCTGCTCGCCTCCAGGGTGCCCTGGGTTTCTTGGGCTTCGATGTTTCTCTGCTGTGGAGAGCGCGACGTTCCCACACCAGAACTCAAAGGACGTCCTGGGGTCTTAGGATTGGGCTTCTTGTGGAAGGTTTCTTGTGGTCGGGCCGCTACTGTAGCAAATCTGTGCCCTGTGAATTCCGTCTTTCGGGTCGATTAGCGTCTGGGAGTCGATGAAAAGCGCCGATGTAGCGTCGGCTAGCGTTGATTCGCGTCGATTACCGTCGACCAGCGTCGATTCGCAAGAGCCTGCCAGATAATGGGAGGCTCATGCTGCCACCGAAGAGGGGCACCGTACAGCCCCGACGCTGACATGAGGACTGCTCTGGGCTCGGAAGCGGCTCGCTGTGTCGAAGGCTTCTCCGTGGTTGTGTCTCTGGCCTTCCTCGTGCACCCAGGCTCTTCTGGTGCCCAAGACGAGCTTCGTTCCTCATGTGGGCGACGCATGCCCGCGTAAGGTCGCGCGTAAGCGCCTTCGCTTCCAATGCAGCGTGCCGCGGCGGCGGCCCGCGTGAGCCACCGCGTAAGGTCGCCACGTTATCTCGCGCAGGACCCGTTTCTGATCGTCGCTTATTTGGTGTTCTTTGTTTCAGCAGTCCGACTGGACAGTCAACCCGCATAGAAAGGATCATCGACTTCCCGAGGGTACCCTTTCAGCCTTGTCTCTTCGGTCATCTTCGGTCCATCCTCCACAATGTTGTTCGGTAGCGAATCATGGAAGCCTTGTATACCCTAGTACTTCCGTCTCTAGCGTCGATTAGCGTCTGGGAAGCGACGCGATAGCGCCGATTTAGCGTCGGTTAGCGTCGATTTCGCGTCGACTTCGCGTCGACTAGCGTCGGTGAGCGTCGATTCGCAAGAGCCGGCAAGATGGCATGGGAGGCTCCCACGAGTTGCCACCGACATTCTCCATGGCCAGTCCTGCACGAAGACCCTCGGCACGGGAGGTCCGCGCGCATCTCTCGGATCGGCGCCGGGGCCCCTCTGGCGGCGCCCTTTGGCGCCGCCGCCGGCGCGCTCGAGCGCGGAGGGTCGGGCGCGGATCCGAGAACTCCGCGCGGACCTCCGAGTTTTTTTATGCTCGTGTCAGTTTTCGTTCCCCGAGAGAGGCCGTGTTCGGCCTCGGAGGGCCATCGCCGCGCCCCATGGGGCAGGCGATGCCTCCCTTCTTGCGGTGCGGGGTCCCTGGAAGTCCCGGCCAGCTCTCTCCGGGGCTGGTCCCCAGACGTCGCTTCCTGATGGTCCCGCGGCCCGGCGATGGCCCCCAGCGGCCGACGTTCGCCCCAAACCTCCCGTCGTGCTGCTCTCACGGCTCGAGGGCGTTCGAGCTCGAGCCCGAGGGTGGACCTGCGCGTCCGCAGCCCCAGCTCGAGCGCCCCGGCGCGCGCGCCCGGCCGGGGTGCCCTCCGCCGCCAGGCGTCGGCGGCCACGAGGGGGTGTGGTTGCGCCGGGGTGCGGCTTGTGATCGGCACCGCGGGGGGCCCGGGGGGGCACGACGCCGTCCTCCTCGTCGGGCCTCCTCCGGGCGCGGCGGAGGTTTCCTCGCCCGCCCCCCAGGGTGCCCCCGAGGGTGCCAGATGCGAGCCACGCTCTTTTCGGCGGCGAGCCGTGGGGGGAAGTGAGGAGGGGCAGGGGCAGGCATTCCCAGAAGGCTCGGAAGTCCCCCGGCCTCCTGAGAAGATTTCGAAGCCTTCCCCGAAGACACGGAAACCTTCTCATCAGGCGCGAGGGCTTCTGAGAAGGCTCGCCGCCTTCTGAGAAGGCCTTCTCCTTCTCCACTCCCCCCCTTGCTCGCCGCCGATCTTCGCAGACCACACCCCTCGGAGTCGCCAAGGGCGCGGGGGGAGATGCCGGCGCTCACGGTGTGGGTCAGCAGCCTGGCGGGCGCCCGCACCCGCGTGGCCGTGGGCGCCGGGGCCTCGCTCGCGGGCCTCCGGTCTTTTTGGGCACCACAGGGGGCCGCAGCCAGAACCGAGTGGATCCTTCTCTGAGGGCCACTTCATACGTACACCAGATTTCGTAATAAAGGGAGGGGGGTCGCATTTCGGGGGGGGTCTCTTCCAGGCTGTCTTGGAGGGCCTGGGGGGGTCTGGGGACGATGTTCTGGGGGGTTCTCCCACGGGGGGGGGTCTGAAATGGCTTGTCTTGGAGGGTCCAGACCCCCTCCCTTTTATTACGAGATCTGGGTACATACACACGTTTTGGCTGTGCAGTCAACCGGCATGGTAAGGACCCTTGGCATCCGTGCCTCCTCGGTCCATCCTTTGCCACTTTCGTGGGCCGCTCCCCGCTCGAGAATCTTCGAAGTGGGCTTCCAAGGCCCCTGCATCCTTCTCGCGCCTCCTTCCGACGCGCGCCGACCGCGATGCACGTCACGAGTCGTACACTTCCGGAGTTCTGCGAGGACTTCTTGGCTGGGCGCTGCGCCTCCCTTGGGTCGCCGCCTCCCTGGGCGGCGCCTCCGCTCGGCGTCACCCCAACCCACTTAATTAGTTATACTATACGTGCGTGCCCCCCCCCCCCCCCCAGGGGCGACGCGCGCACCGAGAAGTCTTGTAGTACATGCGTCGTGGCGGGCGCTTTCTGGCCACGCCGCTCGGGAAACGATGTACTACAAGATGGGGACGTGCGCCTCCAAGGAGGACATATAGTACTAGTATTATGATGCTCCAACCTACTTGAGCCTTGTTCGCCAGGAAGAATTTCGTGCGCCCAAACAAAGTACCGAAACTCAAGGGTTTTCACGCGTCGGGCCCTGGGAGGCACTCGCTTGACACTGTTTCGACACGGTTTCGACACTCTTTTGACACTTTTCCGGGTGCTCGAAATTATTTCTGGGATGTGGTCTTCAAGTAGGATGGGAACAACATAATACTAGTATGTCTCTGTGAGTCCCATCCGCGGCCCCTGGGAGGGGTATCCCTGCAGGAACCCCCCCCTCCCCGATGCGGGCCCTGTCAGGGGCCCCCAGGCTCTCCGGGCCTCCCTGTGGGAGGGAGGGGCTTCGAGGCACTCGGTTCGCTCCTTCTCGGCGAGGGCCATCGAGGAGCATCCTGGATCCTCCGAAGAAGACAGCTCCACACACGTACGCTTTCGGTGCTCCGCGCAGATTTCTTGGATCCGCGCTGGGCCCCCCTGGCGGCGCCTCCGGCGCCGCCCCTGGCGCGCGGAGCGCGCCAGGGAGGGGGCCCCAGCTCAGATCCAAGAGGTCCGCGCGGCTCGTGAAACATTTGTGTTCATGTCGTTTTAGCGTCTCCTGGTCATCTTTCGAACAAAAAGTGCACGCACGGAGTCGAAGAACAGGCACGGGGAATGGACGTCCTAGCGATGGCGAGCCAGGGGAGAACTCATCGGCCTCGACATGAACACTTGACTTGTGGTTGTGGTCGAGGTGGTCGTCCTGGACGCCCACGTCGACCACCGCCGTTGTACTCAGCTCGCCCTGGTGTTCTGACGGGTGCCGGCACGCACAGGGCATCCCCGAGGGCGTGGCCTCGCTGTGGCTGTGGCCGCTGGCTGTCCCCGCAGGTCCGCCCTGTCCGCCAAGTCGGGCGTGCCCGGTCGGGAGATGCGCTTCTTCGCGGACGCGACGGAGCTGGACGACGGTCTTCGAAGAAGAAATTCGGGCCGGGCGAAAGGGGGGGACTGGGAAAGGGGGGGTCACGAAATTTGCGGCATGCAGCGGGTTTCGGCCTCACCGAGGGGCCCATTCCTCGATACATAGCCGCCTCCGGCGCCGGGAGGCGCGGGGAACATCAGCCACGTGAGCTGATTCTCACCCCCCCCCTTTTGCTATCTAAAACAGGGCTAGGATCGGGATAAATCGCTCCAGAGCGTTCCGGAGCGCTCTCAGAGCGTTCCAGAACGCTCTGGAGCGGCCGCGGCGCCCAATACATCCTCCAAACCCGCCGATTCTCAGAGATTTCGAGCTCTCCCGATCCGATGTTGCCCCGACCTTCGCGTCGTTTTGCTATCCCCCCCCCTTTTCGCCCGACCCGAGGAGATGCGGCAGAGAATACTCCAGATTTCGTAATAAAGGGAGGGGGGTCGCATTTCGGGGGGGGGTCTCTTCCAGGCTATCTTGGAGGGCCTGGGGGGGTCTGGGGACGATGTTTTGGAGGGTTCTCCCACGGGGAGGGTCTGAAATGGCTTGTCTTGGAGGGTCCAGACCCCCTCCCTTTTATTACGAAGTCTGGAGTAGGCACAGACCTCCGGAGGCTCGCGCGGGTCTCTCGGGTCGGCGCCGGCTCCCCCCCCCTTTTGGGCGCGCGGGGGGCGCCAGCCATGGGGGGGCGGCGCGCGGCTCGCGCCGGCGGTGCGCGGCGCCAGGGCGCGGCCGGGGGGGTCCAGCGCGGACCCAAGAGCTCCGCGCGGGGCTCCGAAAGCGTATGTGTGTGGAGCTGTCTCCTTCGGAGGATCCAGGATTTGGTAATCCCCAAACGTGGTGGTGACAACACCTGGCGGAGAGTCTCGGGCGATTTGGTGTCACCACCCGATTTGGTGTCACCACCCGATTTGGTGTCACCCCCTATGGGTATGGGTGTGTGTTGCTCGTTCGTCACGGGGGGTCCAGCGCTGACCCAAGAAAACTCGCGCGGAGCTCCGAAGGCTCATCTGAGGATGCATTTCCCGAGAGGTTCCAGTTTTGCATGTTAGAAGCAGCGCTGGTATAGCACTCGTCGATGGCTGACCCAATCTCCTCGAATCCCGCCTTGTTCGGCGCAATCCCGCTACTCGTTGAATCCCGCTGGATCCAGCCTAATGCTGAATCCCAGGCTGAGCCTGGCCCAAGTTGGGCCGTCGATACCTGACCCGATCCCCTCGAATCCCGCCTTGTTCGGCGCAATCCCGCTACCTCGAATCCCGCTGAATCCAGCTGGATGCTTCATCCCAGGCTGAGCCTGGCCCAATTTGGCTCAGTGGCCCCTGGATCCTGGCTGAGAGTGGCCCTGTTTCGTTCTGACGAAGGCCTCCCAGGAGGTGCCTCCCAAACTAGGGAAACAAAAAGTGACATAAACATAACAACTCGGAGGTCCGCGCGGATTTCTCGGATCGGCGCTAGACCCCCCTCCCTGGCGCGCGGAGGCGCGCGGAGCGCGCCAGGCGCGGCGCCGGAGGCGCCGCCGGGGGGCCCTGGCGCCGATCCGAGAAATCCGCGGGGACCTCAGATTTTTTATTGTTATTCCCCATATCCTAAGGATTGGGGTTCTTGTTATTACTCTGACGCCTCCCACGCGCGGACTCCTTCCTCCCGCTCGCGCCTCCCTCCTCCCAATGATAATCACCAGATAAGACAAGACAAGATAATATACTACAAGATAAGATAAGATAGCACAAGATATGATAAGGTAAGATAAGATATATGACAAGGTATGATAATATATAAGATAAGACAGCCTATGGAGTAATAAGATAAGACAATATATGATGCGATAATATGAGTTGATATAATATAAGCTAAGACAAGATAAGAGATTTCAAGATAAGATAAGATAGAGGGTAATAAAGGTAAGATGAGATAGGGCTCGATAAGACAAGATGAGACTCACTCTCACTCAGACTCACTCACAGTCACATTCACTCACACTCACACTCTCTCATGATCACAAAACGCTGCCAGGGGCATCATTTGGGAGCCCCAAGGGGGAGCCACCCTGGCTGATCTCACGAGCCCGTTCGCGCCGATTTTGGTGGGACGCCTCAGCTAGAATTGCCGTTTGGCCTCCCCAACATGTCTCTCTTGAGAGCCTCATGGTCACAAAACGCTGCCAGGGGCATCATTGGGAGCCCCAAGGGGGAGCCACCCTGGCTGTTCTCACGAGCCCGTTCGCGCCGATTTTGGTGGGACGCCTCAGCTAGAATTGCCGTTTGGCGCCCCAACATGTCTCTCTTGAGAGCCTCATGGTCACAAAACGCTGCCAGGGGCATCATTTGGGAGCCCCAAGGGGGAGCCACCCTGGCTGATCTCACGAGCCCGTTCGCGCCGATTTTGGTGGGACGCCTCAGCTAGAATTGCCGTTTGGCCTCCCCAACATGTATCTCTTGAGAGCCTCATGGTCACAAAACGCTGCCAGGGGCATCATTTGGGAGCCCCAAGGGGGAGCCACCTGGCTGATCTCACGAGCCCGTTCGCGCCGATTTTGGTGGGACGTCTCAGCTAGAAATTGCCGTGTTGGCCTCCCCAACATGTATCTCTTGAGAGCCTCATGGTCACAAAACGCTGCCAGGGGCATCATTTTGGGAGACCAAGGGGGGCCAAGGCCGGCGCCGGATCCACCACATGTCTCTCTTGAGAGCCTTATGTTCACAAAACGCTGCCAGGGATCATTTGGGAGCCACGG
>CAUYUJ010017877.1:86144-221776 GCA_963575745.1 Prorocentrum cordatum
CGCCGGCTGAATCTTGGGTGCAGTCCAGCCTACTCCGGCGCGGTGGCACCCCAATCGGGCCTACAATGGCACTCGATCATTCTTGCGAAGACCTCCCAGTGGAGTTGCCTCCTCACCCGTGCGTCCGCCCCGCGAAGGACGGCGCGGTGCTCCAGTACGCCGCCGACTCGCTGAGGGCAGACCTCGGCTTCGCCCGGGAGGCGGTGGGCCTCAACACCGCGGCCCTGGATCGGGGGGCCTCCACGGGCCGCCTCACCGAGCGTGGCCAGGCCGATCCTGGGCCCAGGATCGGCGCCTGCCCCAGGCGTGCCCGCGCCGTGAAGGGACGGGAGGCCTCTCTCCACTGTCGGCACCTGGGGGCCCCACGCAGGACCGCGCACAGACGGCGCAGGGGCGGAGAGGCGGCCCCCGGGAAGGGGTCCAGGCCTTTATGGGGGTCCACGAGGAGGAGGAGGAGGAGGAGGAGGAGGAGGAGGAGGAGGAGGAGGAGGAGGAGGAGGAGGAGGAGGAGGAGGAGGAGGAGGAGGCCGTGAAGGCATCGTGAGGTCGGGGGTGGTCTGGATCCACGCCTCGCTGGCCAAGCCGGGAGGGCCTAGACTCGGCGGCGAGGCCCGGGGAAGTGAAAAGGAACAGGCCTTCTCAGAAGGCTCGGAAGTCACCCGGCCTTCTGAGAAGTTTCCGAAGCCTTCGCCGAAGACAGAAGCAGACCTCTCAGAAGGCGCGAGGGTTTCTGAGAAGTCCCGCCGCCGTCCGAGAAGGCCTTCTGCTTCTCACTCTCCACCCTCGCTCGCCGCCGCTGGACATCGATCTTGGGCCCAGGACGGGCACGGCCAGCATCGGTGGGGTGGCCGGCTGGCGCCGCCCGGCCGGAGCACCTGCCCGAGAAGGTGCGGCGGGACCGGGGCGTGGCGCTCAGCGCCGCGGCCAGGAACGGCCGCGCCCTGCAGCACGCGCCGGACTGCCACAGGGCCGACCGCGAGGTGGTGCTGGCCGCGGTGCGGCAGGACTCCCGCCGTGGGCCGCGGAGGGCAGGCGTTCCAGCGCCAGAGCATGTCCACGTCCGCTGCTTCGGAGTCGTGCCCCGAGGTCTCGAGGAGCGGTGGGTGTGGACCTCTGCCTGCCCGCGTTGGCGGGCAGGTGTCCACGTCCGCCGCTCCCCGAGGCCTCGGGGCACGACCCCGCGGCAGTGGGCATGGTCATTTTCTGGCGGCGCGGGCGTCCCGAGGGGTCGGGGGTGCCTCGCTGTCGGCCGCGCTCCGGGTCTGATCCTCGTTGGTTGGTTTCCGGTTTTGGGAGCGTGTTTTTGTCCCCCTCCCCAGGGCAACGCGCCTTACCCGGGCCAAACCCCTCCCTCCACCTCTGGGTAAGGCTAACGATCGTGCTGATGTGTGTGTGTGTGTGTGTGGCCTGGACCCCCCCCCCTACATGCTGTGGTGCACATAAGGGATTGATGCGCCGGAGGCGCGGCCCTCCCTCCACCCCTGGGTAAGGCTAACGATCGTGCTGGTGTGTGTGTGTGTGTGTGTGTTTGTGTGGCCTGGACCCCCCCCCCCTACATGCTGTGGTGCACATAAGGAATTGATGCGCCGGCGGCGCTGTCGCACCCTGGCGGGTGCACGCCGCGGCCGCCGTTACCGTGACCCTCCTGCCCGACCCCCCCGCCCCCTGGTAACGACCGTTACCCGGGAAAGAACCAGAAGGACAATCATCGGGATGGGAGGATGTGGTTGGGAGAAATGATATGATCACCCGTCTCATCGCGTATGTTGAATGGGCTTCTTAGCTACACAGTCGTGCCCTGTATCTTCCCAACCCCTTCCTCCCATCACGATGATTTTCTTTCTCAACAGAAATCGGTCACAAAGGCTTTGGATAGCTCTATTCCTCGTTTTCCGACTTTCCCAGGGGCCACGAATGGGGGGGACAGGCCCATGGGGGGAGGCGTCGACTTCGGATCGTCCACTTGTCGCCAATGGGGGGGCGAGGCCCTCCACCCGGGCCATACGCGTGCGGCTTCGTCACTTGGGGCCTGCCTCTCATCTGTCGGCGATGTTCCAGGCCTCCCAGATGGGGTCAGGGTAGATGGGGTCGGTGGATCGCGCCGCATTGCCGATGCGTCGACGATGCGGCTCGATGTGGAGTCCGTGTTTTCCCACGCCGACGTCGCCGATGCATCGCCGATATGTCGGCGATGCATTGGCGATGCGGCGCGATCCTCCGACCCTATCTACTCGGACCCCATCTAGGAGGCCTCGAGATGTATTCCCGATGCTAGATCATTGTCTCTTCCCCCGGGCCAGTCCCCTAATGTCGACCAACCTCACTCTCGGGGCCCTTCCTGGGCCCCAGGGCTGTCAGAGAACGACGCGGGATGGAAAACTTGCCCCAGGACCCGCTTCCTTCCTTGCCTCGTTCCCTCCATGCCGCAGGACGGGTCGGCGCTCGAGTTTGCCGCAGGCCCTCTCCGCGACGACGCCGAGGTGGTACTGGCCGCCGTGCAGCAGGACAGCGACGCCATCGCGCACGCGAGCCTGGCGATGCGGGCCAGGCCGGAGGTGGTGCTGACGGCCGCGCGCCAGGACAGCGACGCGCTGCGCTACGCGAGCGAGGATCAGGGGCAACGTTAAGGGGGGATCGAGGAGGAGGAGGAGGAGGAGGGGCAGGAGGAGGAGGAGGAGGAGGAGGAGGAGGAGGAGGAGGAGGAGGAGGAGGAGAAGGAGGAGGAGGAGGAGGAGGGAGGAGGCGAGTCGGTCGAGGAGCAGGGGGGGGGACGCATCGACCCCCCCGCGCCCACGGATCGCTGGGGCCCGACAGCCCCGCCCCGCCCATGACCGTGCGGTTTCTCTATCTCAGACTCCCCAGAACGTCGCCTCCTCCTCCTTCTCTTCCTCCTCCCTCCTCTTCCTTCCTTCTTTTCCTCCTCCTCCTCCTTCCTCCTCCCTTCTCCTCCTCCTCCTCCTCCTTCTCCTCCAGACGGATGGCCTCTCTTGCACCGGCAGCGAGGAGAGCTGCCCAGCAGAAGGCCTACATGCTGCAGCAAGGCTGGCCCGGGCTCTCGTGTCTGAGTCGCCAGCTGCAGGTCATCGAGGGCCTTGTGATTGAGGACGGCTGGTGGCCGTCGTCAGGGCCCCTGGCGAGGATGTCCATCAGCAAGGTGGTTGCAGTCTTGAGGTCAGGCAGTTGGTCAGCAGTGGGCTGCATGCTCGACGCGCTTGACGAGTACCTGGTGCAGCTGCGTCAGGGCGAGTGGAAGGCGTGGGCGCGTGCGGCTGCCCAGGACAAGGGTGGCATCGCGGCCTTCGGCTTCGTTTGCGCTGGGCATCAGGTCCAACCATCAGCGTTTGAGGTGCTTGATGACGAGTAGGAGCAGTACTTGCCTCTCGGTGGGGATGCCGCCATGGCGAAGTTCATGCAGCAGTGGGGACCGCTGTGGCAACATGAGCTACGACGAGATGAAGCCCATCCCTACACCTGGGGAGGGGAGGAGTTCGACGCTGCTGCACTGCCGAGGCTCACGCTGCAGGACCTGCGGACGGTAGTCGACACCTACAGTGACAGAGCAGGCCTTGGCTGGGACAAGGTCCATCCCAGGCTGCTGCGGTGGCTGCCGCGCAGCTGCCAGTTGAGGTTTCTGGAAGTGCTGCACGCATGGAAGCGGGACCCGATGGATTCGCGTCTTTTCCTCATGTTGATCTCCTTCTGCCCAAGCCTCCATGGAGCCGCCTGAGGCACCCGCTGGTGGCGTAGCGGGAAAGGCAGCTGGAAGGGCACCTCTACTGGGGAGGCCTCAGCAGTACGTGCGATCGTGCTGGACATGTTCACAACCGGCTATCGGCGGACTGCATGCAGGTGGAGGGCATGGCATCGGGTACGGCGGCGCTGGGCCTCAGTAAGTATTACGAGCATGTGTCCCACGACGCCCTACTACGAGAGGCGAAGGCGACTCGGTTTCCCTTAGCGCTGCTGAGGGCTCTTTGCTGCACGTGCCGGCTGGGGCGCCGAGCGCAGTACCTTTGAGCTCTTTCTGTGGTCATATATTCCAGTGGCACGATTGCAGCAGGATGCAGTTGCGCGCTTGACTTGGCGAAGTTGATGGTCACACATTGTTGATTGAGCAAGTGCGAAGGTATCCTCTGGTGCGGGCGCAGTCGCTCGTTGGCGATCAGATGCAGCAAGCTCTTGGCGCAGTGAGACTGGTTGGGGAGCAGTTACCTGCAGCCCTTCGGTTTCTAGCGGACGGCCTCTCCGAGCGCAAGCTGCAGGTCAACTGGGACAAGACGGGCTGGCTCACGGGCGATGCCGAGCTCGCGGGCATGCTGGCCCTGGCTTGGGAGGGCGAGCTCGAGCGCGCCAGCGGCCTCCGCTGCCTCGGGGGCGACGGCTCGACAGGCGTGCTGCGCAGTGTGGTTGAGCAAAATTTGCGTCTGGAGAAAGCTCGGAAGTCTGCGGAGCGAGTCCACGTGCTGAGAGCTGCGAGCGCCAGGGTTGAGAAGGTCCCCCGCTGTTCGCCCACGGCGACTGCTATATGGGGATCTGCGGTGACAGGAATAGCCGACGGGAGGCTCAGCGGTCTGAGGGTTGCGGCCCTGAAGTCTGAAGGGATGCTCCTTGCGGGAGCCAGTGTACGGCTGCGAATTTGGACCATGTATCGTGGTTCTGGGGGTACCCTCTGCTCATCCACACAGGTGAAGTTGTTAAAGCTTGGGCTGCCTGCTTGGAGACTTCTCTGCCGTCTGAAGGGGTTCTTGAGGCGGTGTTGGAGGGGGGCGGCCCGATTCTCGGGCAGAAGGCTCCATGGGGCAAGTGCACCAACCCAGCCCGAGCCCTACTCCTAGCCCTCGCACGTGTCGGAGGAGGCATGGCCTCTGCCACCAAGCTGATTGGGCCTACTGGGGAAGTCGATCTGAAGTGTTTCTTTCCTGGCCGCGTGGTCGACATGGCCCGTCGCATGGCATCGGCTGCTTCCGACATTCCGGCGATGACAAAGTTGAGGTCGTGGGTTTCAGAGCTGCACTGGAGGCCTCTAGACAGGGTTTAGCATGGCAAGGCCGACATCGGTCTTTCTCGGCACGAGAGGAGCCTGCTTCGCATTTGGTCTCGGGCGCCCGCTGGCCCCATGCGAGGCTAGCCAAGTATCAAACACCGGTGACTGACAAGTGTCTTTTGCGCGGCTGCAGGGACACGTTGTTCCACCGCGCGTTCGACTGCCCCTGCCCGGCCGAGCTTCGCAGGGCCGATCTCCCCGCCAGTCTTCGGCAAGCTGCCTGGAAGGTTGCTAGTCTTGGGGGGGAGGAGGCGGAGCTGTTTGCCAGGCGTCTTTTCCCCAGCCCGAGCGCTGCTTTGGAGAGCCAGAAGCTCCCGAGGAGGATTGGGTTCCCTTTGTCGGGGCTTTGCCTGGATGGCGCTGGGGGGGGGGGGGCTTTGTAGAGAGATCAGCGTTTCGCGCGAAGTTCGGAGCCTGTAGAAGATCAGGCTGGCCAGCAGTTTAAGTGGACGACGGAGGCAATTTTGTTGCCGGCATGCGCGGGGCGGCTCCACGGGGGCGGGGGCCTGGCCGTGTCGGTGGGCGCGGGGCGGGGGGGGGGCTACGCGTTTCACATGTTGGCCAGGTGTAGTGAACCCCGTGTGACGGCGATGAGGGAATGCCGCTGGAAGTATTCAGTGATTGCGCTGGTTCCGGCACGTGCGCCACATCTCCGCCCGCGGCCCTGTCGCTTGACAACAGTCGCCGTCGCATGCGGAGGCTGCGGTGGTTCAGAGTATGCGTCTCAGCCAAAGTTGTCAAGGTTAAAGCCCACCGTGCGCTGCGAGAAGCCACGTCTTTGGAGGGTCAGTGGATTCTCAAGGGCAGTCGTCTCGGTGACAAGTGGGTTCGTGCTGGGGCTCAGCCTTGGCGAATGGAAGAGGAGCAGGAGCTTGTTGTAGAAGGCTGTGAGCGTAGAGTGACCCAGGCCGCGGAGTGGCTGGGTCGCCTCAGCTGGCGGCATGATCAGGACTTGGACTCGGAGGGGGTGGGTGGGACTGCGGAAGTGGAGCTCGACCTGCCATGGCAAGTTCCGCCAGACCTCGTCGAAGAGCATGAAGCTCGGCTGGGGCAGCGCCACAGCGAGCGGCTCTTCGAGGCTGTGCCCGAGAGACTCTATCCCGAGGGTAGTCATGGCTTGGCTAGCTCTGTCTCTGCTGCTCTCAGCTCCTCCGTTGGCTCATCGGCTTCTCCTCCTGGCCCGATGCCCTAAGCCTCGGGGTTGCTGCGGGCGCGCTGCCAGACCTGGACGTTCTCCAGGCATAACGCGGTCCAGGCTCCCGTGGTCGGGGAAGAGTCAGGAGCCCCAGTGTTGTTTTGCATCTCGTGCGGCGCGAGCGTGCAGCGCAGTCATAGGCCTGGGAAAGGACTTGCAGGGCCATGTTTCGGTCCGAAGCACCAAGGTCTAGCGACCCATCGCTCCAGGCTCAGGCGAAATCTGCACCCTGATTCGACGGTGTCCCCTTCCCCCGATGCTCGGCATGTGTGTTGAGCCGTCTGAGGAGGTCCGAGCGTCGTGGGAAGGGCGGCTGCTATCTTCGGAGGCCTCGGCGCGGTGTGCTGACCCTGTCCCCGAGTATGGGTTGGAATTCCCCGAGGCCCCCGACATGTATCGCGTGGCCCAGCTTCACGGCTCTGGTGACCCCCGAGGGGCGGTCATGTTTTGCCGTGAAGAGAGGGCCCGTGAAGGTGAGGCTCGACTCCTGGCTGGAGGGAATGATTGGCCTGGATGCCCTGGTTACTAAGTAATCGGGTCGCAAGATGCGACAGACACAGGTCTAAGGCCCTAGCGCCCTAACGCCCTCCTCCTCCTCCTCCTCCTGCTCCTCCTCCTCCTCCTCCTCCTCCTCCTCCTCTTCCTCCTTCCTCCTCCTCCTCCTCTCCTCCTCCTCCTCCTCCTCCTCCTCCTCCTCCTCCTCCTCTCCTCCTCCTCCTCCTCCCCTCCTCCTCCTCCTCCTCCTCCCCCTCTCCCCCCCGGGCCCGTTCCCCCGAAACGCCGACCGCGGCATCTCCAACTGGTGCAGATCGGCGAGACATCGCCTATGTATCGGCGATGCGTCGCCGATCCCAGGTCGATGTTGCCCCCCCTGAGCCGGTCTTTTGGTGGTCCTCCGACGGAAATTCGGGTCTTTGGCAGCCGTTTGGGACGATCTTGGAACCCCTGGAGTGCTCTCTGCGAGGCACAGCTGTTGGCAGGCACCCTGAGGCTGGCAAGCCGCCGAAAATAACGAGAACGTCCGAAAACCTCGGGCCTCGAACTTTGAACTCCCCCCCCCCGAACTTTGTCCCTGAAAGGACCTCCTGGCCGACCGCGCCTTCGTGCTCGAGGCGGTGTCGCGCGACGGGCACGCGCTGCGCCACGCCTCGCCCGCGCTGCGCGCGGACCGCGCGGTCGTGGCCGCCGCCGCCCGGCGCAGCCCGGGCGCCGTGGCCCACGCGGCCGCGGCGTTGCTCGAGGAGGACGCGGAGCTGCGGGCGCTGCTGCCGAGCAGCGGCGCCGGCGGCGGCCCGCCGCGCCACATCCGAGGCGGGGATCTGCGGCAGGTTCGTGCCGTGGCGACGCGGCAGCGACCCCGGCGCGGGCGTGCAAGGTTGAACGCCGCCGGCGGCCAAGAAGCGGGCAAGGCGGAAGGATCTGTGGCTTGAAGAAGCGGACCTCGGCCGTGGGGCACCTCGGGGCCCAAAGACGTGTTCAGGTCCACTGCCCTGTTCCGAAACATTCCAGGGCCTCGGCTCCCTGAGCGGTGGATGCCGGCTACAGCACCCCGCCTCGAACAGCAGCGCCGGCCCCGCGCCCAAGCGGCGCAGGCGCCAGGCGCCCTGATCATGGGCAACGTCAGGGGGGAGAGAAGCTCAGAGGGGGGACGCATCGACCCCGAATCGCCCATTCCTCGCCGAGAGGGGCCCGACGGCCCAACCCGCCCAGGACCCTGCGGATTCGCCATCAGGGGCCCATCGCCGATGCATCTGCGATTTGTGTCGCCGGTTCCAGGTCGATACGGGGGTGGACAGAACCCCCAACAGTGACACGTCGATTCGTGAATTGTCCGTGTTCGGTTCTCGAGATGGCGCCGTGGCCGTTATTTTCCAGGCTTGCGCCCGCCAGGGTTGGGCCCCAGGTCGTCTTCACTAAACCACGTTTTACTAAAGGGGGGTCTGTCCATCCCCGATCGATGTTTCCCCCCCCCTGAGCCGGTCCCGTGGTGGTTTTCCAGTTCGAGCCTGGAGCCTCTTTGTGAACGCTCGCGGCGAGGCGCAGCCGTCGGAAGGGCCGCCCCGAGACACGGCAGAGCCGCCGAGAGAACCAGCCGAAACGTCCGACCGCCTCGATCCTCGAACCTCCGTAGGACCTCGAATCTCGAAAAACTCAAAACCTCGAAAACCTCGAAAACCTCGAACCTCGAACCTCGAAAACCTCGAAAACCTCGAAAACTTTGAAAACCTCGAACCTCGAAAACCTCGAAGACCTCGAACACCTCGAAAACCTCGAAAACCTCGAACCTCTCCCCCCGTAGGACCTCCGGGCCGACCGCGCCGTCGTGCTCGAGGCGCGCGCGAGGGGCACGCGCCGGACCCTCGCCTCGCCCGCGCTGCACGCGGGCCGCGCGCAGCGCGGGCGAGGCGTGGCGCAGCGCGTGCCCGTCGCGCGACACCGCCTCGAGCACCAGGGCGCGCGGACTGCACGCTGCGTCTCGAACCTCGATCCTCGAACCGCGAACCTCGAACCTCGAGCCCACGAGCCTCGAACCCTCCCCCCCGACGTTGCCCTATCGCTGCCCCTCCGCCACTGGTCGCCCTGCGCCGCGCGGTCTGTAGCCGCCGGGCGCCCGCGGGCGCCGATGCATCGGCGCTCTCCGGGGCGCCCGCGGACTGCAGCGCCCCTGGCGCGCGCGCGGCGAGAAGCCGGCACGTCGCCCACGGGCCGTGCGCAGCACCGCGGGCCGCGGGCGCGTTTCGGCGGGGCGGGCGCCGGCTGCGGCGAGGGCGGTGGTGGGCTTGTTTTCCACCGCCACCACCAGAAGTAGGCGGGGGAGGGGGTCCTCGTCCTCGTCCTCCTCCTCCTCCTCCTCCTCTTCCTCCTCCTCCTCCTCCTCCTCCTCCTCTCCTTCCTCCTCGTCGTCCTCCTTTCTCCCTGCTCCAACTTATGGTGGTGGTGGTGGTCGTGGTGGAAACAGGCCCATCAGGCGGGGTCGCGGGCCGTGGGAGGCTCCGAGAGCTGGCTCGGGCCGGATGTGAGCCATGCCCGCGAGAGCTTCAGCAGCTGCTGCCGCAAAAAGGTTCGGCTACACGCAGGAGAGACCCTTCGCCGGAGTGACCTTTGAGAGCGGGCTCATCGAGGTGCCCCCGACCGCCGGGCGCGATGCGATAGCGGCTGCTTGCGCGCTCTGATTTGGCCACACTGCGCCCGCTTAGTCCGCGCACTAAAGGTCCCTCTTGCCGAGGGTCACTCCTGCGCGTACAGTCAACGCGCATAGTAAGGACAAACGACTTTTTCAAGGGTGCCCTTGGGTCCTTGCCTGCCTCAGCCTCTGCGGCCCGTCCCTGGCAGTTCTCGCAGGCCAGAATCTACTTCAACTTCGGCCTCCAAGGGTCTTGCGCCCTTGCCACGCGTCCTTACGATACGTTTTCACTGCAGCCGAAAGGCAGAGAGAATCCAGGAGGGCCAACGCAGGTATATGCTCTATACAAGGGGGCACGCGTGCCCCGTCTCCTGGCACGACCAGGCAGCGAGGGGGCCCAGGGGGGTAGCGAGGAGGCTTGGGCGAGGGCCAGGGGCCTCGGCATCGCTCGGACGCGTGCGTTTTTCCTTCGGCGAGGACCATCGAGGAGCATCTTTGATCATTTGGCGAAAAAGCCGCGCACGAAACCGACAAAAAGCACAGGGGGACGTCCGAGCGATGGCGAGGGGCAGGCCAGGGGACCGGGGGGGGCAGGCCACGAGCGAGGCCTCATTCCAGCTGCAAGGACGAGTGCCTTTGGAGCGGCCGTTTGGATTTCATGTGACCTCTGATCGGGTTGAGGTTCCAGGCGGGGCTGGAGGGCGGGCCCGCAGCCACACCCGCAGGTGCAGGGGTCTTCGCTTCAGGATCTGAGCCCTCGCAGGCTGTTGCCCCTCTCTGTGCTGCAGTGCTCGCTTCCAGCAACTGGCTAGCTGATTGACCGGCTGCCTGCACTCCTCGGCGGCGAGCGAGGGGGGGAAGTGAGTAGGAGAAGGCCTCCTCAGCCTCCTCGCACGGCTCGGAAGTCCCCCGGCCTTCTGAGAAGTTTCCGAAGCCTTCCCCGCAGACACAGCTCACTTCTCAGAGGGCGCGAGGGCTTCTGAGAAGCCCCGCCGCCTTCTGAGAAGGCCTTCTCCTTCTCACTTCCACCCCCCCCGCTCACCGGCGAACCTCCAGCCTCGGCGCCGTGTTGTGGGAGAGTGCCCCGGAGCTCCGCGCAGGTCAAGGGTGCCGAGGGCCTCCCGGCGGACCTGGCCAACGACGTGCGGGTGGCCCTCGCAGCCTCCCTCGCGCGCGCGCGGAGTCGAAGGGGGATGTGCTCTGCTTGGCTGGCCTCCCCCCTCCCACGGGGGACAGGAGGCAACGCCTGGGAGTTATGATGCTCCAGCCTACTTTAGCCTCGATCGCCGGGAAGAATTTCGAGCGCCCAAAAACGTGCCGAAGTTCAAGGGTTTTCACGTGCCGGGCCCTGGGAGACACTTGCCCGACACTGTTTCGACACTGTTTCGACACTCTTTTGACATTTTTCTGGGTGCTCGAAATTATTTAATCGCTTCGCTCATTCCGCCGGTCCTGGAGCGCTATTTGGGGCCTTTTGGGGCCGTCTTGGGGGCTTCTTTCTTGGGGGCTTCTTGGGAGCGTCTTGGGGCTCCTTGGCGGCGTATTGGGCTCCCTTGGGGTCTCTTGGGGGGCTCTTGGGGGCCCCTTGGGGCGGGAGGGGGGGTAGTCGTTGGCAGCCCCCCCCCTCGGAGGCCACGATCCTCGTGAGTGGTGGCGAAAAATAGCCTCCCCCCTGGGGATCGCCCGGGGGTCAGCCGAGGATCGGCCGGGGTACTTCTCGTCCGGGGCCCCCCAGGGGCCGCCCCGCGCGCGCGAACTAGGAATATTGTTCAGTAGTTACCGGAGATCTTAGCACGCCTCTGGCCCGTTGGGCCGGCGAATTTCTGGGATGCGGTTCTTAAGTAGGACGGGCACTACATAACCTGGGAGGTCAGATTCAGCATCCGCGCTAGCACATCCGTGGTCGAACACAGGCCCAATCCGGCAGTGTCCCGTTGGATCCGTCGCAATCCCGCACCATTCCGGCTGAATCCGGCTGCATCATGGGCCCAGTCCGGCTAGATCCGGCTCGACGGCCCCTCAGTTGGGCTGAATAGCATTTGACCGTTCTTGCGAACACTTCCCAGGAGTTGCCTCGTAACTGGGGTTCACGCAATCTTCGCCAGCGTGGACTCCTAACAGAGCGTTCTCGCACTGTGGAGGTGAAAGCCAGACGGTGTAAACTAGTGGTGAAAGCTATATATTGTGTAATTTGTGTGGCATGGCCGAAGGAGGCGAAAACTATGCGATGTAAGCTATGCTGTGCAAACTCTGCCGTGCTAGCTATGCGATGTAAGGTACATTGTGCAAGCTATGCGGTGAAAGCTATGTGGTTAGGGAAAGAAGCACTGCCATAACCATAAACAACTCGGAAGCCCGCGCGGAATTCTCGGATCGAAACTGGACCCCCCTCCTTGACGCGCGGAGGTGCCTCCAGGGGACTCCAGCGCCGATCCGAGAAATCCGCGCGGGCCTCCGAGTTTTTATGTTTGTGCCACTGTTTGTTTGCCCAGAGGTCGCCACTGGGATCTCCACGCCACCGGGTTGGGAGTTTCGTTTCTGGCTCATCTTCTGAGTGGCTGCCCGCGCGCTCGCTTCGCTTGCCTCTCTTTTCTTGCTGCCTAGTCGCGGCCCGACTCGTGTTCGGACGGCTTTCGACCTGCTTCGCGAGCCCGCAGACCAAAGAGGTTTCCCCAGTGGTGCAAGCTGTGCAGCGTAAGCTGTGTGGTGGAAGTTCTATCGCGTAGACTCGCGGGGCGCCCACGAGGCGCCCACGAGGCGGCAACTTGGTGCACCCCCGACATGTACCCACCGGGGCCGCGGGGCGTCCACGAGGCGCCCACGACGAGGGGCCCAACGGGCCAGTGGCGTGGCGCAAGCCCCACGGATGACTACCCCTCCGGCTCCACCCTGAGCAAGCGAGGCAAGAGCCCCTGAGTGCACGCACTGCTTGGGGAAGAAAATTGTAGGATCGACGAAAATTGAAGGGAAACAACTCCATACACATAAACAGAACCTTTTGGCGCTCCGCGCGGATTTCTTGGGTCCGATCTGGGACCCCCCCGGCGGCGCCTCTGGCGCCGCAGATCCAAGAAGTCCACGCGGAGCGCCAAGGTTTATTTGTATGGCGTTTTTCCTTCTTCTAAAGGCGGCTCAGGATGCAAAAGCGCCCCCACCTCCCCCAGGGAGGGCTCGAGGCTCCCGGGGGGGCCGTCGCGACTTCCCGCTGTCAGACCACGCCGTGGGTTCGCAGGTTCCGCGTGACTCGAAAAGGGGGTCCAGCTTAACGGGGGTGGTACAATAGATTTGGGGTAAGTGTATTGTAAGTGCAGTGCGCCAGAGAGTTGTATTACATTGTGTTGAAAGTAATGTCTTGCACGAGAAAATCCAGCAATACATTTGCGCACCAGAATGTACTGCACACCCCAACTCTTGTGCAACCCCGCAAATCTATTAACCTGATCTATTGCACCACCTCCTTTTCGCTGGACCCCCTTTGAGGTCAACCAGAGAGGCGCACAGTGCCAGCGAAGCGGCCGCAGCACGGTCGATGACGTCGCGCGCGCGCTCGTTGCGGCACTCTCGATGGCACAGGCGTTGGCGCGCCACGGAGCTCGTGCGTGTGAGTGGGGCTCCCAGGGGACCAGGCTGTGAGCACAAGGCCACGGCGCCTGGGCTCTGGCGGGCGGGCGCGTGGACCAGGAGCCGGGCCCGCGGAGGCCTGGCGCGTGCGGCCAGAGGCGAGGCCAGCGGCGCGCGCTCTCTCTGGCACCAGAGCGGCTCCCCTCGAGGTCTCGTCGTGGGTCCGGGCCCCCTTCTGCGCACGAGTCGACTGAACGTAAGAGTGGCCCCTTCGCGGCAGTGGCATTCGGTGCGGGATCAGGGTGGTCCCACCGATCGCCGAGCCCGATGCGATCGTGGCTGCCTGCGAGCTCGGACGTGGCCGCACTGCGCCCCCCCGGAGTCGGCGCACCAAGGGCCACTGCTGCCTAATTAGGGTGGCTCCTGCGTGCAGCCGCACGAGAGTGGCCAGGGGCAGCCCTGCGGGTCCTGGCCTCGCTCGGACGTGCGCGTTGTTCTTCGGCGAGCACCACCGAGGAGCCTCCTGGATCCCTTGGCACGCAAAGCGCGCGCGAAACCGAAACATGCACGAGGAATGGACGTCATGGGACGCCTCGGCCCCCGATCGCCCGCTCGTCGCCGGTGGGGTCCCGAGAGTCCCGCCCCGCCCCGGCCAGGAGCGTCCGCACTCGCAACAGGGGGGGCCCGTCGCCGACGTATCCGCGATGCATCGCCGATTCAGGGTGCCCCTCCCCCTGAGCCCCTGGCATCGCTCGGACGTGTGCCTTGCTCCTCGGCGAGGACCATCGAGGAGCATCCCGGCTCATCCTGCGAACTCCAGTCGGGTCTAGCCAGGACCCCAGGTAAGGGGACCCGGTTAGTGGTAGGGCCCCGGGGCCCTGGAACTGGCCAGACTCTTTAAACCAGGTCTGCCGTAGCTGGTGTTTTCCGGGTGACGGCAGTTCCGGTTAGTGGAACGGGGCGGGGGGGTCTCCCCCAGTGCACATCACTAAACCAGGTTCCACTAAACCCAGCTCTGCCAACGCCCGATCTAGGAGCACACGAAGCCGAACACGAGTGCACGGGGAGCGGACGTCCGAGCGATGGCAAGAGAGCCGGTCCCCTCCCTGCCGCCAGCCCCCCTCTCAGAGCCCCGAATCGTCATAGGTAACTCTCGGGCCGACGGTGACCTTGGGTGCGGGCACAGAAGGGCCCTCAGATGGCTGAAAGCGAAGCGGCAGCAGCGGCCTGCGCGCCCAGGCTTGGTCTTCCCGCGGCCCCCAAAAAGCCGCGCACCAAAGGTCACTCTTACCCAGGGCCACTCGAGCTCTTGCGTGTCGCCGACTCTTTCCTCGGCGAGAACCTTCGAGGAGCATCCCGGCTCCTCCTGCGAGCTCTGGGCGCGCACGAGGCCGAGCGCAGAGTGCACGGGGAACGGACGGTCGCGAGCGATGGCAAGAGAGCCGGTCCCCCTCCCTGCCGCCAGCCCCCCCTCGCAGAGCCCCGAGTCGTCAGGGGTAACTCTCGGGCCGGGCGAAAGGGGGGGATGGGGGAAGGCACGATGCAAGGCAGGCGGATTCACGATCCAGCGTGGGCCGATTTGGGATCTGGACTTGGAGCGATGCGCGGTCCGGAACGGGCCAGATCGCGATCTGGTGCTTTTCTGAATCGTCTGTCGTGCCCATGCCCCTCGCCCGCGGTGCCGCCTCGGCCTCGGGCTCCGGGGCGGCCTTGGCCTTGGCCGCGCCGCTCCTGGGTTCCGTCTCGTCGGTCCGGCCGCGCGGCGGCCGCCGTTGGCTCCTCCTCCTCCGCCTCCTCCGCCTCCTCCTTTCGGGGTGGACGAAAGGGGGGGATTGGGAAAGGGGGGCTTACGAAATCTGCTGCATGCAGCTGGTTTCGGCCCCACTGAGGGGCCCATTCCTCGATACATAGCCGCCTCCGGCGCCGGGAGGCGCCGGGAGAATCAGCTATGTAAGCTGATTCTCCCCCCCCCCTTTGCTATCCCCCCCTTTCGCCCGGCCCGAAACTCGGGTCGGGGCTAGCTCGGGTTTGTTTGTTTGGGAATCTGAGCCCGAGTTACCCCGGGCCCGAATGACCCCGGATAATCTGGGCGTCCAGAGCCCCAAATCGTCAGGGGCAACTCGGGTCAGGGCTAACTCGGGTTTGTTTGTTCGGGCATCCGAGCCCGAGTTACCCCGCGCCCGAGCTGCCCCGGATAACTCGGGCGCCCCATCTTCCCCCTCTCCTGGCGTTCCCCCCCACCTGTCGGTCGGTGCCGGCGGCGCGCCCAGGGGGGGAGTGAGCGGGAGCGGGCCTTTCTCTGGGGCGACGATATGGGGGGGGATAGGCATTTGGGGGGGCTGCATGGACCCCCCATTGGCCCTTGGATCGCCGATGAGGGTCTGATGGCCCCACCCCGCCCAGGAAGGTGCGGTTTCGCTATCGGGGGACTGTCGCCGATCTATCGGCGATGCTTCGCCAGTTCCAGGTCGATGCACCCCCCCCTATGCAAGTCCCCCCCGATCGTTGCCCCTCACTTTCAGAAGGCTTGGAAGTCCTCCGGCCTTCTGAGAAGTGTTCTGAGCCTGCCCCGAATACGCAGAAAAACGTCTCAGAATGCCGGATGGCTTCTCAGAAGCGCCGCCGCCTCCTGAGGAGGCCTCCCCCATCTCATTTCCACCCCTCGCTCGCCGCCGAAGCTTGGCTGCGGGCACCCCCAGCTGGGGCCTAGCGAGGTCTAGCGGACGCGATCGAGATTAGGAGAAAATCGTGTCTTCGAAAGATTAGGATCGGGAAAGGGAGGGGTTGCGAAACCTGCTGCGCGTAGTTCTTCTCATCCCCGAGGCCAGACGATTTCGTCGATACGTTGGCGGCTCTAGCGCCAGAAGGCGCTGGGAAAGGCAGCTTCGTGAGCTGATTCACTAAGCCCCCCCTAACCCCCTCGTTCGTCTGACCCGATGAGTGAGGTCGAGCGGGCACGACCGTCAGACCGAGGATAAGATCGAGGTCGGTTCGGGGAGGGTGCCCTGATTTTCTTCGTGTTCGTCGGGTGTTCTTGTGCACCCAGGGGAGGGTACCCTTGGATGGTCTGTTTGTTTTGGCCGACGGAGGGTCCCATGTTCTTGAGGGATGGTCTTCTGGCCTAGGTCGGACTGTAGTCGTCGTGCTCTCAGGTCCCGGTGCCCGGCTGAAGTTTGTCGAACTCGCCCCCGCCCTGGACCTATGGATGCGCGACGCTGCGGACCGACCAGCGGAACGCGCACGCACGAGCCCAGAGATCTGACGCTTCAACAAAAATCGGAGTGGGCGGTTCTTGGCCGTTTTCGGCCTCTGGGGGCTCTCGCCGGGCCTCGGGAGCATCACAAAACGGCTCATGACGAACAACGTGCCCTATAGGGAAGATGTCCAGACTTCCGGGGCCCACGCATCGAAAGATTTGGAGCAGCCGGATGTTTGGGAACAGCGCAGCAAACCGGAGCCGCCGGCGCCGGACCTCGGCGCGCAAGCTGCCGAGGCGTGAGGTCCTGGGCGAGCGCCCCGCGCTTTGCCCGCGCGGCGTTTGCCGCGCGAGCGGTCTGAGAATCACCACCCACCAAACCACCCCAATCCAACCCGAGGGCCTCATTTTGCCCTCCATTTCCACTGGGGGGGGGTCCGGGAACATCGAAAAAACACATACGGAGCCCATACCCCCCCCCAACCCGAAATTCGGGTCTTCGGGCTGGGTTGGGGTGGTCTGGTAGGTAGTCAGAGAAGGGCCACCGCGTGAGGCAGCTGCAGCCACGACGCTGATGTCCAGGGCCGCCCTGGGCACAGGAGGCGCTCGGGCTTCCGGGCCGTGCCCCCGGCCTGTGTGGCAGAGCCTCTCCGTGGCCGTGGGGCCGGCCGTGGCCAGAAGAGGCCCCTGTCGTGCCCTGCTGTGCGCTCTCCTGGCGCAGCGCCGGCCGCAGCTGGGGAGCTCCGGCCTCGTGCGCACTGCCCCGTCCCCCAGTCGCGCGCGCGAGCTCAGCCAGGCCACTCCCGACCCCCCGGCTGCTGCCTGCCGCGGTGGAGAGGGCCCTGCAGCCCTGGTCGTGAACGAGCGCGCCCCCCCCCCCCCCCCCCAAAGGAGCATTCCATTCGTCAAGTGTGGGCCCCGGAGCGCAAGGCATCGGTGGGGGGGGGGGGGGCAACACATGGGGGGTGGGGGGGGGAACGGTGCACCTTTCGTGCACCTTTGGGGTCCCTGATGGGGGCCCCCTGGGGCCCACGAGGGGCACGACAGGTGCACGCTCCCCCTCCCCCCAGTCCCCCTCCCCCCAAGGCAGGGACGCCCAAGGTTCTCGCTGGAGGGCTCGCCCAGACGTTCTTGTCCTGCGGCTCCTTCTTCTGTATCGAAGGCGCCCACGTACGGCGAACCACTGGTCACCGCCGACCCCTGCTATTTGTGAGCGCCTATGTGCCCATACGCTGGGCCAGAGTCTGACCAGGCTGTTGGACAATGTGTTTCTCCTGTCTTTGTGAAAAAAACCCTTTGAGGAGGAATATATATATATATATATATATATATATATATACACACACCCTCGCACGAGGCCCGGGCGCCTGGGGCCGCGACCTGAGGGGGTATTGGGGGGACTGGGGCCTCCGAGACCGCTCCCAGAGCACCCTGGAGGGGCCGTGGAGCCCCCAGACTGCCCCAGAGAGCTCCAAGACGCTCTCAGAAGCCTCCGGGGAACTTCGACAAGCCCCTCCAAGGCAGCCCAGATAGCCCCAACGTGGCCCCGAGAGCCCGAAGAGGCCCAAATCCTTCATTTTCGGTGTCTCGCGTTTTCGGTGTCTCGCGTTTTCGACCTTCCGACGCTCCACGACAGCCGACGACGCCCCCAAGACCGCCGAAGAGGCCCCCATACAGAGCCCCAAGACAGCCCCAGGGAGCTCGAACATTGCCCGGACGAGCAACAGACGGCCCAAGAGAGTCCCAGGACAGGCCCAAGCTGGGCCACAGAGCGGGAGCGGGAGGCCCCAAGGCGCTCCAAGACGGCCTTGATGGCCCCAACGTGGCCGTGGCCCCAGATGGGCCCAACACGGCCAATACACAGCCCAAGAGCCCTCCGAGAGGCCCCAAGAGAGCTCCGAGAGGCGTCCCGAGAGAGCTCGAAGAGGCCCATATGATCTGGGCCCAGACTACCAGAAATCAAGAATATGGCCCATATCCTTGATTTCTGGTAGTGTTCGTCAAATGTTGTTCGCTTTCTCGCGTTCTCGAGCTTCCAAATACGCCCCGAAGATCGCCCCAAACCGCCGAAGAGGCCCCCCAAAAGAGCCCCAAGACGGCCCCGGAGAGCTTCCGTAGCCATTTTGGCTCAAGCCGAAGGGAAGGCCCGAGCGTCCATTTCACACGTGTGCGGCCTCAAGGGTCGCCAAAGGCCCGCCTGCCGCCACAGCGTCGACACGCACACCTCTCGCTCTTCTCCATCTCTTCCTGCACAGTGGCCGCCATGCCCTCCGCCGACAGAGCCCGCTCATCGCACCCTTCTGGCAGCTGTGAGTCAAGGCGCCGAGACTCTTCGTCACGCAGCCGCTCAGACCGCGAGAAAGGCAAACGCCCGAAGCCCACTGACGGGGAGAAGCTCGATGAAGTCCTCCGTTCGCTCCGAGGGTTTGGTTCTCAACTCTCCTCGCAGTCCTACGACATCCGCCTCATCAAGAACCAGGTTGCTGCGCAGACAGTTCGATGCGACCAACTCACGACGAACATGTCTAACCTGGCCAGCGACATCCAGTCTAAAGTCTCTCAGCTTGAGAGCCAGCAGTCAGTCATGTTCACTGACTTGAATGACCGCTTCACCGCTCTCAAGGGTGAAGTCAACACGCAGATTATGAACGAGCTCCGTGCCCAAGAGGCACGTACCGCCATCCCGATCTTTGACATGGACGCCGAGCAGGGCGCAGAGATCCACGCCAAAGTTCAGCAACATATCGCCGCCATCCAGGAACAGCTGCGCACTTTCTCGACGGCCCCATCGGTAGCCAGCACCGTTGAGGCGCAGCAGGACAACGCGTGCACGCTGGTCGCGATCAGGTTCCCCCGCAAGATGCTCGCCCGCTCTCTGAAGACGATCGCGGACGCCATGAAGGCTCAGTATGCACCGCAGGAAGCTCAGTCGCGGATCACAGCCAAATGCTTCGACATGGCCAAGAAGATCACCTTCAATTTCGAGAACGCTTCGGACGCCTCAAACTTCCTGACGAACTACAGTCGCGACGGGATCTTCCGTCATCCTGATCCCCTCGCCCCTCAGAAAATGCTCAATATTAAGCTCAAGAGGGATCAGGACATCAAGGGCCGACAATTAGTTATTTCTCTCCATGGGCAAAGCACGGGCCCTCGTCTCCAACTTGTTGGCCCCTAGGGGCGTCGAGGTTGGCAGCGACGGCTTGGGAGGTCTGGTGTACGCCCTGAAGTCAGAAGATGAGCCCATTGAGATTGCCCAGATCCAGGTCTCAGGTGATGACCTCTCGATTTCTATTGAGCTCGACGCCGCCGGCCTGAGGGAATTTGGGTTGGAGACCCAGGCCGCCGCCATCCGCGCTGCCGCGATGGTGCCGATAAGGCGCCCCTTTCGACGATGAACCAGATTGCACTTCAGGTGGCCGAGGGGCCACAGTGACACGCATTCCTCCATCCTTTTCTGAGCGCGAGCGTGGTGAGACTTTGTCTAGTAGCCCTCCCTTTCCCCCCGCCCCAAATTGTCTGCCCTTCGCCCCCGAAGATCCTCTCGCCATCTGTTCGTGGAACACTCGCGGTCTTTTTAGCTCAGTCAAGCACGCAGGGTGGCGCTCCAGTGCACGCTACTCCCCCCTCCTCTCGCTCCCTCGCAGATTCGCTACCACTTGTTGTCAAGAAACGCACGGACATATAGGAGATATCGGAGAGCTCCACCGCGAGCTGGGCTCGGCTTCCTCGGGCTGGTCGATTGGGTCCTCGTTCTCCCCTGACTCTCAGCGTGAAGGTGGGGTCATCACGATTATCAGCAGCGAGTTCAGTCAGCTATTTAACCCTGTTACTCATAATCCCATTATTACTGGTCGTATCCTCCACAGTCGTCTACCTGGTCTGAATGGGCCCATCAGTATCTTCAACCTCCCCCCCCCCCCCCCCCAACACGAGTGACTCTGTTGCCGCGTTCTCCTCGGCGCTGTCCTTGCTGCGCTCTGAGTTTCAGAAGTACCCGCGCGATCATAAGATTTGGATTGGTGACTTTAGCTTTGTCCCTGAAGAAGAGGGACGGATGCAGTACGATGGGTCGGGCTGGAGAGCTGGTGATCGCGCCCAAGCTCGGCTTTTTCAGCGATACTTCCCCTATCTCACTGAATTTTACCAGGGGCAGGACACTAGGCGGGAGGTCAGGGATGGGATCATTACTCACTCAGCTCGTCTTGATCGGGCATATACCTCCCTTCCTCAGGCTATGATACGTGACCTGGACATTCGTTGTGGTGTCCTGGGCAAGCTCAAAGCAAAAATGGCTAGCGACCACATCCCGATTTTCGTCGACATCGAGCCCTTCAGGCCCCACGATGGCCCCAAAAACATCCCGAAGTGGGTCGCGAAGCACCCCGTGTTGCAGCGTTTTTTGGAGGCTGCCATCGCCGAAATGTCCACGGAGTTAGGTCCCTGGCCTCGCCTTGAGCAGCTCAAGGAACTGACGTTCGCCTCGGCCGCGCACGTGCGCGAGTTTGTCAAGCACGAGGTTGCCGACGCGCTTGAGCTTGAACAGTATTGGGCTTTGCAGGCGCTTCGGGGATGGAGGCTAGGCAAAGATTGGTTGATCCACCGTGCTCTCAAATGTTACCCAGCGCTCCAGTCGCACTTCTGTCTCACCACTTTTCAGTGTACCCGCCTGGAAGACCTCTGCAGTCCTATTCGCAGTATTCAGATGCAATTGATTGACGAAGAGTCCCGTGAACTCGAACTCGCGACCCTCTCCCCCGAAGTCAAAGCCTCCAAGAAAAATCGCGTCAATCGAATGCAAGAACTTTGGAGACGTTTCAAGAGCCGTACCTGCCTCACTGGCATTTATGAAGAGAACGGCGTTCCCTGCAGGTCTGTCGACCACTCCGCCGAGGTCCTCAGGCCCTATTGGTCTTCTGACTTTTCTGCTCCCCCCCTGAACGTCGGTGAATGGGCCGGAATCGATGCGTTCATCCAGCCTATCCCAGAACCCCTTCCTCGTTCCTGGAAGCTTTCATATGGTGAATGGTATGACTATGTGAGGTCGCGGGTCCACAGTATGCCGGGCGAAGATGGGTTGCCATACGGGTTCTGGAAGGTCCCTGACGCGTCCCGCCTGCTGTACGATGTCTATCTTACTCTACTCACTGATGATGTTCAAGAATTACTTATTCAAATGAGGCGGAGCCTCATGGTTTTCCTCCCGAAGGGCACGGACCCTCATGACAAGCAAGACGATGTCCTTCGCCACCCCAGCTGCACGCGCCCCCTCAGCATGTCAAATACCGACGTGCATATCCTAGCGGGGGCCATGTCTTGTACGCTTGCTGCCAACTCTGGCGGCTTGGTCTCGCCCGAACAAAAGTGTGTCGCTGGCAGAGACATGCTCACCAACGTAGTGGAGGCGGAGGGGTGGGGTATCGAACAACACGTCCTTGACAGAAAGAATGCTTGCCTGTTCCTCGCTGACTTTTGTGCGGCTTTCCCCTCATTGGCGATCCCGTGGATGCTGCGCGTGCTCGTCATCATGAATGTGTGCCCCTATGTTTGCAAGTTTTCATGCTTCTTTACACATCTAACACTGCCATTATCTGCTATGGAGGGAGGACCCATGGAGAGCTTATCATGGCGAGTGGGATAAAACAGGGATGCCCGAGCCGTATGCTTCTATTCGTTCTTGCTGCTGACCCCCTTCTCCGATGGGTACGTTTCAAGGCTTCAGCACGCATCGACAGGACGTTCGCCTATGCCGATGATTTCTGTTTCGGCATCTTTGACATCTTCCGTTCCCTGGGCCCTCTCCTTGCCTTGCTCGCGCGGCTCGAAAAACTCGCGGGTCTCAGGCTCAACTTCAAAAAGTGTCAGATCTTGGTCGTGGGCTCCATAGATGTGAACCTCCTGAGGGACGCCGTTCGGTTGCTCGTGGGTGATTTCAAAAAGATCAAGGTCCTTGAGGTTGTCAAATACCTAGGCATCTACATCGGCCGTGGAGCCGAGAGGAGTGCATGGAGCGAGGCCGCTCCCAAGTTTCGCCGCCGAGTCGGAGTCGCTCGACAGCTCGGCCTTGGACTCACACGCTCAGTGCTGGCATTCAAAGTCATGTGTGTATCCATCCTGTCCTTCACTCTTCACATTCATCCTGTTTCCCCCGCTCTTATCCACATGTATAGGGAGGCGGTCATGTACCTCGCAGCTGGCCCACGTAACTCACTTTCCTACGACTCTTGTGCACAGCTAGCTAGTTTCCATCTTCCCATTGAGTTTCCTGATCTTTTGACCCTTGCCCGTGCTACCTGCCTTCGGTATATTATCCGCAGCAGCACTTTCAGCGCCGCACTATCGAGGCTGGAAGCCCTGCGAGACGAACCTGGAAGCATCTTTGTTCGTTTCTGCAGTGGATGGTGGAATTCATCTTTCCTTTCATATCTGCGTGGTCTGTATGAATGGTATTACAGACTACCTCGTACCCCACCTGGTCCATCACCCCCTACTCTTCTCTCACGGATTCCCTCGGAACACAGGAAACTACAACATCGGCTATCTATTATGTTATGGGCAAACACGTCGAGTCGGGAACATCCTCACAGTATCCTCCTGCGTCGTATCCAGAAATGGTTCCCTCTCATCCGCGGCGAGATGATTGACAGATTTTATAGTAATGCCTCTTTCGTGATTCAGAAGACCCAGCCGTACATGATTGTTTCGGTCCTCAGATTCTTATCGAGGTCGGTCTGTACCTCGACTCGTTTCCACTCGGCAGCGAAAGGTTGCCTCCTGGGGTGCCCACATGCGCATGGTCGTGACCTGGACTCTGTTGCTCACTATGCCCACTGCCCTCGACTCCTACATCTCTTTCATCACCGGTTTGGACACATTCTTCCTGCGTCTTCGTCGTTTCCTGAGGGTTTTCCCTGGCTCTTCCCCTCTCTCCTACTCTCGCCCTCACCACGCTCGTCAAATGTTCTATTTGCTGCCTGTATCGATGCGTTCCTATCAGCCCACTCTGCCAGGCGCAAGGGCACCCCAGGGACTCCTGAGGAGCACTTTGAAGCGCGGCTGCGAGTTACGGCTCGTCGCCATCCTTTACTGTCGCGTGCGTGGAGCCAGCAGGCCGCTGTGCAGTTCTCCTCTTCCTCTTCCTCCTCCCCCCGTGTGCGTGTCACTGCTGTTGCGGCTGAGGCTTCTCAGCCTGGGCGGGCCACTGCAGGCCGCGGAAGGTGGCTTGAAGTGCCCGACACGGGGTCTTGAGGCATAGTGTCCTCAAGCACCAAAGGAATATACTGGGGTTGTCTGGGGTCGCCCCCCCGAAAAAAAAACTGCCCCGGAGAGCTTGAAGATTGCCCAAGAGCAGCCCAACATTGCCCAAGATATTCCCAGGAAAGGCATAAGATGGGCCCCAGAGCGGGAACGGGAAGCCCCAGGGCGCTCCAGGACGGCCGAGATGATTCCAACGTGGCCCAAGAGGAGCTCAAGACGGCAAACACATAGCCCAAAAGGCTTTCAAGAGGGCCCAAGAGAGCTCTGAAAGACGTCCCGAGAGAGCCCCCAAAGGCCCAAATCATTGATTTGCATTGGTTTGTTGGTGTTTTTTGCTTTCTCGCGTTCTCGAGCTTCCAATGTTCGAAGACGGCCGCAGACGCCCCCAAGAACGCTCCGAGACCGCCGAAGAGGCACCCAAAAGAGCCCCCAGACGGCCCCGGGGAGCCCGACAATAGTCTAGCAGGAGCCCCAGACGGCCTAAGAGAACCCCAGGACAGGCCCAAGCTGGGCCACAGAGCGGGAGCGGGAGGCCCCGGAGCGCACCAAGACGGCCCAGATTGTCCGGCCTCCCCCCTCCGCCCCTCCTTCCCTCCCGCCCCCTCCCCTTGCCTCCATTCCCTCTTCTCTCCTCTTCCTCCCCTCACCCCTCAGGTTTCGTGCTCCTCCCTCCTCTGTTGGGACGGCCCCGCCAAAACGCCAGACAGGCCCCGCCAGAGCGAGCGGGGCATCGTTATACCCTATCATTTGACCAGTTGCTTTCCCCCTCCCACCTCTCAACTGCGGCCCCAGCAGATCGAGAGCGTTCTGGCTACGTCGATGGCATTGGCCCGAGAACGCTGGAAACTGTCGTTGTGACCACAGCGGGGCTTGCAGCGGCACCCGTGCCTCATCTGCGACTAGAACCTAAGCGCGCATAGCGCGCGTGGCTCTAGTAAGACTGCATTGGCGCTTCACGCCATGCACTTTGTTCCTTGTAGTTTCGAATGCAGGCGGCGTGCGTGCGCGTGGACATGGGGCGGGCCACCGCCAAGTCGGAATGGGTGAGGAGTGCCTGAGCGGGAGTGACCGGACAACACCAGCTGGGGCCATCTCAGGGCGTTTCGGGGCCCAGAGGCGCGAATATGTCTCAGGCGAGTGGTTGGGCTAGCATGAAGCAGAGCATCCTCCTCCTTTCTCATCCTCCCCCTTTTCCTCCTCTTTCTCCTCCTCATCCTGATCCTCTTTCTCCTCTCTCCCCCTCTTTCTCTAATTCCACCTCCTCCTTCTCCTCCTTCTGGAAGCCTTCTCCTCTTCCTCCCCCTCCTCCTCACCTCCTAAAGGACATGCCATTTTCGGCATGCGCGCTGCTGGGCTGCCGGCTTCGAGCCCCAATGAGGCCCAAGGCTGGCCCAAGAAGGCCAAACACATAGAACATCAATGACAACCCGTTGGTGAATGCATGTTTTTCGCCTTCTCGCATTTCGCTTACGATCAGCTCTTGAGGCGTCAAGATAGGCCCACGACGGCTCCACATGAGTCCCCGGACGAGCCCCAAAGAGGCCCAAGGCTGGCCCAAGAGGACCCAGAGAGTCGGATTTCAGAGAAAACCCATTTGAAAACAAATGTGTTCGGCCTTCTCGCTTTTCCTTTCCGGTTGGTTCGAGAGGCGTCAAGCTGACCAAAGGATGGCTTCAGAGAGGCGTAAGCTGAGGCCCACCGAGGCCCAAGGCTGGCCGAAGAGGGGCCAAATAATTGAACATCCGTGATAATTCATTGGGAAATCAAGGTTTTTGGTCTTCTCGCCTTGTCGCTTCCGATTGGCTCTTGAGGCATCAAGACAGGCCCAGGACGGGTCAAAATCAGTCCCCAGACGAGCCCCGAAGAGGGCACAGGCTGGCCCTCGACGGCCCGGAGGTTCGAACATCAATGAAACAACAATTGGAAAAGCAATGTTCTCGGTCTTGTCGCCTTTTCGCTTCTGGTCGGCTCGGGAGGCGTCAAGATAGCCCCAGGATGGCTCCAGAGAGGCGCAAGCCGAGGCCCATAGAGGCCCAAGGCTGGCCGAAGAAGGGCCAAAGAATTGAAATTCAATGAAAACCCATGGGGGAATCCATGTTTTTCGCCTTTTTGCATTTCGCTTACGATCGGCTCTTGAGGCGTCAAGACAGGCCCGCGACGGTTCCAAATGAGTCCCCATACGAGCCCCAAAGAGGCCCAAGGCTGGCTGAAGAATGCCCAGAGAATTTAAATCAATGGGAACCCATTGGAAAAGCAACGTTTTTGGTCTTCTCGCCTTTTCGCTTACGATCGGCTCTTGAGGCGTCGAAATAGGCCCACGACGGCCATAAATGAGTCCCCAGACGAGCCCCAAAGAGGCCGAAGGCTGGCCCAAGAGGGTCCAGAGAGTCGAACATCCGAGAACACCCAAAGGCGCAAGACAGGCCCAAGCATTCGAATTCCGTTTTTTCTTTGGGGGGGGGGTTCAGGGGGGTGCGCTCTTTCCGGGGTCCCCGGCAGTATAACAAATATATGAACAGGACCCGTCAGTATACGACAGAGAGAAAGAGAGAGAGAGAAAGAGAGCGAGAGAGCGAAAGAGAAAGAGGGAGAGAGAACCCGTCTTGGGGCGCCCGCCGCCCGCCTGACGCCCTGGGAGACCGCCTCAAGAGCCTCTCCGAGCTGCCTCGAGGCCGTCTTGGGGCGCTGTAGGGCCGTCGGTGTGTGTGTGTGTGTTCAATCGTCTGTGTGTGTGTTCAATCGTCTGTGTGTGTGTTCAATCGTCTGTGTGTGTTCGTGTGTGTGTGTGTGTTTTCAATCGTCTGTGTGTGTTCAATCGTCTGTGTGTGTGTATGTGTGCCGGCGCTGCCCCCGCGGGCTGCCATGCTGCTGCTGGCGCCGGCTGTGCGCGCCGGCGGCAGCGCAGGGGCCTGCCGCGCCACCCTGCGCGCGCGCCTGCTGGCCTGGCCCGGGCCGCCAGACTAATTAGTAATTCGGCGCGCCTCCCTGCCCCCCTCCTCCCTCCCTCCCTCCTCAGCCGCGAGGCGCCTTGGTCGCATGGTAAGAAAAGTGTTGAATCGTCTGTTGTTCGGCGGCGAGCGAGGGGGGGAGATGAGAAGGAGAAGGCGCTCAGAAGGCTCGGAAGTCCCCAGGCCTTCTGAGACGTGTTCTAAGCCTTCCCCGATCCCATCAGCATCTTGGGCGTCTCGGGCTGATCTCCCCCCGGTACCTCCAAGACGGCCCCCAGGACTGTCTCTTAGGGTTGCCGAAGGTTCCTTAGTCTGATTAGGCATTTCTTGTAAGGCTCGTTTTTGCAATGCGACGTCTAGGCCTATCGCTGTCTGTGCCCTGCCTGCCAGTCTACCTGGCAGGCGCACCCCTGAGATGATCAAAGATGTGGGCCTTGGAGCCTGTTAGAGCCCAGGGCCAACTCAGGGGTGCACCTGCCAGGTAGTCCAGCAGACAGGGCACAGACAGCGGTAGGCCCGACATCGAACTGCAAACAAGCGAAGGTGTGACGTTGGAGTCGGTTTGGGCGTGTTCGCCTTCGCGGAGGCCCTCGCGCAAAGCGCAGCGAGCGCCCAGGAGCGCCCCGGAATTCCGCCCAATCGGCGGTCTGGGCCTTGCCCTTAAGTCGGGCTTGTCCCTCTACAGGGGGGAAATTCAAAAATAGTAAAAAAATCATTGGGGGGGTATTTTTTGATTATCTTGGAAATACTTTGGAGTATCTTTCGACCATTTCTATTTTTCGTCCAGAACCCCCCTGTAGGGGAACCGGCCCGACTTAACCTCGCCCCTGCTAAGCTCACGCCTGCACGAGCCCTGTGGGGGGCCCCGCTGCTCCCGTGCTGCAGGCACGGGGGGGGGGGGACTGCGCCCGCGCGCCCGAGGGCGGAGAGGCGCCCAGGAGCGCCCCGGAGTGCCGCCCAGTCGGTGGTCTGGGCCTTGCCCTTGCCAGGCCCACACCTGCACGAGCCCCAGGAGGAGGAGGAGGAGGAGGAGGAGGAGGAGGAGGAGGAGGAGGAGGAGGAGGAGGAGGAGGAAGAGGAGGCCCCGCTGCTCCCTGTGCTGCAGGCACGGGGGGGTGGGGGGACTGCGCCCGCGCGCTCGAGGGCGGAGAGGCGACGACACCCCATTCACCAGCCAGCCACCTCCACAAAGAGGTGGGCAGCACGAGGCCCCTCCTCCTCCTCCTCCTCCCTCCTCCTCCCTCCTCCCCCTCCTCCGAGCTGGAGATGCACATCTCCAGCTCGGCGAGGCAGCGCCCCGCGCGAGGCATCCCCGCTCTCGGATCGGGGATGCCTCGAGCGGGACACCGCAAGGCAGGGGGGCCACACCACCAGACCCCTCCCCGGTTCCTTGCGCCGGTGGCGGCGTCGACCGTTGACTTGCTTCTGGGGCGCGGGCTGCATGCTCGTGCAGAGGGGGCCCCTTCGGATGCGCGCGTGGCTCGCACCGCGGCGAGGGCAGCGGGGACACCAGCCTCTGTGCTGCGCGGGCGCAGGGAGGGAAGAGGTGTGTGTGTGTGGCCGCAGTGGCAGCGAGCGTCGCTGGTCAGGGGTCCGCGGCCGATGGGAGCATGCCAGGTGGACTACAACTACTTCATAGACGAGAAGCCCTACTGCGTTGGACCGGTGAGCCGGGATGCAAGGGAGGGCTCTCGGGGAGTGCCATCGTTTCGCAGCGAGTTTCTGGTGAATTGGTCAGCTCGGGGATGTCGCTGGACTTGCCCTTGCAAAAGCTAAGAGCAATCAGATCTTGGCATGACGTCCTAACACCATCCGTGCCTCGTCAACGAATCCGGTATCATTCTCCACCATGTCTGGCTGCTGCTACCACAGGCTGCTTCCGCTGCGTCTGCGGCTGGTAACATTATCTACCGTCGCGTTTGCCGCTGTAGCTTTGCTGATTCACATCCGCCCCCCCACTCCTCCTGCCGCCTCCTCATTCTCCCCATTCCCTATCTCTCCGTCTCCTCCTCCTCCTCCTACTCCTCCTACTCTTCCTCCTCCTGTTCCCTCGACGTCGACCTCATCCTCTCTCCGCTCTCCCATCGCTCCATCTCTCCCCTGTCCTGCGTGAGGGTGAGTTCCAACGAGCGAAAGGGCCGCCAGCTCACATCTCAGAGGCTTGCCCTGCGAATACCGTGGCGCACGTTGCCCGCTGCTCTGCGGCAGCCAGCCGGTGGCTGCAGGCGGCGCACACTGGCGCGCTCCGCTGCTGCACTTGCTGCCGTACTCACGCCCCCCGCCCTCCGCCAGAAGGCGTGCATGCTGAGCACGCAAGGGCAACCTGCGACCGCTCCGAGACCCCGACCCCTCGCTTTCATCGGGGGCGGAAAAGAGGGGGGTGATGACTAGGGGGGGGTGGATATCATGGCGTGGGCCATGATATTCCCCAGATTTCATGGCGCCTCTTCTTATTTAATCGCTTCGCTCATTCCGCCGGCCCGTATTGTGCCATCGCAGGCGTTTGCTTGCGCGTTCGTGGCCTCTTGGAGCCTCGGTGGGGCCGTTTGGGGCCTCTTGGCGCCTCTTTTTAGGCCTCTTGGAGAACTCGGGAGGCCTCCAGGGGGCCTCCTGAGCTCTCGTGACGGTCTCTTGGGGGGCTTTCGGCGGGCTCTTGGCGGTATTTGTTGGTCCTCTTGGGGCCTGGGGCCTGACGTTGTTGGTCCTCTTGGGGCCTCACGGGAGCTTATTGGGGCGTCTTGGGGGTGTCTTGGAGAGTCTCTTGGGGCCTCTTTCGGGGTCCTGGGCGCCTTCTGGGGCGGAGGGCTCGATTTTTCAGTTCTCGGTTCCCTTCTTGAGCCCCTCTTGGGCCCGTCTTGGGGCCTCTTGGTCCGCCTTGGGCAGCACTTGGGCCGTCTGGGGGGCGCTCTTGGGCCGCTCCGGGGCCGTCTTGGGAGCCTCGTGGGCCGTCTTGGAGCAGTCTTGAAGGCCTCTTGGGCCCTCTTGGAGCGTCCGGAAGCGAAAAGGCCAGAACGCAAAAAAACATCGAAAAAACCAATGAAAATCAACGATTTTGGCAACTTGGGGCCCTCTTCGGAGGCCTCTTGGAAGGCCCTTGGAGCGTCTTGGAGGCCTCTTGGGCTGTCTTGGGGCCATCTGGGGCGTCTTCGGGCGATCTTTGGCCGTCTCGGGCCTCTCTTGGACCGTCTAGAAAGCTTCTCGGGGCCCTCTTGGACCGATCTGGAGCCCTCTTGGACTCCGAAACAGAACTCCGGCATCTCTGACCCGACCTTGCCGGAACCTTGCCGGGACCTTGCCGGGGTACTTTTCGTCCGGGGACCCCCAGGGGCCGCCCCGCGCGCGCGAACTAGAAATACTGTTAACCAGGTACCGGAGATCTTAGCACGCCCTGGCCCGTTGGGCCGGCGAATTTCATTGCGTCCTGGCCCCCCCGCTGGGCCGCGCACATGCCGCCGGTCATGATTTGCACCCCCCCTCTTGGACATCCCCTCTTGGCCGCTCCCGATTTCAGCTTGGCCTACAGAGGAGACGCCACGTGGAGTGCAAAGATACGCCTCAGCCGTGGCTTCGAGCAGGTGCCCTTGATCCGGTGTTCGCTCATGGACCCCTTGTGAGACACAGCCATCCAGCGTTCGCGCCCAAGTCCGCCAGAAACCGCCCTGTGGCCACTTGAGCTCAAAGGGATATCTGCACTTCCGCCGGCACCCGTGTCTGTCAGGCCAACGAAGCACACCGTGAGCCGTCATGCTGAAGGCCCTCAGCGTCTTGACCCTCCTGCACGGCGCGGCGGCGGCTCGGCGGAAGACGGGAGCGCCGCCGGCCGCTGCGCCCTCCTGGGCGTGCGCGCTGGCGGACGCGCCCAAGGCGGCCAAGCTGGCGGCGTTCGACCCGTCGCTGCCCCCGTGGGGTGTGGCGAACAGCAGCGTGCTTGGCTTCCACCTGGCGTCCGAGGGCACGCTGAACGCCACGGCGACGCTGCGTGAGCAGAAGGTGACCGCGGTCGACGCGGCCGCCCTGGACGCCCTCATCGCGGAGGGCAACGAGAGCGGCATCCTGGTCGTATTCTTCGCGCCCTGGTGCCCGCACTGCCACGATTTCGTGATTAAGGGGAACGAAAACGCTCCCATCGAGATCTTGAGCAGGAGGCTGATCAAGAAGCGGGGCCCGAAGGTGGTCAAGTTCGACGTGCAGCTGAGCGCACCTCCGGCCCAGTTCGACGTGCCGTACATCCCGACCATCTACGCGGTGACCGGAACCAACGCCGTCATCAAGTACAGCGGCGATCCCCACGACATGCGCCAGCTGCAGAGCTTCGCCATCTCGGGTCGGGCGAAAGGGGGGGTTTGGGAAAGGGGGGGGTACGAAATCTGCTGCATGCAGCTGGTTTCGGCCCCGCCGCCGGGCCCATTCCTCGATGCATGGGCGCCTCCGGCGCCGGGAGGCGCCGGGAAAATCAGCTACGTGAGCTGATTCTCAACCCCCCCCTTTGCTATCCCCCCCTTTCGCCCGACCCGACCATCGCCCGGGGCGCCGCCCCGACCGCCACCGTGCTGGCGTCTCGCGGGGGCCGCAAGGCCCTGAGGCCCGGCGCCGAGCAGTGAGAGCGCCCGCCCCGGCCGAGAGCGCCGCCCCCCGCGGGTGGGTGCGCAGGGCGCGCGCGCGGCGTGCCATCGCCCAGTTTGCGCGGCGGGGATCTACAATCGAAGACCGAGTTCTGACCACATCCCCCTCTGTCGGGGGCGGAAAAGAGGGGGGTGATGACTAGGGGGGGGGGGGATATCATGGCGGGGGCCATGATATTTTCCCAGATTTCCTGGCGCCCCTTCTTATTTCATTACGTCCCAGGCACCCCCGCTGGGCCGCGCACATGCCGCCGGTCATGATTTGCACCCCCCCCTCTTGGACACCCCCCTCTTGGCCGCTCCTGACAGCCTGCACGGCGGGGATCTAAAATCGAAGACCGAGTTCTGACCACATCCCCCTCTGGATCCTCGATTCTGTGATAGGCCCTCGGGGGTGAAAGTGGGCAGTTTTTTTCTTCCCCTGGGGCGAGGAGACTGCCCACCTCCACCTCTGGAAACTGCTTTTCGCAAGGCACCTCGGGAAGTGGGTGTGGTCAGAAATCGGTCTCCTATAAAAACCAAAAAGTAGAGTTGGAAACCGCCAGCGACCGCTGTAAACCACCGAACACCCTCAGCGACCGCCGAAGACCGTCCAAAGACCGCCGAAGACGTACCAGGAGCGATGGGTAACAAGGGCTCCATTGTCGAACACGTAACCGTGGCTTCGAGCAGTCGAAGAAGAACAAACGCCATGAACATGAACTTTTGGCGCTCCGCGCGGATTTCTTGGATCCTCGCTGGGCCCCCCTGGCGGCGCCTCTGGCGCCGCCTGTGGCGCGCTCCGCGCGCCAGGCAGGGGGTCCTACGCAGATCCAAGAAATCCGCGCGGAGCGCCAAACGTTTATGCTGATGATGGCGTTTTATCTTCTTTTTCTTCTTCTGCTTCTTTTCCTTTTTCTTTTTCTTTTCTGTTTCTCGCCTTGAAGAGGGCACGTCGGGCGATTCTTGGCCACGCTCGTCCTCTGGGGGGCCCTCCCCGGGCCCCGGGGCCGTCGAGCAGCGAAAGCGGGTGCCGGGGGAGGGGAGTCCAGGGCTCCGGGGATCCACGCGGCGGAACAACAAAAACAGGGCGTCGGAGCTCATGGGCAAGAGAAGGGGGGGTAGGGGAGGAGGACTGCGCCCCACCGAGCTTGTCGTCGTTTTCTGCTTCATCGTTTTGTCCCTCTCGCGTTTGGCTCGAGTTCCCCCTCTTGCGAGCCTTAAGGGTCCCTCCTGAGGGCGTTAGATGCCCTCTCGGGCGGGTCTTGGGGGCCTCTTGGACCGTCTCGGACGCCCTCGCCCTAAGGACCAAACAGTCCAGTATGCGACTATCATAGTGAGCCTTTTTATATTCATTGTTTTGCCGATCGGCGCGGGCCTTCGCAACCCCCCTCCCCCCACCCATGGAGTAGATCTTGGCTGTTTTGGGGGCCTGTTTCGTGCAGGTGGAGTCTCCCCCGTAGCCATAGGACGCACTGCTGCAAACAGTCGCACTCAACAGAGGTCCGCAGCCAGATCCCCCCCGTGGAGTTGACAAAACCCTGTGTGCGTCATACATTTGTTTCGGTAGTATCGCAAGCTACGTTCTTGTGGACCCGATGCACTCCAAGCAAACTAACGACCTGGCACCTGATAGAAAGGATCCGTAGATCGAAGCTATCGATATTGTGACGGCGACGACGACTGTGCAATGATGGCGAAACTGGAGTAGAGCGTTTGTGCACATTCGGACGGTTTAAATGAATAGGAATGATTTTGACTCGAACGCATGCTTAGTGCTTGCGCAAGCGCTTTGCGCTCGGCGGCAATTCAGCTCGTGGTGGTGGTGGGGGTGGTATTATTATTAGTATTATTATCATTAGTAGTAGTAGTAGTAGTAGTAGTAGTAGTAGTAGTAGTAGTAGTAGTAGTAGTAGTAGTAGTAGTAGTAGTCGTAGTCGTAGTAGTAGTAGTAGTAGTAGTAGTAGTAGTAGTAGTAGTAGTAGTCGTAGTAGTCGTAGTAGTCGTATTAGTCGTAGTAGTCGTAGTAGTCGTCGTTGTCGTAGTAATTTTAGTAGTAGTAGTAGTAGTAGTAGTAGTAGTAGTAGTAGTAGTAGTAGTAGTAGTAGTAGTAGTCGTAGTAGTAGTAGTAGTAGTAGTAGTAGTAGTAGTAGTAGTAGTAGTAGTCGTAGTAGTAGTAGTAGTAGTAGTAGTAGTAGTAGTAGTAGTAGTAGTAGTAGTAGTAGTAGTAGTCATAGTAGTCGTAGTAGTCGTAGTAGTCGTAGTAGTCGTAGTAGTAGCAGCAGCAGAAGTACCACTCATCTGTGCGACGGTAGAGTTCGTAGAGTGCAGTGCGCTGTGCACAGGAGTAGCAGGAGCATAGCCGTTGCCCAGAGTGCGTGGCACCATTGCGATCCCAGTGCGCAAGGTGATGATGATGGGCAGCGTTGTAATTGTGATTATGACGATGATGCCGACGATGTGGATGAGGATGGTCAGACTGGTGATGCTGCTGGTGGTGAGGATGGCGACGGTGATGGTGCTAATCATGGTGGGGACGATGATGGTATTGATAGCGGTGGCGGTGGCGGTGGCGCAGGTGCCTGCGAGGATGGCCGCGAGGGGGAGGAACAGGAAGCGGAGTAGTCATGACGAGTTCCGAAAAAAGGGAAAACGGAGGAAGTGGGATGACTTGGTTTTGAGGAGGACGGGGGTGGGGGAGGTGGCAAGGGTGATGGTGATGATGATGATTGCGGTGAGTGCGGTTCTTATGATGTATGTGGCGATGGTAGCGATGGTGATCATGATGGAAGCATGGTGAGTTATCAGGAGAGTGGTGGGGCGAAGTGGGTGGCATGGTGATGAGCATGCTGATGGGGAGGAGAGGAGGAGGACGAGGAGGAGGAGGAGGGAAAGGAGACGACGGACGATGATGATGGGGATGGCTGTGACGGTACTGACGGTGGGTGTTTGTGGTGGTTGTGGGCAATGGTGACAGGCATGGTGGAACGGATGATCAGGATGATAAAGAGACGAGGTAACCATGCATAGCTTTGTGGAGGAATGAGGGAGGAGGCGGACAAGGCCCACAACTGGAACCCATGTGTACCCCGCCACCTTTCGCAATCCGCCACAAAGGGATCTTACCCGTCTCAGAAGGAATCATGGTGTAAGCCGTCGCAATATGAATTCATTGGTAATCCGCCACAACATGAATTTCTCCCGTCTCGAAGAAGGAATTATGTTTTGTTAATTCACCGCAGAAATCCGTTTGTAGCCCGCCACAGTATTTATCCCGTTTCAAGATGAATCGTTTTTCTATGTTTAATGTATTTATATGTCTTAAAAAAAAGAAAAAAACGCCGCAACTGGACTCCATTTGTAGCCGACCACAAAAAAAATGAAACACGTGTAGCCCGCCACAGATGGAATACATGTGCAATCCGCTGGGAAAAAGAATCGTGTTGCAATCCATTGCAAAACGAATCAATGTGGAACCCGCCCCACATGTAACACATCGGAACGCCGCCACAATATGATTATTCTAGTAAGCCTCCACACATGGAACCCATCTGTGACCCACCACAACGAGAACAACGAAAACACGGCGAACAAGAATACCACGAGTACCGAAACAAAAATGGAACATAACGAACAAGAACACAGGACGAAAAGGGGACAGGCCGAAGAAGTAACAGCACGAACAAGGGACCGACCGAAAACTGAACAGGACGGCGGATTACAGTTTTTTTCGTGTGGTGGGTTACACTAGGATTCCTTCTTTGTAGCGGCTCACACTTTGGTTCTTGTGTGGTGGATTACAAATTGATTCCCTTTGCGCTGGATTGCAATAGGGCTTCTTTTGTGACGACTTTCAAATCGGTTCCCTTTGTGGCGGGTTACGAACTGATTCCTCTAGTGGCGGATTACAAACTTATTTCTCTTTGTGGCAGGTTACAGGCGGATTCTTGTAGTGATGGGTTACATAGGGTTCCTGCGGCGGATTGCAAATGGATTCTTCTTGTGGCGGATTACAGAGGATTATTTTTGCGGTGGGTTACAACAGGATTCCTTGTGACAGTAACAGAGGGATTCCTTTCGAAGCCGACTACAAATTGATTCCGCGGATAACGAATTCATTCCTTCTGTGGTGGATTTATAAAGGATTCCTTCTGTGATGGATTCCGAGTTGTTTCTTTGGTGGGGGGTACTTAGGAGGAACAGCCAACAAACAACAAACTGGAACACACTGGAAGAGCCAATGACTTTGAAAACATATCTAACACAAACTTTGAAAGCGCAGCGTTTACAGCATCCACAACTCTAAAATGCGATGTCTGAAATGATTTTATTTCCCGATGTCGAACACATTGTACAGCACAGAGTGCAGTGTTTTCAAAATTGTGCATGCCTCCGACGCCAAAAACTCTGAAACCATAACAATTGGCACAACATACTTTGGTTTCCAACATTTGTGCAAATTGTTATGTTTTCAGAGTTTTTGGCGTCGGAGGCATGCACAATTTTGAAAACACTGCACTCTGTGCTTTACAATGTTTTCGGCATCGGGAAATAACAACATCTCAGACATCGCATTTTAGAGTTGTGGATGCTGTAAACGCTGCGCTTTCAAAGTCTGTGTTAGATATGTTTCAAATTCATTGGATCTCCCAGTTTGTTTTCTTTCTCTCCATGGTTTCCTCCTAAGTACCCCCCACCAAGGAATCCCGAGTCCCATTGCAATCCGCCACAAGAGTAATTCTTGCAATCCGCCACAAAATAATTTCACTTGTAATCCGCAACAAAAGGAATCACTTTGCATCCTTCCGCAAAAGGAATCAACGTGTAGTCTGCCACAAACGCAATCAATCTGTAGTCTGCCACAACCCCGTCCAAGAGCCTCGAACAAACCTTTCCGCGCGCCCGCATTACGGTGGGGGCATTCGTTAAGGAACGTGCCCAGGAGGCTTCAGACGCTGGAGGGCTCTTTATCAGATGAGGGCGGCAGTGATGTTCATTGCCGATCCACGATTGGCTTTCCATTGGCTTCAAGACCCTGGATTCCTTATCGACAGTTTCCTCATGCAATGCCATCACCGAATCTATGGACACGGCAATCGGAAGCAATGTCAGTAACAGCATGAATGACGTGAAGCACGGTAGAGAGGAATGATGACGCACACACGCAAACACACGGTTTTGTCAATCAACCTTACCCCCCGCCCTGCCCCTTTCCGCCAAATGCCGAAACGCCGAGTAAGTCATCGTTCACCCTGCGATTGTGACATTGGCCCCCTGGCGTGCAGGCCGCTCCGAGCACAGGTGTTCCGGGATGCGAGGCTGCAGGTGGCAGGCGGGGTCGTCCTGCCACCTGTGCTCCGTCGCAGGGCGGCGCCGCACAGCCAGCCACAGCCCTGACCGCAGCGAGCCTGTTGTCGAAGAGACTGGCACGGTGGGGCCGTCCTGGCCCGATGCGCCCGAGAGCACACCTTTGGATCCGCCGCCAGTGCCCAAGACTCGGCCGAGATCGAACGATCCTGCGCTGTCCGACGCCGCGTGCATCGTTCAAGGTTGAACGATGCACGCAGCGTCGGAGACCAACGCGAAACGCGTCACGGCACGAACGAACCTGCCGTGCGCGTTTGCATGCGAACCACGGCCCCAGGACTGCCGTGTGGGCCATGGGTCGGTACGTCTGATCCATGGCTCCGCCCCCCCACCCGCATGCTTCTGGGATCGGCTCCCGTCCCCGCCGCTGGATGGGTACGCCCGCGAGCTTCGAGAAGGCCATGCGAATGGGATCGCCCCCACCCTCCCTCCTACCATGTGGTCGTGGCCCTGTGCACGTGGCGTGGTGGTGGGTGCCCGTGCCCCCCCCCTCCCCCTGTGGGTGCGGCGTGCGTCGTCGTCGTCGTCGTCGTCGTCGTCGTCGTCGTCGTCGTCGTCGTCGTCTTCCGTCGGTGTCGGTGTCGGCGTTGCCGTGGCGTCGGTGTCGGCGTCTGCCTCGGCGTCGGCGTCGGCGTCGAAGGCGTCCTCCTCGTCGTCGTCGGTGTCGTCGTCGTCGTCGTCGTCGTCGTCGTCGTCGTCGTCGTCGTCGTCGTCGTTGGCGTCGTCGTCGTCGTCGGCGTCGTCGTGGGTTGTCGTCGTTGTCGTCGTCGTCGTCTTCCGTCGTTGTCGCTGTCGGCGCTGCCGTGGTGTTGGCGTTGGCGTCGGCGTCGGCCTCGGCCTCGGCGTCGGCGTTGGCGTCGGAGGCGTCGTCGTCTTCGTCTTCGTCGTCGTCGTCGTCGTCGGGATCGTCGGAGTCGTCGTCGTCGTCGTCGTCGTCATTTGTCGTCGTCGTTTGTTGTTGTCATCGTCGTCGTGGTCAGGGTCGTCGTCGTCGCCGTGGCCATCGGAGGGGGGAGCCTGTGAACCATCGACCCTGGATCATACACGCCTCACCAGCCACGCCAGGAGGGCGTACACACATGTCCGGGGACCAGGACGGGCCTGGCTGGGATCGGGGTAGGTGCATAGTTGGTCTCATGCTGCTGTCGGGTGCCCTCTGCGATTGGTCCAGACTGTATGGCCTCGGGCCAGCATAAGCCCCGTCCAGGCTGGCCCGGATCTTGCGAGGGGTGCCGAGAGCGGCGTCAGTGTTGTTCTGGTTCCTAGACTGGTGTGAGAGCCTCGTGGTCTCGGCTAGTCGGGCGTGCACACCATACCAGGAGGGGGAGGAGGAGGAGGAGGGGGAGGAGGAGGAGGAGGAGGAGGAGGAGGAGGAGGGGGAGGAGGAGGAGGAGGAGGAAAAGGAGGACGGAGAGGAGGAGGAAGAGGAGAAGGAGGAGGAGGAGGAGGAGGAGAAGGAGGAGGAGGAGGGGGGGGCAGGAGGAGGGGGGGCAGGAGGAGGAGGAGCAGCAGGGTCTGGAGGCCAGGATGGATGGTGTGTGAATGCCTCCTTCGCATCCTCCTTGCATCGTCGTCCACAAAGCAATGGCGCCTCGACAAACACGTCGGCGTGCCCAACGCAGTGATTGGCGTCTGGGGGCCTTCTCTGGGCCCTTTCACCGTCAGAGGACGGCCCTGGTTGAAGCACCAGTCCCCTGGAAGGGGTCGAGAATCCAGGGGACTCCGGATCCAAGAAATCACGGCATCGGAAGTTTGGGTCGTCGTTGTTGATATCTTCCTTATTGCACGCCTCTCCCCCGCATCTCCCTCTGCTGTACTGCCCCGTGCCTCCATTGTTGCCTCTCCCCCTCAAGCTGTTTCCCTCTGCAGGTGCATGGGCACGGCTGCAATCCGGAGTTCGGCTACCAGAAGACCTTTGTTCAGGACCCGGTGACCTCCCGCTTCCTGGAGTATTTGCAGAGCAGGCTCGTCTTCAGGACGCGTGGCATTTACCTTCTGGATTCCAATTCGATCCGATCGATCCGTTTGGAGATTTGTTTCGGCCGGTCTGATCTGATTCGGTATTTGTATTCGCCGTGAAGGAATCGGGCCGGACGAAAGGGGGGGATTGGGAAAGGGGGGTATACGAAATCTGCTGCATGCAGCTGGTTTCGGCCTCACCGAGGGGCCCATTCCTCGATGCATAGCCGCCTCTGGCGCCGGGAGGCGCCGGGAAAATCAGCTACGTGAGCTGATTCTCAAACCCCCCCTTTGCTATCCCCCCCTTTCACCCGACCCGAAGGAAGCGGGTCCTGAAGGAAACGGGTCCTCATGTTCTTCGCCTTTCTTTGGCTCCTTGGGCCCTCCACGGGCCTGGGACTCTGTCGGACAGCAACCCAGGATGCGAAGTTGGCCCCAGGGAAGGCCCCAGGGTTTAGGATATGTTTTTCTCAGGACCCGTTTCCTTCACACGAGGATGCTCCGAGGAGGATCCGATGCGGCCCGATGCTTGCACGGCGCTGTGATGCATCCTGGCGCGGCCCATCCAATTTGATCTCGACTCCTCGGGCGACGAGATCTATACATCTTCACTGCTCCCTGGTCAGGCCCAAACTGAACCCAGGAGCTGTGTACACGCCCTCATGGCCAAGCCAGGAGGGCGTGTGGCGTAAACACCGCGGCTGGGCTCCGGATGGGCCTGGCCAGGGACCAGCGGACATGTACAGGTTTCGTCGCCCGAATTTCGAGCCGATGCGGCCCGCGCCGACGCACAGGATTGGATAAGCTTAAGATCGTAGATTTAAGTCGGGCGTGTCCCCCTACAGGGGAATTCTCGACGAAAAATCGAAAATACATCAAAAATGATCCCAAAATAATCCAAAAATAGTCTGGGGACTATTTTGATTGTTTTGTTGAGCTTTTTGTCGAGGATCTCCCTGTAATAGGACACGCCCGACATAATCGTAGGTGAGGACGGGCCCTGCCTCGTCCTCCTCCTTGGCGGGGGGGGGGCCCGCCTCCTCGCGCGCCGGGAGGGCGCGGGCCTCCGCGAGATTTGCAGACGCGATGCCGACTGGCCCCGCCCTCGGCGTCCTCGCCCTCGCCGCGGGGAGGCCTCCCCCCCCGCCCCGTTCGAAAGGAGTCCGTGCACCCCGGTGCCCTCGGAACTTCACAGGTTAGGAGGGAAACAAACGCACACGCAGGCACAACTCATCGTCGGTCCCCAGGGGAGATTTCGGAGCACACGGGCAGCGGAGGGGAAGGCGAGGCTCCAGAAAGCATGAACGAACACGGCGGATCCTGGGAGCGTCGGTGCATCTGTGCCCCTGGGCCCATGTAACGAAGTCGGTCCCCCTGGAGTCCTCCTCCTCGTGGTGTGGGCGGCACGGAGGGGCAGGTCCGATGGTGCCAGCGTTCGCGCGTAAGCTGCCCGCAGAAGGTCACGCGTGAGCGCCCTCTTCTCCACGCGGCGTGCCACGCTGGCGGCCCGCGTCGGCCGCGGCGCAGCGTCGATTTACGCGATCTCGCGCAGGACCTTTTTTTTGTTCGTCGCCAGTGTGGCGCGCTCTGGGAAGGGCGTCGCCTTCGACGCTCGGGCGTTGCGTTAAGTCGGGCATGTCCCTCTGCAGGAGGAATATTCAAGAATGGTGAAAAAATAGCCTGGTAACGATTTTCCATGCTCTTTTGAATATTTTGAGATATGTTTGAACCATGTTTTACTTTCCAGAATCCGCCCGTAGGAGGCTATGCCCGACCTAAGCGTTGCGTGATGGGGGGGAGAGGGGGGCGATCAGTGGGGGGTGAAGAAAGGTGTACCTCTTGTGCCCCAAAGGGGTCCCAAAGGCGCCCCCCCCCCCCCCCCCGAGGCCCAAAAGGGGCACGAGAGGTGCACGGTCCTTCGCTGCCGCCCCCCCCCAGAGGAGGGACGCGCGCAAGTGGCCCGCGCAAGTTAGCCCGCAAGCGCCCCCGTTCCCAGCGCGGCGTGCCGCGCTCCGTCCTCCTCCTCCTCCTCCTCCCTCCTCCCCCTCTCCCTCCTCCTCCTCCTCCCCTCCTCCTCCTCCTCCTCCTCCTCCCTCTCCTCCTCCTCCTCCTCCTCCTCCTCCTCCTCCTCCTCCTCCTCCTCCTCCTCCTCCACCGCGCAGTGTCGCTACAGTCGGGGCCCTGAATAAGGAACCCTTTTCGTTGGGGAGGGGCTCCGTGTTCCTCCATTGTTTCGCAGCTTGCCTTGGATGTTCCTTAGGTTTTCGACAGGAGATCGAAGGTTCACTTGTGGAAAAAAGGGGCCTCGTTCCTTAGTGAGGGTTCCTTAGGTCAACGCCCCGACCGTACGCCATCCCGCGAATGACATGTCTTTGCTCGTCGCTCAGTTCTCCCCCCCCCCAGTAGACGCCGGTCGTTGAAAGCAGGTATCGTCGGATTCCCAGATCCTACATCTGCTTTCGGCACCTTCCTACTTCAAGGGTCGAGCGGTGTTCCTCCTCTCCTCCTCTTCAGGGGGCGGGTGGACGCCCCATCTACTTCCAACGCCTTCCTGCTTCATGCCTCAACCCACTTCCTCCGACCAGCGTGTATCAGGAGGGAAAAAACACACAGACACAATTAATTGCCGATTTCCCAGAAAAATGGGAACATATGGGAAGTGGGGGGGAAAACAGAAACCCAGAACATATAGGAAAATATGGGGAATATTTTTGTTTGTGTGTGTTTATTTGTGTGTCCTGGGGCCCCTTCAGTGTATGCCTCGCCTGCGAAGGCGTCTCCCCCCTATCGGCGAAAGGGCCAGCGGCAGGCCGGCGGGGGGGCCAGAAGCGGCGGCGGGCCCGGCAGCAGAGGGCGGCGGCGGATCATGATCATGCTGGTGATGGTGCTGCTGCTGAGGATGGTGGTGATGATGATGATGCTGCTGATGGTGGTGGTGGTGATGATAATGATACTGATGACGATGCTTATGCTGATGGTGTTGATGATGCTGATGATGCTGTTGATGCTGACGCTGCTGCTGCTGCTGATGATGACGATGATGCTGCTGCTGCTGATGATGACGATGATGCTGCTGATGATGATGGTGGTGATGAGGGTGATGATGTGTTCGCTGCCACTGCTTTGTCGAAGCAACAGTCCTTGGTAGTTGCGCGTGAGAACTCGGCGGGAACTTCGCACAACCCCCGCTGTTAAGGCGTCAACCATTTGCTGGTTCGGACTTGGTGAGATTCGATTTCGACTCGATTTGTTGGGTGATGCCGCGGGCATCCACCGCGGCATCACATAAGCCATTGAATCGAAACCGCAGGTATCGCACACTCCGCTCAACGCCGCGAGCATCACCGCGGGGCTTCAACCGCCGCGCACAACCCACGCGCACCCAGACCGCGCCCCGCACCACACCCACGCCGCGGCTCACGCCACCCTCTCGGTGGCATGCGGGGGGTGCGGGTCGGGCTTGTGGCGCGGGCGCGGCGGGATTCCCACGCCATCGAGACTCAACCCGCACACCCCACGCACCACGACCCCGCCGCGTAGACTCGGGCTGAGCAGGCATCGCGTCGGCTCCTCTGGTTCGGCTCGATTCGAGTTCGCTGGCCTCCGACTCCGATTCGCACTTCGGTTTCCGATGCCTCCATGGCCGAGGCCTCCACGCAGGCCCTGCCGGCCTGCCGATTTCCGTCGACCCGAGGTCTCCCGGCTTGGCTGCCGACTTCCGCCGATCCAGTCCTCTTCGATTGCCGATCCGACCCCTCGATTCGGTTCTGGGCGCTCCTGCCCGGGTGTTCCCTCCGGCTCTCCTCGAAGAGCAGGAGACGGCGGAAGTAACACCTTTTCGGAGGTCCGCGCGGACTCCTTGGGCTCCCCTCCTTCCCGGCGCGCGAATTGCGCCAGAGGGCGGCGCCGCCAGGAAGGAGGGCCTATGTACCCGTCAAGTTAAACAGCGTGGACTTTGGAAATGTTGTAGTTGTGCCGCTTTGTGGTCTTCGTATCTCCTGCTGCTGGCTGCTGCTACTGCTCCTCAGGGGTGAAACACATAACTCAGTGACGCCCTGCTGGCCCCGTCCACTCGCAGCGCAGTCTCGCTGTAATGGTTGCCTGCCAGCTGCTCTCTGTCCAGTCTTCTGCAGGTCGAGCCGCCGATTTGAGCAGGGGCGCGTTCCTTTTACAGTTGACACGAGGGTTAAGAGCATCTCTAGCCTTGGAGGGGTGTCCCTGTGATGTTCGTGCCTCCACCTTGGACTGCTCTTCGCGTGGGACTTCAGCGAGGGGGCTCCTGCTCTTGACCCACGCTCCTGTGGCCGCGTCTCGACTGAAGGAGGAGTAGGAGGAGGAGGAGGAGAAGGAGGAGAAGGAGAAGGAGGAGGAGGTGAAGGAGGAGGAGGAGGAGGAGGAGGCCGAGGACGAGGACAGGGACGAAGACGGGGAGGAGGAGGAGGAGGAGGAGGAGGAGGAGGAGGAGGAGGAGGAGGAGGAGGAGGAGGGGAGGAGTAGATGGGGGGGAGGAGGCGGCCCTCCACTGTCCAGAAATCGCCCACATTGCGACCTGGTCCGACGAAGCTCTTTGAGCTCCCGTATGGACCGATGCGCGATTCGAAGCAGGCGGGTTCACGATCCAGCGTGGGCCGATTCAGGATCTGGACTTGGAGCGATTCGCGGTCCCGAACGGACCAGATCGCGATCTGGTTCTTTTCTAGATCGTGAGTCGAGCCGATGCCCCTCGCCCGCGGTGCCGCCTCGGCCTCGGGCTCCGGGGCGGCCTTGGCCTTGGCCGCGCCGCTCCTGGGTTCCGTCTCGTCGGTCCGGCCGCGCGGCGGCCGCCGCTGGCTCCTCCTCATCCGCCTCCTCCGCCTCCTCCTTTTATCGGGGGCGGCAAAGAGGGGGGTGATGACTAGGGGGGGGTGGATATCATGGCGGGGGGCATGATATTTCTCCAGATTTGATGGCGCCTCTTCTTATTTCAATACGTCCCTGGCCCCCCTCTTGGACATCCCCCTCTTGGCCGGTCCCGATTTTACGTTGGGCAAACCTTAGGACAGAGCCTGTGGTGTCAATGTGGGCAGTGCAGAAATACAAACGGCCGACGAAGCGATGCGACGATCAAGTTGCGCTTGGCGGGCGCAGCGGCAGAAAGAGAGGCGTGAAGGAAAGGAAGAAGGCAGTGGGCCCGCAAGGGCACAGAGTTTGCGCCGGCCAGGCGGTGAAGTCCCTTCTCTTCTCACCCCCCTCCGACCCATCTACCCCGAACCCTTCGCCTCCTCCTCCTCCTTCTCCCCTTTCTCCTCCTTTTCCTCCTCCTCCTACCCTTTCTCCTCCTTTTCCTCCTCCTCCTCCTCCTCCATCTCCTTCCTCCCTCCTCCGTCTCCAGCGGTGGCCTCGGCCAGACGTCGAGCCGGTCAGGCCCGCAGGCGTCGAGTCGGGAGGAGGAGCGGGGACCGGCCAGAGTGCGCACTGCTACTCTGCTCCGGGGATCGGGGGCGGCAAAGAGGGGGGTGATGACTAGGGGGGGCGTACCCCGGGCGAGGTCCAGGGGCAGCGGTACTTTTTGGTCTCCCCATTTTTCGCGGACGACGAGGTCTGTACAGATCCTTTGCCCACGGCCAGGCCCACCCCGCGCCCCGGAGGCGGTGCATACGAGCTCTCTCGACCAAGCTGGGAGGGTCGGGGGCGGCAAAGAGGGGGGTGATGACTAGGGGGGGGTAGATATCATGGCGGGGGCCGTGATATTTCCCCAGATTTCATGGCGCCCCTTGTTATTTCATTGCGTCCCTGGCCCCCCCGCTGGGCCGCGCACATGCCGCCGGTCATGATTTGCACCCCCCCCTCTTGGACACCCCCCCCCTTGGCCGCTCCCGAAGGGAGGGGCGTGGAGGCTGGAAACATAGCGAGGAGAGGGCTGGCATCCCAGGCTCGACTTGATACTCCACTGGTAGGAGTCGGCGAACGTCGCTTCGTCGTTTCACATGCTCTCGAACAGGAGGTTCACTCCGGCTGTCGTGCTGGCCGCCTAGCCATGGAGGCGAATGAAGGCATAGTCGTAGGTGGACATGTCACGGTATGTAGAGTTCGTGGCGGGTTGACCGAAAATTGTTGCAAGTGCCTTCTCGGATGTGTACCGTGTACACTCCACGTCGGCATGTCAGACCTTGATTGCGATGTTGCCAGATGTGCACTTCCATCGTTCTGCGTAGGCATCGCGCCTTCCTGGCAGTTCCGCTTGCCCTGCAGTCCGGTCAGGCGCACTCGCGATCTAACCGTCAATGGGGCTCTCTTGTCATCGCCAACGTCGCGCGCAGCCTGCGAGGCAGAAGATGTCACACTTACGCCCGCTGGTAGCTCAGCGCCTTCTCGTAGCCCAGCGCCTTCTCGTGGCCCAGCGTGTTCGGGCAGCCCATCGCCGCCTCGTGGCCCAGCGCTTGCTCGCAGTCCAGCGCGGCCTGGTGTGCCAGCGCCTCCTCGCAGACCAACGCGTGATCGTGGCCCAGCGCCGTCTCGTGGCCCGGGGTGTTTTGGTGGCCCAGCGTCTTATCGCAGCCCAGCTTCTTGACGTGACCCAGCGTGCTCATGTGGTCCAGCGTGCTCTGGTGGTCTAGCGCCCTCTCACAGCCCAGTGCCGTCTGATGGCCCAGCGTGCTCTCGTGGCCCAGTGCGTTCGCCTCGCCCAGCGCCTTCTCGTGGCCTGGCGTGTTCTGGCTGGCAGCCTGGGGCCTTCCTGTAGTAGCCCAGCGCCGTCTCGTGACCCCCGAGTGCTCCAGTGGCCAAGGGCGCGTTCTGGCTCTCTGGTGTGCCCGGGTTGCCGCTGCAATGCTGTATCAGCCAGACTCCTGGCGGCCACCTGCTTAGATGTTCGTGCTTGTCGTGCTCTCTTGGACCATGTCGCAGGCCTAGAGGTTCGCACCCACTCCAACATCGGCGGCGTGCCTCCGCCGAGGGAAGAAGATCCCGATCTCAGCGATGGTGGTAACATGGTCGGGCTCCCGAGGTGGCCGAAAGATCATACCGCCAGCACGCAAAGCTAGGGGGAAGCCAAGAGGTACCGATACTTACCGCTACCCCCGGGACCTCTCCCGGGGTGCATTCTGATCCTGCTTTCGAGGCGAATCCAGCGGTGGCGACGAGGGCCTCCCAGGAGGCCCAATAAGACGGGGAGAACGGCCGAAGGGCAGAGGCATGCTCCTCCTCTGCATCCTGGGATCAGCCTCGGCCCGTTGAGGCAGGCCCCGGTGTCGGTGTTGGTGCCCATATCCAGGCCTCCCGCCACGGGTTGGTCAGCCCACTCGCGCTCTCGCCGCGCACGAGGGCGCCGCGCACACACACCAGGCGTGGCGCCGCGCCGCGCCACGACCGCGCTCGTGTGGCGGGTGGCGCTCCCGCCGGGCCGCGGCGCGGCCCGGCGGGCCGAGGCCGTTCCCCCCATCGCGAGCGGGGGCTGGGAGGCTCCCGCAGACGGCCTTCCTCGTCGTCGTCGTCGTCGTCATCGGCGTCGTCGTCGTTTTCCTCCACCTCCTCCTCCTCCTCCTCCTCCTCCTCCTCCTCCTCCTCCTCCTCCAATCGAGTGGTGCGCCTGCTGGCCCGCTGCAGACGCCGAGTGTGCAGGCGAAGAGACGTCGGCTCGGCCAGGGTACTGCGTCAAGCTCGGCTCGGCCAGGGCATGTGGTTGCAGGCAAGGTGTGATCTTCGAGTCTTGCGACAGAGCCCGGATGGTCAAATGATCCTCCTCGAGACTGGTTCGTGCAAGACTGTTACTGCGTCTTGGACTTTCCAGGCAGGGGCCCCAGACGGCCAAGGCGCAGTGGATCCACTGCCTCTCTGGTTTCTGGGGACGGGAGCCCGGCACTCCAAGACGCAGGGGATACAGTTGAGTTTGATGAGTGGGTCGACGCTGCCCAAATCCCGGAGTCCGGTGTGTCTCGCGCCACATGCATTTTACACCTCACATTTTTGTGGCAATGTGGCCCTTGGGAGGGTCTTGTGCCCTCTGTATGTAGTCATGGATGTACACCTTGCCCGCAATTGGCCGCTCATCCGGCTGCCTACGGCAAGTCCCGCCACTGTGCCAGGGTTGTGGGTTATAAGCCTAGTGGATGTTCGTTGGAATCTCGTGGGGGCCGTTGGAGGCAGTTTTGAAGCCTCTTGGGCGCCTCTTGGGGCCCCCTGGGGGCCTCCCTGCCTGCAACTGGCCGCCCATTCCTCACTTGCGGCCCTTGAGACTCGCGCGTGGCGCCCGCCCGCCCGCCCCCGCTGCGGTGGCGCGATGCCCTGGCGCGCGTGCCGCGCCCTGGCGGCGGCGGCGGCGGGGTGGGGCCTCCCCTCGGGCAGACGCGGCCAGGCGGCGGCCGCCGGGCCGGCGCTGCGCCCGCTGGGCCCGGGCTGCTGCGCGGGGCTCGGGGAGGAGGACGCCGAGGCGCATCGGGGGCGGCAAAGAGGGGGGTGATGACCTAGGGGGAGGGTGGATATCATGGCCTGGGCCAGGAGATTTCCCCAGATTTCATGGCGCCTCGTCTTGCTTCAGTACGTCCCTGGCCCCCCCCCCTGGGCCGCGCACATGCCGCCGGCCATGATTTGTGCCCCCCCCCTCTTGGACGCCCCCCTCTTCTTAGCCGCCCCCGAGAAGAGAGACAGGGGTTGCTAAAGGTGCCCTTGGCCCAGGGTGCCTCCAGCTTCTCGCTCCGTTCTGGAGCCCCTGGGGCCCCCTGGGCCTCGCGAGGGATGCGTGGGGGGGCCTTGGAGGCCCCCTTGGAAATCCTCTGGGGGCACCTTGGGCCAGACGCCCGAGGAGAGCGCAGCATCAACTCACCTGGAGATCTCGGGCGGGGCTAGGCTTAAGACGGGCCTGTCCCCCTACATATGGATTTTCGACGAAAAACAAAACAATACCCCCAAAATAGTAAAACAATAATCCAAATATGGTCTGGGGACTATGTTTTGAATCTTTTTTGACTTTTTTGTGTATTTTTGGTGTATTTTTTATCTGTCGTCGAAAATCCCCCTGTAGGGGGACACGCCCGACTTAAGACTAGGCGATCAGAGCGTGCCGCAACGCTCCCAGAGCGTGCCAGAGCGCTCGGAGAAGGCCGCGGCGCCCGCTAGATCGTCCAGAGCCGCTGGATCCTGGAGAGTCTCGATTTGTCCTCACCCGCTGTTATCCTCGTCCTGCTTCGTCTATCCTGGCGTCGCAGTGCTTTCACCCCGGGCGTGCCCGCCCTGTCTTGGGCCCCGGGGCCATCCCAGATCGAGCCGGCTCGGGAAGTAACGCAGGGAGGTGGGGCCCAGGGCTCCAGTCTAGATTTTTGGCGATGTTTTCTGTTGTTGCGACGTCGGCTCTCATGGCATGGCGTGTTCGAGGTTGATTAGTGGGTCGACCCTGCCACGTCAAGGGTGCCCTCGTGTCCTGTGTGTGTTCGACCCATGCCCTCTGCGGTCCTCAAATGTCGCAATGCGGCCCTCGGGAGGGTCCTGGAGGAGGAGGAGGAGGAGGAGGAGGAGGAGGAGGAGGAGGAGGAGGAGGCGGAAGCGGAGGAGGGGAGGAGGAGGGGGAGGGGAGGAGGAGGAGGAGGAGGAGGAGGAGGAGGGAGGAGGAGGAGGAGAGGAGGAGGAGGAGGAGGAGGAGGAGGGTGTCCTCTCGCGTGCCCTCGCCACTCAACCCCGACTGTGCCTGCGGGAGCCGGGAGCCCGGCCCGCGCGGCCCTCCGAGTCGGTGCCGGGCTCCGCCCCCCGGGCGGCGCCTCTGCCCTGGGCGGCGCCGCGGTCGCCGTTTTGCAGGGGGTCGGTCCAGCGCTAGCCTTAAGTCGGGCGTGTCCCCCTACAGGGTGATTGTGGGCGAAAATATTATGTATATATATTATGTATATATATATATATATATCATTATATATAATGATATATATATATGTATTCAATACATGCACCAGAATGGCCAAAAAAATACACCCAAAATAGTCCCCATATTATTGTTTGACTATTTTTGATTATTTTTGGGGTTTTTTTGTTCATTTTTCGTCGAAAATCCCCCTGTAGGGGGGGGGGCAGGCCCGACTTAACGCCAGCCCAGAGGAAGTCGGCGCGGGCCTCCGGCAGGATACTCGGTGTCGCTCGGACGTGTGCGGCTTCCTCGGCCAGGGCCATCGGGGAGCATCTCGACTTCTTTGGCCGCCCCTGTTGCGTGCAGGGTTCGACCTCGTGTGTGTCGCGTTTGCGGCTATCTGGACGTCCATCCCCCGTCGCAGGTTTTCGTGGCGTGCGTGCAAAAGGATCGGAGGTTGATAGACCTCCTACCCTGACGCGTCGATTAAGGAACTGGCCGCTTTCGGTTCGCGAGGGGGCGTCGCGGCAGTCATTTTTGCGGGTCCAGGTCCGTCGGTTTCGGTCCCAGGCCGTTTTCACCAAGGGGAGGTTTACTAAAGGGAGGTTTGTCCACCGCCGAAAGGAACGCACGAAGTCGAGACATGCGCGAGGAGAATGGACGTCCGAGCGATGGCGAGGTCGTGCTTTGCTGCCCTTCCCGCTGCTGCCCCCTCCAGGACGGGTACCGCCACGAGGCGGGCCTGTCGACGGAGAGGTGCCTGGAGCTCTGCCGCGAGGAGTGGCCGCGCTGCCTGGCGGCGGAGCACAACTCGTGGTACATCGGCACGTGCTCCCTGTTCCTGCGGCCAGCCAGCGGGCTGGACTGCCCCCTGAGCAGCAAGGCTCCCGGGCCCCCAGTCGCTGGGGCGACCACGCCGCGTGGCGAGTCAGGGGCGGGGTCCCTGGTCATCGCACGGCTTCGGCAGCGCGAGCGCAGGGGGGAAGTGGGAAAGAGAAGGCCTGCTCGGAAGGCGGCGGGGCTTTTCAGAAGCCTTCGCGCCTTCTGAGAAGTTCTCTGTGTCTTCGGGGAAGGCTTAGGAAGCTTCTCGGAAGGCCCGGGGACTTCCGAGCCTTCTGAGACGTCCCGCCCCTTCTCGCTCCCCCCCGGGCTCGCCGCCGAGCCCGCCGCGTGGTGAGTCAGTGGGGGCTCCTGGTCGTCGCACGGTTGGCACTCGGGTCGTTCGCCGAGGACGTCTCGGGCGGCTGCCGCCCCGCCCGGGCGCCCCAGAACCTTGCGGTTAAGGGGCTGCGCGGTCGGGCCGATGGTGGTTCCGAGGTCACCACGCGGTCCGTCGCCTCACGTCTTTTTGGGTCCCCGGGCAGGTCTGCTGGAGCGTGCCCGCGGAGGGCCAGCGCTCGGACCCGGTCGTGGACCAGTACGGCCGCGAGTCTCTGCAGGACTGGCACGCCAAGGATCGCAGAACAGAAAGCTGCATGCGCGTAGACTTTCAGAGGCCCGCGAGGATTTCTTGGGTCGGCGCTGGACCTCACTGGCGGCGCCTCTGTCGCCGACAGAAGAAATCCAGGCTGGCTTCCGACAATTTATGTTTGTGTAGTTGGTCGTTGACTAAAGGAGGTCTGGAGCGCCCTGGAGTGCACTGGGCAGGGCGAGTTCGACAACATCAGGAACATCAACTTGGATGGCCTCCAGACCGACTTCAGCTTCGACTACGTGAGCTTCTGGGAGGCCGTGCGCAACGGGGGGTACCTCGGTAATTGCACCGTGGGAGACACGGAGGGGTGCTTCTCGGACGACAATGCGGGATTCCTGGCGGGGGTTTTGACTCGTCTCGGTTGGTTCCAGAATTTGTTCCTGGGCAACGTAGAGGTGGAGCACATCCGCCAAGGTGCCCTCCAGGAGAAGTTCTCGTGCATCTTCGGATTCCTGTTCATGCTGTACCTGGCCCTGCTGAGATACCGCGACTCGGACCGGCGGGCGGCCAGCGAGATCGCCTGGGCCATCCGCATCAGCTTCTGGGTTCACATCGGAGGCCCCGAGTCCAACCTGGACTTGCTGCAGTCCACCGCCTGGCCTATCAGCAGCTGGGACCTCGTTGTGGCGACGCGCGACCTCGAAGGTCAGGCGCCCGATGTGCTTTTCGCGCAGCATGCCGGTCGGCACCCTGTGCCGCAGGCATCTCTGCCTTCCGCTCTAGAGCTGCTGCCCATGGCTGCCGCGCGCCCCCAGGGGGACGACGGGCCGCGGCCGCTGTGTGGAGGGGGCAGCAGGGTCTCCATCGCGACGCTCGGCATCGTGAAGGAGATGCAGATGCACCAGCTCGGGCGGGTGGTAATGGGGGGTCAGACCCAACTGGAAGGTGAAGAGAATGACCCTGAAGGCCAGAGGGTGTCCAAAGTTCCGTTCGGTTCAGAAGCCTTGTGTCCGGACGGCACTCGAGCAGGGTGAGACCGTGAGCCGCCAAACTGCTCATGAGAGGGGCGTGCTGTATTGGCATCGGCCGCTCGTGTTCACACACGGAGGGAGGAGGAGGAGGCGGAGGCGGAGGAGGAGGAGGAGGAGGAGGAGGAGGAGGAGGAGAAGGAGGAGGGTGTCCAAAAGGGGCCCCAAAGGGCGCTTTTAGGGCCCGTGTCCCAGGTGGGTCACCCCCCACGGCCACCCGCCCGACCGGCTCTCCGCCCTGAGGGCCGCGTGGGAGTCCGTCTGTGGCGCGCACCGCCCATCGGCGGCCAGCCCAGGGAAGGAGGAGGAGGAGGAGGAGGAGGAGGAGGAGGAGGAGGAGGCGGAGGCGGAGGCGGAGGAGGAGGAAGAGGAGGAGGAGGAGGAGGAGGAGGAGGAGGAGGAGGAGGAGGATTGTCACGGCTGTCTTTTAAGGCACGGGTAATGTTTTACCGCTTCGTGCCCTAACAATGGTGGCACGCCATGTTCTGGATGCAACACTTGTGAAGATGCGGCTACTACCACGCCTATGCTGTGCAACACTCGCGCCAATGCCCTCCACTGCGCGGCCTATGACCGCCCATGGCCTACACGCGGGTCCTTTGCACAGTGGCTGGTAAGCCCCCCACCCCCATGCCTGACACTGCCACCTATGCCCCGCGTGCAACTGCGGAGACCCCAGGCCTGCTACGGCCTACTATGGTCTGCGAACTATCAACATGTCAAAGCATGAACCTACCTGACTGTTTGGTATGCCATGCTAGTTCAAGTGGGATGCAACCTGGAATGCACGAGTAAAGTCCCCCACGGCTGCGAAGCAGGATGGTTTACAACCGCCTGGCCTCTTCCCAGAGGAGGGCCACCCCACGACTGTGAAGCACACTTAGCTGCCCCGTGCCAATCCCCGTACTCCCATGGATGCAACACTTGTGAAGATGCGGCTACTACCACGCCTATGCTGTGCAACACTCGCGCCAATGCCCTCCACTGCACGGCCTGTGGCCACCCATGGCCTACACGCGGGCCCTTTGCACGGTGGCTGGTAAGCCCCCCACCCCCATGCCTGACACTGCCACCTGTGGCCCGCGTGCAACTGCGGAGACCCCAGGCCTGCTACGGCCTAATAAGGTCTGCGAACTATCAACATGTCAAAGCATGAACCTACCTGGCTACTCCTCCACGACGTGTCTGGGGCACGGGGCCAAAAGCACGAGGAGGAGGAATAGGATGAGGAAGAGGAACAGTAGGATGAGGAGACCAAATAACGCAATACCAGACAAGAGACGCCTCTTCCGTACCAAAACGACCACCCTTCGGGTGATAAGGAGGTTCGGGGGGGGGAGTAACCAACGCGCACGAACACGAAACCGAAACCGATTTCCCGGTAGGGGGGCTCTCCGTTCCACTTCGATCTCTCCCCCTCACCTCCGATTTACATGGGACATCCTCCAATGCGCGGGGACTGCGTGTCCCATAACAGGGACTGCGCGTCCCATTTGCCAGGACTGTGTGTCCCATAATCGAGACTGCGCGTCCCATTTGCCAGGAATGTGTGTCCCATAGCAGGGACTGCGCGTCCCATTTGCCAGGGCTGCGTGTCCCATAACAGGGACTGCGCGTCCCATTTGCCAGGACTGTGTGTCCCATAATCGAGACTGCGCGTCCCATTTGCCAGGAATGTGTGTCCCATAGCAGGGACTGCGCGTCCCATTTGCCAGGACTGCGTGTCCCATAACAGGGACTGTGCGTCCCATTTGCCAGGACTGTGTGTCCCATAATCGAGACTGCGCGTCCCATTTGCCAGGATGTGTGTCCCATAGCAGGGACTGCGCGTCCCATTTGCCAGGACTGCGTGTCCCATAACAGGGACTGTGCGTCCCATTTGCCAGGACTGTGTGTCCCATAATCGAGACTGCGCGTCCCATTTGCCAGCGCAGGGACTGCGCGTCCCATTTGCCAGGACTGTGTGCTGTAGGACTGCGCGTCCCATTTGCCAGGATAACAGGGACTGCGCGTCCCATTTGCCAGGACTGTGTGTCCCATAATCGAGACTGCGCGTCCCATTTGCCAGGAATGTGTGTCCCATAGCAGGGACTGCGCGTCCCATTTGCCAGGACTGCGTGTCCCATAACAGGGACTGTGCGTCCCATTTGCCAGGACTGTGCGTCCCATAATCGAGACTGCGCGTCCCATTTGCCAGGAATGTGTGTCCCATAGCAGGGACTGCGCGTCCCATTGCCAGGACTGCGTGTCCCATAACAGGACTGTGCGTCCCATTTGCCAGGACTGTGCGTCCCATAATCGAGACTGCCGGTCCCATTTGCCAGGAATGTGTGTCCCATAGCAGGGACTGCGCGTCCCATTTGCCAGGACTGCGTGTCCCATAACAGGGACTGTGCGTCCCATTTGCCAGGACTGTGCGTCCCATCATCGAGACTGCGCGTCCCATTTGCCAGGAATGTGTGTCCCATAGCAGGGACTGGGCGTCCCATTTGCCAGGACTGCGTGTCCCATAACAGGGACTGCGCGTCCCATTTGCCAGGACTGTGTGTCCCATAGGGAGGAGGAGGAGGATTGTCTCGGCTGTCGTTTAAGGCACGGGTCAAGTGTTACCGTATCGCGCCCCAACAAAAGGGAACGTGACCGTCAACCTAATGAAGCGAAGCGGCGGCGGCAGCGGCCAGCCGCACTGTATATGCCGTACCCCGACCGCTATTACTCGGGTGCTATGTAATCTACCTACGGATGCCTACCAGGCGAGACACGGCCCACGACTGTGAAGCCCGTTATATGGAGTGCGCCACCGTCCTCCTTCTGGAGGGGGGTCGCTTCACGACTGTGAAGCCCGCTTAACTACCCTACTCTCATCCTCCCTCAACAGGAGGGCCGCCCCACGACGGTGAAGCCTTATTATCGCCAAACTCTTACCTTTGCCCTTCGCTGTCACTTGTCCCCCCACCACTAAGTGGCAATTCGTCCCTTCCCCCAGACTTTGAAGCTTGCCCAACCCCCTCTCAAACGACCTCTAAGAATGCTCAACGGGGTGTGTCAACAACCCCACAGGAGGGCACACGCCCCACGGACTGTGAACGCCCTAGACTAGATTGCCCCTCGCTTAGTCCCTTTAGAAACGGACGGGCGGGCGGGCGGGCGGGGGGCGCGGGGCGCGCTTTTTTTAAAAAAACAAAAACCTCTACCGGCTTTCTGGAGAGGCCGTTATACTGGTGCAGCTAGGACGGCCGCGCTGTGAGTATCTCTCTGCTGTCTTGGGACGGAACCTGTTGGTGAAGGGTGGCCCCCTGGACCGGGCTAACCCGGTGGCGCTGCCTGGAGACTCAGGCTGCCAGTAGTGCTATCTTTTTGAAAGGAGTCCTTGAGTAATGGGGCTCCGGGCTCCTTAGAGGCGGGCGGTCGGGCGTGGGGAAGTCCACGCCCCTTCTTGTGGCTGGGGCCCGTGCGTCCCCCACGCCGACTCCCTGTCGAGTATAGAGCAGATTCAGTCCATGAAGGGTGGCTGATGAATACGGGTGGGGGGAGGGGACGGGGTTGGAGAAACGTGGGTGGAGGAGGGGCCGGGGAGGTTGGTACTTGGGTTGGGAGGGAGACGGGAGTAGGGTGAGGGGGAGAGGACCCTTGGTCAGGAGGGATGTGAGGAGGGGTGCTGGGGGGGAAACGGGAGGGTTGGAATAAGGGGGGGAGGGGGAAGGGGAGGAGGGAGTAAGGAGTAGGAGGGGGAGAGGAGGGGAGGGTCGGGGGAGGGGGGGGGGGGGGAGGTTTCGGAGTTTGGGGTAGGAGGAGGAGGAGGAGGAGGAGGAGGAGGAGGACGAGGCGAGAGGGGGCCTTCTTCTCAGAAGGCTCGGAGGTCCCCCCGGCCTTCTGAAAAGCCTCGCCGCCTTCCGAGCAGGCCTTCTCCTTCCCGCTTCCCCCTTCGCTCGCCGCCGAGCTCAGCTCCGCCCTTCGACGTCCTGTTCGTCTACACCCACGCGGCTGCTCTCGAGCCGGCGGCGCCTCCGAGGCGCCGACGACACCGACCTGTTCGCAGCGCCCAGTCGCGGCCTGACCGTGCGGTTCGTCCCGCGTGGCGCCCAGACCATCCGGGCCCTGCAGTCCCTGGAGGCATCGGGGGCAACGGCAGTCAAATACTGCATACACAAACTCTAGGAGCTCCGCGTGGATTTCTGGGATCTGCGCAGGACCCCTCTGGCGGCGCCTCCGGCGCCGCCTCTGGCGCGTTCCGTGCGACAGGGGCAGGGGTTCCGTGCAGATCCGAGAAATCCGTGCGGACCTCTGAAAATGTATGCGCATGCAGTGTTCGAGAGCGAATCATGGGAGCCTGGCGTACCCTTTAACTTCCGTCTTAAGCGTCGAGTAGCGTCGACTAGCGTCCTAGCGTCTGGGAGTCAATGAGATGGCGCCGATTCAGCGTCGATTGACGTCGATTAGCGTCGACTAGCATCAATCAGCGTCGATTCGCAAGAGCCCAAAGATGGTATGGGACCCTCCCATGAGTTGCCACCGAAGCAGTGTTTTCTCCCTCTAGGCTGGGGGGGGGGACTGGTCCAGGGGGAAAGCATCGACCCCCACTCGCCAAGTCATCGCCGCTCCTCCCCCTCCTCCTCCTCCTCCTCTTTCTCCTCCTCCTCCTCCTCTTTCTCCTCCTCCTCCTCCTCCTCTTTCTCCTGTCCTCCTCCTCCGCTCCTCCTCCTCCTCCTCCTCCTCCTCCCCTCCTCTGATCCTCCCGGATGTTGTTTGTCTGATGCGGATTGACTGACCTGCGGCGGTGCATTCCGGCCAACGTCTGGATCCCTGCCGACCGGACGTCCGGGCTCGATCCGCGAGCGATCGACGGAGCCTGCCGCAAGAAGCGAACTGGTCGAGAAGCGAAACCGGAGGCACCCGCGCGGGGCGTTTTTCTGGCCCCCAGCGCGTGCTTTCTGGCGCGGGGTCTGTTGAGTACCTGGGCATTCTTGGACGCCGGCCCTCTGTTGAGTACCTGGGCGCTGTCTTGTGAGACGGAACCAATTGAATACGGGTGCCCCCTTGGACACGGAGTCCTTGAATACTCTGGGGCCTTGGAGAGCGGGAGCTGTTCAGTAGTGGTCTGCTCTCTTTGGAAACGGACGTCTGTTGAGTCCAATAGGGTGCTCTCTTGGAGACAGAGGCGGGCAGGTCGGGCGGGCGGGCGGGCGGGCGGGGGGCCCGGCGCGGGGGGTGGGTTTGTTTAAACTAGAAACCTCTAGTGGTGCTCTCTGGCAGCTTGCATGCGGGGGTCAGTTGAGTCGACAGGTGCCTGTCTTGGAGGACAGGCGGTCTTTGGAGGGTACATGGGCGCTGCTCGTCTTGAGTACACGGAGACTGTTGAGTACTGGGTGCCTGCTCTTTGGACACGGAGGTCGGCTGACATACATAGTGCGTCTTGAGACGGAGGTTGTCGAGTAGCGGGTGCTACTCTTTGGGACGGAGTCAGTTGAGTAAGGCGGCGTGCTCTCTTGGAAACAAAAGCGGGGGCGGTTTTTTAATACAACCTCTAGTGGGTGCTCTCTGGCATCGGGGTCTGTTGAGTACTGGGTGCCTTCTTGGACACGGAGTCTGGTGAGTACACACGGAGTCTGTTGAGTATTGGCGCTCTCTTGGCCACGGAGTCTGATGAATACCGGGTGCTGTCTTGGAGACGGAGGTTGTTTGAAACGTGGGTGTTCTTTTGGGACGGGGTCTGTTGAGTAGTGGGTGTTGTCTTGGAGACGGAGGCTTGTAAATACTGGGTGCTCCCTTGGACACGGAGTCTGTTGAATATTGGGTTCTGCCTTGGAACGGGAGCTGTTGAATATGGCTGCCGCTTGGAAACGGAGTCTGTGAGTAATGGGTGCTCCTGGAGACAGAAGCGGGCGGTCGGGCGGGCGGGCGGGGGGCGGGTGGGCGGGTCGGGTTTCCAAATAGACCTCTAAGAATGCTCTCTGGCAACGGGGTCTGTTGAGAACTGGGTGCCTTCTTGGACACGGAGTCTGTCGAATACACGCGGAGTCAGTTGAATAGTGGGTGCTTTCTTGGACACGGAGTCTGATGAATACCGGGTGCTGTCTTGGAGACGAGAGTTGTTTGAGTAGCGGGTGCTCTCTTTGAGACGGAGCCAATGGACTAGTGGGTGCTCTTTTGGAAACAGAAACGGACGGGCGGGCGGGGGGGGGCGGCGGGGTCGCGATTTTAAAAACAAAACCCATAGCGCGTTGCTTTCTGGCAGCGGGGTCTGTGAGTACTGGGTGGCACTTCTTGGACGCGGAAGTCGTTGAGTATGGGTGCTTCTGGAGACGGAGGCTGTTGAATACTGGGTGCACCCTTGGACACGGAGTTGTTGAATAATGGGTGCTGCCTTGGAGCGGGAGCTGTTGAGTAGTGGCGCTCTCTTTGGAACGGAATGTGTTGAGATGGTGCTATCTTGGAGACGAGGCGGGCGGCGGGCGGGCGGCGGGCGGGCGGTGGGCGGCGGGTCGGGTTTTTAAACTAGACCTCTAGTGGGTGCTCGCTGGCAGCGGGGTCAGTTGAGTACTGGGTGCCTTCTTGGACACGGGGTCTTTGGAGTACTGGGTGCTGTCTTGGACACGGAGCTTGTTGAGTACTGGGTGCTCTCTTGGACACGGAGTCTGCTGAATGCCAAGTGTTGTCTTTGAGACGGAGGTTGTCTGAGTAGCGGGTGCTCTCTTTGGGACGGAGTCAGTTGAGTAGCGGGTGCTCTCTTGGAAACAAAAGCGGGCGGTTTTTAAATACACCTCTAGTGGGTGCTCTCTGGCAGCGGGGTCTAATGAGTACTGGTGCCTTCTGGGACACGGAATCTGGTGAGTACACACGGGTCTGTTGAGTACTTGGCGCTCTCTTGGCCACGGAGTCTGATGAATACCGGGTGCTGTCTGGAGACGGAGGTTGTTTGAAACGCGGGCGTTCTCTTGGACACGGGGTCTGTTGAGTACTGGGTGTTCTTGGAGACGGAGGCTTGTAAATACTGGGTGCTCCCTTGGACACGGAGTCTGTTGAATATTGGGTGCTGCCTTGGAAACGGGAGCTGTTGAATAGTGGCTGCTCTCTTGGAAACGGAGTCTGTTGAGTAATGGGTGCCTCTTGGAGACAGAAGCGGGCGGGGCGGGCGGGCGGGGGGCGGGCGGGTGGGCGGGTCGGGTTTCCAAATAGACCTCTAACGTTGTGCTCTCTGGCATCGGGGTCTGTTGAGAACTGGGTGCCTTCTTGGACACGGAGTCTGTCGAATACACACGGAGTCAGTTGAATAGTGGGTGCTTTCTTGGACACGGAGTCTGATGAATACCGGTGCTGTCTTGGAGACGAGAGTTGTTTGAGTAGCGGGTGCTCTCTTTGAGACGGAGCCAATGGAGTGGGTGCTCTTTTGGAAACAGAAACGGACGGGCGGGCGGGCGGGCGGGGGGCGGGCGGGTCGCGGGTTTTTAAAGAACAAACCTCTAGCGCGTGCTTTCTGGCAGCGGGGTCTGTTGAGTACTGGGTGCCTTCTTGGAAAACGCGGAAGCTGTTGAGTACTGGGCGGCTGTCTTGGAGACGGAGGCTTGTTGAATACTGGGTGCTCCCCTTGGACACGGAGTCTGTTGAATACTGGGTGCTGCCTTGGAGACGGGAGCTGTTGAATAGTGGCTGCTCTCTTGGAAACGGAGTCTGTTGAGTAATGGGTGCTCTCTTGGAGACAGAAGCGGGCGGTCGGGCGGGCGGGCGGGGGGCGGGCGGGTCGGGTTTTTAAGCTAGACCTCTAGTGGGTGCTCTCTGGCAGCGGGGTCAGTTGAGTACTGGGTGCCTTCTTGGACACGGGGTCTTTGGAGTACTGGGTGCTGTCTTGGACACGGAGCTTGTTGAGTACTGGGTGCTCTCTTGGACACGGAGTCTGCTGAATACCAAGTGTTGTCTTTGAGACGGAGGTTGTCTGAGTAGCGGGTGCTCTCTTTGGGACGGAGTCAGTTGAGTAGCGGGTGCTCTCTTGGAAACAAAAGCGGGCGGTTTTTAATACACCTCTAGTGGGTGCTCTCTGGCAGCGGGGTCTAATGAGTACTGGGTGCCTTCTTGGACACGGAATCTGGTGAGTACACACGGAGTCTGTTGAGTATTTGGCGCTCTCTTGGCCACGGAGTCTGATGAATACCGGGTGCTGTCTTGGAGACGGAGGTTTTTTGAAACGCGGGTGTTCTCTTGGGCACGGGGTCTGTGAGTACGGGTGTTGTTTGGAGACGGAGGCTTGTAATATTGGGTACTCCCTGGACACGGAGTATGTTGAATATGGGTGCTTGCCTTGGAAACGGGAGTGTTGGAGGGAAACGGAGTCTGTGAGTATGGGTACTGATGAGGAAACAGACCGGGGGGCGGGTGGGCGGGTCGGGTTTCCAAATAGACCTCTAAGAATGCTCTCTGGCAACGGGGTGTGTTGAGACTGGGTGCCTTCTTGGACACGGAGTCTGTCGAATACACACGGAGTCAGTTGAATAGTGGGTGCTTTCTTGAACACGGAGTCTGATGAATACCAGGTGCTGTCTTGGAGACGAGAGTTGTTTGAGTAGCGGGTGCTCTCTTTGAGACGGAGCCAATGGACTAGTGGGTGCTTTTTTGGAAACAGAAACGGACGGGCGGGCGGGCGGGCGGGGGGCGGGCGGGTCGCGCTTTTTAAAAACAAACCTCTAGCGCGTGCTTTCTGGCAGCGGGGTCTGTTGAGTACTGGGTGCATTCTTGGACGCGGAAGCTGTTGAGTACTGGGCGCTGTCTTGGAGACGGAACCTGTTGAATACTGGGCGCCCCCTTGGACACGGAGTCTGTTGAATACTGGGTGCTGCCTTGGAGACGGGAGCTGTTGAGTAGTGGCTGCTCTCTTTGAAACGGAGTCTGTTGAGTAATGGGTGCTCTCTTGGAGACAGAGGCGGGCGGTCGGGCGGGCGGGCGGGCGGGCGGGCGGCGGGCGGGTCGGGGTTTTAAACTAGACCTCTATTTCTGGGTGCTTCTGGCAGCGGGGTTCAGTTGAGTATGGGTGCCTTATTGGACACGGGGTCTGTGGATTACTGGGGCTGGCTTGACAACGGGTTTGTTGAGTACTGGGTGCTCTCTTGGACACGGAGTCTGCTGAATACCAAGTGCTGTCTTTGAGACGGAGGGTGTCTGAGTAGCGGGTGCTCTCTTTGGGACGGAGTCAGTTGAGTAGCGGGTGCTCTCTTGGAAACAAAAGCGGGCGGTTTTTTAATACACCTCTAGTGGGTGCTCTCTGGCAGCGGGGTCTGTTGAGTACTGGGTGCCTTCTTGGACACGGAGTCTGGTGAGTACACACAGAGTCTGTTGAGTATTTGGCGCTCTCTTGGCCACGGAGTCTGATGAATACCGGGTGCTGTCTTGGAGATGGAGGTTGTTTGAGACGCGGGTTCTCTCTTGGAGACGGAGTCTGTTGAGTAGTGGGTGCTCTCTTGGAGCGCGGAGGATTGTAAATATGGTGCTCCCCTTGGACACGGAGTCTGTTGAATATGGGGTGCTGCATTGGAAACGGGAGCTGTGGTAAAGGGCTGCTCTCTTGGAAAACGGAGTCTGGTTGAAGTAAGGGTGCTCTCTTGGAGGACAGAAGCGGGCGGTCGGGCGGGCGGGCGGGGGGCGGGTGGGCGGGTCGGGTTTCCAAATAGACCTCTAACGAATGCTCTCTGGCAGCGGGGTCTGTTGAGAACTGGGTGCCCTTCTTGGACACGGAGTCTGTCGAATACACACGGAGTCAGTTGAATAGTGGGTGCTTTCTTGGAGACGGAGTTTGATGAATACCGGGTGCTGTCTTGGAGACGAGAGTTGTTTGAGTAGCGGGTGCTCTCTTTGAGACGGAGCCAATGGACTAGTGGGTGCTCTCTTGGAAACAGAAACGGACGGGCGGGCGGGCGGGCGGGGGACGGGCGGGTCGCGCTTTTTAAGAACAAACCTCTAGCGCGTGCTTTCTGGCAGCGGGGTCTGTTGAGTACTGGGTGCATTCTTGGACGCGAAAGCTGTTGAGTACTGGGCGCTGTCTTGGAGACGGAACCTGTTGAATGCTGGGTGCCCCCTTGGACACGGAGTCTGTTGAATACTGGGTGCTGCCTTGGAGACGGGAGCTGTTGAGTAGTGGCTGCTCTCTTTGAAACGGAGTCTGTTGAGTAATGGGTGCTCTCTTGGAGACAGAGGCGGGCGGTCGGGCGGGCGGGCGGGCGGGCGGCGGGCGGGCGGGTCGGGTTTTTAAACTAGACCTCTAGTGGGTGCTCTCTGGCAGCGGGGTCAGTTGAGTACTGGGTGCCTTCTTGGACACGGGGTCTTTGGAGTACTGGGTGCTGTCTTGGACACGGAGCTTGTTGAGTACTGGGTGCTCTCTTGGACACGGAGTCTGCTGAATACCAAGTGCTGTCTTTGAGACGGAGGTTGTCTGAGTAGCGGGTGCTCTCTTTGGGACGGAGTCAGTTGAGTAGCGGGTGCTCTCTTGGAAACAAAAGCGGGCGGTTTTTAAATACACCTCTAGTGGGTGCTCTCTGGCAGCGGGGTCTAATGAGTACTGGGTGCCTTCTTGGACACGGAATCTGGTGAGTACACACGGAGTCTGTTGAGTATTTGGCGCTCTCTTGGCCACGGAGTCTGATGAATACCGGGTGCTGTCTTGGAGACGGAGGTTGTTTGAAACGCGGGTGTTCTCTCGGACACGGGGTCTGTTGAGTACTGGGTGTTGTCTTGGAGACGGAGGCTTGTAAATACTGGGTGCTCCCTTGGACACGGAGTCTGTTGAATATTGGGTGCTGCCTTGGAAACGGGAGCTGTTGAATAGTGGCTGCTCTCTTGGAAACGGAGTCTGTTGAGTAATGGGTGCTCTCTTGGAGACAGAAGCGGGCGGTCGGGCGGGCGGGCGGGTGGGCGGGTCGGGTTTCCAAATAGACCTCTAAGGAATGCTCTCTAGCAACGGGGTCTGTTGAGAACTGGGTGCCTTCTTGGACACGGAGTCTGTCGAATACACACGGAGTCAGTTGAATAGTGGGTGCTTTCTTGGACACGGAGTCTGATGAATACCGGGTGCTGTCTTGGAGACGAGAGCTGTTTGAGTAGCGGGTGCTCTCTTTGAGACGGAGCCAATGGACTAGTGGGTGCTTTTTTGGAATCAGAAACGGACGGGCGGGCGGGCGGGCGGGGGGCGGGCGGGTCGCTCTTTTTAAGAACAAACCTCTAGCGCGTGCTTTCTGGGCAGCGGGTTGGTGAGTACTGGGTGCATTCTTGGACGCGGGAGCTGTTGAGTACTGGGCGCTTGTCTTGGAGACGGAACCTGTTGAATACTGGGGCGCCCCACTTGGACGGAGTCTGGTTGAATACGCGGTGCTGTGTTGGAGACGGAGCTGTTGAGGAGTGGCCTGCTCTATGAAAACGGATGTCTGCGCGTAAGGGCGCTCTCTTGGAGACAGAGGGCGGGGGCCGGGGACGGGCGTGCGGGCGGGCGGGGGGCGGGCGGGCGGGTCGGGTTTTTTAACTAGACCTTTAGTGGGTGCTCTCTGGCAGCGGGGTCTGTTGAGTACTGGGTGCCTTCTTGGACACGGGGTTTGTTGAGTACTGGGTGTTGTCTTGGAGACGGAGCTTGTTGAGTACTGGGTGCTCTCTTGGACACGGAGTCTGCTGAATGCCAAGTGTTGTCTTTGAGACGGAGGTTGTCTGAGTAGCGGGTGCTCTCTTTGGGACGGAGTCAGTTGAGTAGCGGGTGCTCTCTTGGAAACAAAAGCGGGCGGTTTTTAAATACACCTCTAGTGGATGCTCTCTGGCAGCGGGGTCTAATGAGTACTGGGTGCCTTCTGGGACACGGAATCTGGTGAGTACACACGGGAACTGTTGAGTACTTGGCGCTCTCTTGGCCACGGAGTCTGATGAATACCGGGTGCTGTCTTGGAGACGGAGGTTGTTTGAAACGTGGGTGTTCTTTTGGGCACGGGGTCTGTTGAGTACTGGGTGTTGTCTTGGAGACGGAGGCTTGTAAATACTGGGTGTTCCCTTGGACACGGAGTCTGTTGAATATTGGGTGCTGCCTTGGAAACGGGAGCTGTTGGATAGTGGCTGCTCTCTTGGAAACGGAGTCTGTTGAGTAATGGGTGCTCTCTTGGAGACAGAAGCGGGCGGTCGGGCGGGCGGGCGGGGGGCGGGTGGGCGGGTCGGGTTTCCAAATAGACCTCTAACGGAATGCTCTCTGGGCAACGGGGTCTGTTGAGAACTGGGTGCCTTCTTGGACACGGAGTCTGTCGAATACACACGGAGTCAGTTGAATAGTGGGTGCTTTCTTGGACACGGAGTCTGATGAATACCGGGTGCTGTCTTGGAGACGAGAGTTGTTTGAGTAGCGGGTGCTCTCTTTGAGACGGAGCCAATGGACTAGTGCGTGCTTTTTTGGAAACAGAAACAGACACGGAGTCTGTTGAGTACTTGGCGCTCTCTTGGCCACGGAGTCTGATGAATACCGGGTGCTGTCTTGGAGACGGAGGTTGTTTGAAACGCGGGTGTTCTCTTGGAGACGGAGTCTGTTGAGTAGCGGGTGCTCTCTTGGAGACAGACGCGGGCGGTCGGGCGGGCAGGCGGGCGGGGGGCGGGCGGGCCGGGCTTTTACATAGACCTCTAGTGGGTGCTCTTTGGCAGCGGGGTCTGTTGAATACTGGGTGCCTTCTTGGACACGGGGTCTGTTGAATACAGAGCACTGTCTTGGAGATGGAGGCTGTTGAATACTGAGTGTGGTTTTGGTTTTGGAAGAAACCGGAACCGGAACCGGAATCAAAACCGGAACCGTGACCTGGGGGGTCTTCTTCGAAGACAGAAGAAGAAGGAAACCGGAACCGAAACCAAAACCGGAACCGTGACCAAAAGGGTCTTCTTCTAACCAAGAGAAGAAGGGAACCCGAACCGGAACCGGAACCAAAACCGGAACCGTGACCTGGGGGGTCTTCTTCGAAGACAGAAGAAGAAGGAAACCGGAACCGGAACCGGAACCGGAACCGAAACCAGAACCGAAACCGTGACCAAAGGGGTCTTCTTCGAACCAAGAGAAGAAAAAAACCAGAACCGGAACCGGAACCAAAACCGAAACCGTGACCTGGGGGGCCTTCCTCGGGGAGAGAAGAAGAAGGAAACCAGAACCGGAACCGGAACCAAAACCGAAACCGTGACCAGGGAGTCTTTCTTCGAGGCCAAGAGAAGAAGGGAACCCGAACCGGAACCGGAACCAAAACCGGAAACCGTGACCTGTGGGGTCTTCTTCGAGGCCAAGAGAAGAAGGAAACCGGAACAGGAACCGAAACCGGAACCGTGACCAGGGTGGTCTTCTTTGAGGCGAAAAGAAAAAGGAAACCGGAACCAGAACCGGAACCAAAACCAGAACCAGAACCGTTACCTGGAGGGTGCTCTTCAAAACCCCGAAGAAGAAGGAAACCGGAACCGGAACCGGAACCGGAACCAAAACCAAAACCTGAAAGTCTTTTTCAGGCCTGGAAGAAAAAGGAAACCAGAACCAGAACCAGAACCGGAACCATCACCAAAGGGGCCTTTTCCAGCCCCGCAAAAAGAAGGGGACCGGAACCAAAACCGGAACCGGAACCGGAACCAGAACCGGAACCGGAACCGGAACCGGAACCAAAACCAAAACCGGAACCCAAACCGGAACCGGAACCAGAACCGGAACCAAAACCAAAACCAAAACCACCACCAGAACCATACTGCCAGCACCAGCACCAGCACCAGCACCAGCACCAGCACCAGCACCAGCACCAGCACCAGCACCAGCACCAGCACCAGCACCAGCACCAGCACCAGCACCAGCACAGCACCAGCACCAGCACCAGCACCAGCACCAGCACCAGCACCAGCACCAGCACCAGCACCAGCACCAGCACCACGCACCACCAGCACCAGCACACCACACCACCACAACCACGCACACACGCACACGCACGCACGCGCACCACCCACCCACTACGCACGCGCGCGCGGAGCCACAGGTCCGCTACGACACGCGTCCGCGGATAGAGAAAATCAGCGCCATGGTAAGGGAGGGAGGGAGTAGGACGTCAGATATGACGCGAGCGCACCTAGCTTGTCCCTCCTCCCCCTCCCCATCCTCCTCCTCCCCCTCCTCCTCCTCCTCCTCCTCCTCCTCCTCCTCCTCCTCCTCCTCCTCTTTCTACCCCTCCTCCTCCTCCTCCTCCTCCTCCTCCTCCTCCTCCACTTCTTCTTTTTCTTCTTCGTATTATTATTATTATTCGTCTTCTTCTTCTTCGTTGTCGTCTTCGTCTTCGTCTTCGTATTCGTTTTCTTATTATTCTTCGTCTTCTTCTTATTATTAATATTCTTCTTCTTCTTCTTCTTCCTCCTCCTCTTCCTCCTCCCTCCTCCTCCTCCTCCTCCTCCTCCTCCTCCTCCTCTCCTCCTCCTCCTCCTCCTCCCTCCTCCTCCTCCTCCTCCTCTCCTCCTCCTCCTCCCTCCTCCTCCTCCTCCTCCTCCTCCTCCTCCTCCTCCTCCTCCGCCTCCTCCTCCTCTCCCTCCCCCTCCTCCTCCTCCCCCTGCCCCATGCCTGCCCCTGCCCCTGCCCTTCCCCTCCTCCTCCCTCCTCCTCTCCTCTCCTCCTCCTCCTCCTCCTCCTCCTCCTCCTCCTCTTCGTCCTCCTCTCCTCCTCCGCCTCCTCCTCCTCCTCCTTCTCCTCCTCCTCCTCCTCCTCCCCCTCCTCCTCCTTCTCCTCGTCCCCCCTTGTCCCCCTCGTCCCCCTCGTCCCCCTATTCCTCCTCCTCCTCCTCCTCCTCCTCCTCCTCCTCCTCCTCCTCCTCCTCCTCCTCCTCCTCCTCCTCCTCTTCCTACTCCTCCTCGCTGTTTGCGCTGCGCGCTGCCTGCGCTTTGCCTGCTCCTTGGGATCGAAGCCTCTCGGGGGGCCGCGGCTAAACAACAAAACGTATCCGTCGGGAGTCTGGAGCGGCGGGCAGTGCTTGGCGGCGCGCGCAAGGATATAGGGGAAGGCGGAAAAGGCTTCTTGGAAAAAGAGGCTGCTTTTTAGAAGGCGCGGGCCCTGCATCTATAGACAAGGCCCGCGCTTGCTAAGAAACAATGGTGCTTCTAAGAAACCCTCCCCCTCGTTCCAGCCCGCCCCCTTCCGCGCGCGGCTGAATGTTGAACGGGGGCCGAGGGGCCGACCGTCCCGGCATTACTGTAGGCCTACCGCGAACTGTTCTTGGAACCCCAACGATGTTCTGGCAATTGTTTGAGCGCAGCGCCCGCACAGCCTGTGTGAACACAGCAGCGGCGGCTGGGACAGCGCTGCTGGCAGCGAGGGGGAACTCACTGTCCGAAAGAAGACCTCCAGCAGCCCCATGGGCTAGGAGGCCCAGGCCACAGGACGGGCGACCGCCCCGTGGCCAAACAAAGCGAGAGCAAACAAAACAGTCCTGCGCCAAAGCAGGGCAACGGTCGGGGAGGGCAGGATCCTCCCCCGTGCCTGCCGCGCAACCTATACAGCACGGTGGCGGCCCCCTGAGCAACGGTCACCGCAAGGGAAACATCACCCCACGGCTGTGCGACAGGGGGACAAGGACCACGGGGCAGTGAAAAGGACGGCTAGTGGCGCCTGTACGACGAAACTCCACGGCCCGAGTTCCAGGGCTGGCTGCGTAACCAGCACCGCCGTGCAGGGCACAGCTGACCCCAGATCGAGTCTGCCGCGAGAGCCTACGCGTGCCACGAGTCTTGGCTGGTGATCCAGCACTTTTGCCCCCAGAGCAACGGCCACCGCAGGATGAATAACCCACACCACAGCCGTGCAACAAGGGGCGTGAGCAGCACGAGGCAGTGAAAAGGACGGCCAGCAACGCCTGCGCGACGGAACTCCAAAGCCCGAGTTCCGGGGCTGGCAGCGAAACCGGCACCGCCACGCAGGACGCAGCAAAACCCCAGATCGAACCTGCCACGTGAGCTCGGAAACTAAGAAAGAGTAGAGAAAGGCGGCGCAATGCAGGGCGACGGTCAGGGAACCACCCCCGTGCCCTGGGCCGCGGCAAACAGGCGCTGGTCCGTGCAGACTGGCGCCTCTCGCGAGAATCATCCACATTCAAATAAAGGCTGGTGACCCACCGCCTCAGCCCCCTGAGCAACGGTCACCGCAGGATAATCGCCCCATAGCCGTGGACCATCAAGACACTGCTCGGGGTGAGGAGCTGGTCCCGGGGGGAGCCTCAGGGTCCAGGACCCGGTCCACTCAGGACCTCCGCCCTCCACGGCGCACCCCAAGGGGGGTCGGTGCAGGGCGCTGGGGGGACGCGCCGGGCTCCAGTCGAAGGAGCGTCTGCACGGACCGCCTCCTGTTCCTCCTCCTCCCTCTCCTCCTGCTGTCGCTCCTCCGCTTCCTCCCGCGCAACAGTGATGCGGCGCTGCAGCGAGGCCGCGCATCAGCACTGCATCGCTGCGTCCCCGAGCTTGGCCAAATGCTTTCAGTTCTGTCCGCAAAATGGAGGCCGCGATGTTGCCACAGGAGCTAAATCTCGAATTCGCCCGTCCCCCCCCAGGAGCTGACCCGAACATGCCCACGCTGCCCAAATAAGGCATCTAAAACCGTCAAGACCTTCAACTCCAACGCTCCCCCATGAAACCCCCACGAAGTGTGAAACGAGATTAGGGGAGGAATGAACGGGGGGAGCATGCGACCAACATGCCAGGCACGACGATGGGATTGGCCGAGGACCAATGGATCACGTTCGCACGCATACATACATGATTTGGAGGATGAGCGATTCTATCTACGGGTGTGCACGCGGAGCGTTTGTGTATGCGGGCATCGTGTACGACTGCGCATCAACGAAACAAATGTGATGTAGATACATCGGGTGTCGCACGGCGCGCTACCTTCTGTCGACGCACAACTCGAAACGCCATGAGATCAGGCGGCGGAGCCTCGATGGCGGGCCTCACAAACTCGCCACATACGGCACATGCGCGAACGATCATTGCACGGCCACGCGTCCAAGCAACAACCCAATTCAGGTAATCTGTGTTGACAACTCCATCTGAACGCAATGCATTTTCGGAAACATCATGGATTCGTCCGTGAGAAGCTGTGGCATCGCTCACCTAGATAACATAACGATGTTGTGGCCGATAACAGCACGGGCAACCTACGCCTTCTCTAACCGATGGAGGTAACGCCGTCAAATTGATGGACGTCGACGTGGTTCAAGGAAAAGGTCGTCTCCAGAGAGGATGCGCAGAAGTTGGGAAGGGCTGGGGAAAATGAGGAAGGCCCAACTTGCCAATGGAATGGGTCCCGCTGTCGCAGTTGCAATCGTCGGAGAGCTGCTGGGGGAAGGACTGGCTCGGGGAAAAAAGGTGAGTGCGCGGGGGGGTGAAGGACGACGGAAAACAAGATGAAGATAATGACGTGCTGTAAATGCAAATATGTTCCGGCTTGGGTGTCAATGGGGGGGAGGAATGGGATCGAGAGATGGTCAAAACGTATATTATAAACGAGGTGTGCGCGTTGGGGGACACGCGATGCAAAAGTCTTGACCTTCGCTGACCTCTAGCATCCAGCACGAAGGGAATCGGAGGAGCGGAAGGTTGCGCGCTGGCCACGACTGACCGCGTCGATTTCGAACCACTGCGAACGAACGCCGCTGGAGCGGAGAGCGAGCCCATCCACTCCACCAGGAGGAGGAGGAGCAGGAGGATGAGGACGAGGACGAGAATGAGGAGGAGGAAGAGGAGGAAAAGGAGGAGGAAGGGGGAGAGAAAAAGGGTGACGATGCTGATGACTAATGAATGAGGAGGAGGGGGAGGAGGGGGAGGAGGAGGAGGAGGAGGAGGAGGAGGAGGAGGAGGAGGAGGAGGAGGAGGAGTAGGAGGAGGAGCGGGATGAGGAGGAGAAGGAGGAGGAAATGGAGGAGGAGGAGGAGGACGAGGGGACAAGGGAGGAGGAGGAGGAGGAAGAGGAGGAGGAGGAAGATGCGGAGGAGGATTTGTTCTTCCCACTCTCAATAACCCTGCCAAGACATGCGCACTGGGTGGCCGGCGCCACCGCCCAGCGGATCCGTGAAACGGGCGATGCGAGCCGAATCAGGGGGGGATGGGGCGATGACGCAGGAAACGACCAGAAAGAGAGGCGGCAAGGCACTCTGCCGTTGGCGCCGATCTCACCCTGGCGGCAGCCAAGGGTCGCGCGCGATTCAAACAATCACAACGAACAGGCGAAGAACCCAGCCCAGGCGAAGGAGCCCGCCCAAACGAACCACAACCAAGTGGAACAAAAGGACCCCTCGGGCCCAGGCAAAAACGAGGAACCAACGAGCGGAAACGAGAGAAACGTGCGGTGGCACGCAAGGCAGCCGCGGCCGCACCAGGAGCCTGGCACATGAACGGGAGCCTGCGGCATGGGCGCGGGCGCAAAGAGAAAATGGCGCGGGAAAACCCGCGCAAGGCGGATGGTCGCTGCGAGGTAGCTCCTAGCCTCACGGCCACTTCTTAGGCCGAACGAAAAGAGACAGAGAGGCAGTTTCAGGGAACCCGCCCAGCAGGTTCGGGGCGGCCGCGCGGGGCGGCGGAGAGAGCAGCGGGTGGCGGGAGGGGGCAGGCAAGCGCGCAGAGCAAAAAAAAAGAGAGAGAGAGAGAGAGAAAGAGAGAGAGGGCAGGCGGCGAAAGAGCGGGCGCTCATTCGCGGGCGGGGTCCTCACTGGCGCCAGCAAAGGTCGAGGCGAATCCCGGGAAACAACCTGCAGGCTTACGGGCCCAGCGAGGGGAGTCGGAACATGGTCGAGGCGTCACCACGGGTGCTCCGCAATCGGCACAACCAGAGTAACATCCTCCATGCAACCATGCGTCTCCACCGTCTGGTGATGGAGCCGCGTCTAGAAGCCGTCCCAGATCGCCCTACACGTCGGTGCGAACAGCCTGAGCATGTGCCCAGACACACGGAGGGTCCTGGGAAACCATCGTTCGTCCCGCACAGCATCAGGGATCAGGCCCACGGTCATCCTCAGCTCCGCGGGACCCACGAGAACATCGAACATGGGCGGCATCCGCGCGATGGAATGGGCCCTGAATCGCAAGCCTCATCTTTGGCCAAAGGACTGCTGAACGCAGGGGCGCCACAATAAAGGATCATGTAAGGGGCGGCGGCAAGGCAGAAGGGGAGAGGCAAAAGAGGACAACGAGAGGGCAGCAGTAGGACCAAAAGAACCGAACGCAGGCAGGAGGGAGAAGGACAGGAAGAGGAAACACAGGACAGACAAGACAGGGAAGGGCGACGACCAAGGAACCGCAACACGCACAGGGAGAAGCCGGAGAAACACAACAAGGATTGCAGGCAAGGCGCGCCACGGCCGAGGAGGCCAGCATAAGTCCAGCAAGCCTGCCAATCAACTGCGAACCCAAAATCTGGAAAACGGCCCAGCCAGCCCAATCGGGGAGGGGGGGGGGCAACGCTAACGCTGACAGCAGAGACCATGTAAGCGAATGGAAGATGGGGGCCATGTGGAAAAAGGGGGGGGGCCGGGAACGCGCTGCTAGGGGGCGGGACAGGATGGGCAACGGGTGGGCCCGTCGGGCCTCCGAGGCAGCTGGCGCCTCCTGAAGCCCAGCGCGGCGGCGGGCCAACGGTGGCCAGACTGTCTCAAGCGAGCAACAACAAGATCTTTCCCAGGGCAGGTGGGCCCAATGCGCCTCGCGGCATGTGCACACACACACGCGCGCCCGCCGGCCCGGAAGCCGCCCCTACGCGGGAGGCGCGGCGGAGCCTCGGCTCCGGCCTTCAGATGTACGTTAGAACGGCGTCGATCCACTTCTTTTTCGGTCTGTGTGACCGCCTCGTCAGCCCAAAAGGTTCCCATACTGATGCACGGTGAGAGCCCAGCTGTCTACCGCCTCTTGCATCTTTCTGTGCCATTGTGTTGCTGCAGACTTGTGGCTTTCAAACCAGTCACGAACGCCGAGTCGCCCGCATCTTTCCTCGACCTCGTGAGTGGTTCTCTGACACCACTCTGCCCATGGTTCCAGAACAGGAACAATATCAGATGCCGACTCATATGATGACACGGATTCTGGTGATGACGTGGAAGTAGGTGGAACACATGCGGCCACCGGCCGGCGACGGCTACCGTAGATCATGCGCAGCATCTTCCGCTGCACCCGGCGCAACTTGTCAGTCAGCTCCTGCGTCAGCACCCACGTTGCACTGCCGTACAAGAGAACGTTGGGCACCGTGGCGTCAAAAACCTTCAAACGAGCATTCAGAGAATACGTATGATTCACCAGTTCTGCACGCTGCGCCATAAAACTCTTCCATGCCATGTTGATCCGGTGATCAACTTCAACGTCGCGTGGCCGATCAAAGCATAACTGCCTTCCCAAGTACTTCGTTTTCTCCTCGTATGGCATAATCTCAATGTTCATGTCTCCGACTTGAACGTGCGATGTTCTTGGGCGCCCGGTGCCTTTGGTAGCGTTCGTCAAGATTTTCGTCTTGTCTGGGTGGAATAGTAATCCACGTTTTTGGGCTGCCTTCTGTAGATCGTTTAACATGGTATTGAGTTGACGTAAGGACGTTCCAATGAGCAAGACGTCATCTGCGAAGCGTAGACTGGCAAGCTGCCGGCGCTTGCTGTAACCCATTCTCAACCCCCAGACTTCTTTTCCCAAGCTGGCTTGACCTCAGCAGAGATATCTTCCAGGACTGCGTTAAAAAGCAAGCTGCTGAGCGGGTCGCCTTGCTTGGTGCCGCGCAAGATGTCGAACTCCTTGCTCATGCGGTCGGTGCGTACTCTTCCCGACTGCCCAGAATACAAACTCTTCAGCAATTGAACGCATCCGTCTGTGACGCCCTGTCTTTCCAGAGCCTCCCATATGCATCTGTGATAGACCGAATCGAATGCTTTCTGGAAGTCGATTGCAGGTATCCATACACAGTGTTGCCATTCATGGCACTTCTCTTGCAACATTGCGACCGCGAACAAATGGTGCGTCGTACCCACATTTGGACGGAAGCCTGCTAGATCAACTCCTTGGCGCGTGTCCAAAACAGGAAACAAGTGAGAGTGCAGTAGTTTGGCAAAGAGCTTATACAATAATGGTATGACCGTGATGGGCCTGTAATTGCGAGCATGCGCTGCGTCTCCAGACTTATGTAAGACAGAAACAATACATTTCTTCCAGCCGCTTGGTGGAACGCCGGTTGCCGATATGATGTCGTTGAACAACTTCAATATCAAAAGCTCCAAATGTTCGCCGCCATGCTTGATCATTTCGGCAATGACTCCCCTTTGGTCCTTACGTTTCCCACGCTTCAGTTGTTTGATCTGCGCTTGCTAAAGTATACTCGGGAATTGGGCTCTTGACGTTGTCCTCCTGGCCAGCTGGCTCTTGAGAATCATCTTCGCGATAGAGCTAGGCGTAAAAGTCGGCAAACACATCTGCAATCGATTTCCTGTCAGTGATCGCGTTCCCGTCGTCGTCAACCATGTGCGAAATCAAGCCCTTCCTTTTGATATCTGGTACCTTCGGGATTTGGCTTACACCTCGAAACGATTCCAAGATGTCGTTAATTCGTTTTGTCGAAGTGGCCCTTCGCATTGCGCGGACCTCTCATGAAATTTGCTTGCTCAATGTCTTCCTCTCGCCACAAGAGTTCGCCAATGCCTGTCTCTGTTCCAAAAGACGTTGCAGATCGGTATGTCTACGGCCACTCGGCCGAGGGTCGCCGTGAGTTCCTTGGGCCCTGCCGGCGGCATCCACCATTATTCTTCCAATATTATCGCACATTGCATCCGCGTTCTCTGGGGCAGTCCAATCGCCGCAAACTTCTCGCACTTTGACAACGTATGTAGAGATATCAACGCATGACCAATCAACAGCCGGCAGCTGCGACTTCTTGTCCCGACGCGTCCGGTGGCCTATGCGCATAGAAAGATAAACAGATTTGTGGTCACTCCCCATATTGACACACTGGGTTGTTCCAGAATCTGCCGAGCTTCCCAAACATTTTGAATCTATCAATATATAATATATCTGTCGCTGGTTCCCATTCGCCCCGTGGTGCGTGACTTTGAAAATCGGCCTTCTCGAAAAGAACGTGTTCGCAGTGCTCAGTCGCTCCGTGCACGCCCATGTTTTCAACCATTGCCCTCTTGCGTTGGCCTGTCTTAGCCCATGAGGTCCGAGAGTGCGTCGTGCAACGCCTCCTTCTCTGCTGCCCACTTCTGCATTGAAACCCCCAGCAAGAACACATTGGAGTCGCTTGGTTCTGGCCTCCTTGCGCGTTTTGGACAGCATGTCGTACAAAAGCTGCACGTGGGAGTCTGCGCAGCCAGAGCGCGGAAAATAAGCGGACGCAAAGCGAACACGAAAATAATCAGAGACTACATCTGCGAAGCACGCTCTCTCCGAAAGCCGTGTAAAATTACGGTGCAGTTCGCCCGCCGCTTATTCGCCAGAAGTGCGACTCCTCGGCCAGTGCCGCCCCAGCCACATCCTAGAAACACATGACCACCATCAACCGTGAATAATTCCGTTCTCTCCCTTCTCCAAGTTTCGTTCACACTCATCAGGTCCCACATCGCCCCGTCAAGTTCCTTCGGGAGCTCTGCGATCCGATCATCAGAAATCGAACTTCGAACACTGATATGTAAAATGCGTAATTCTTCATGCCCAGAAGTAGGCAATTCCCCCATCGGCGGCAACTTCGAGCCTTCCGGCAGCGAGTGTTTCAGCGCTGATATAAGCAAATCGCCATCTACGTGTTGGAGTGCTCCACGCCCTCCCCCCTTGAAAGAAGCTGCCCTTGAACTGGCGCTGGCCCCCCCTGCGCGCGCGTCCCGGCCGTGCACTCCATCACGCGGTCACTCGCTTTCCTCGCTCTCCGTGGCCGGCTCCGGGTTCGCCTTCGCCAGCCACTTCCTCATCGAGTCCTCCGCTGCCGTCTCCGCTGCCTTTCCTGTCGCTGTTGTGTGCCACTTCCCCCCCTGGTCGTGCCAAGCTACCTTCCTCTCCTTGCCCTGCCCATCCCTCGTTACGACAATGTTTCTTGGCCAGATGATTTAAACTGTTGTATCCTTGCGACTGTCGCGATCAGAAAGATGGTGCTTCATGCGCCCCAGCCTTTCCTCGCGTGCTCGCTCCTCACGCGTCAGGTTGTTTTTGAAGAATACCTTCCCAAACATCGCCTTGCTGTCAACGTCCCGGAGCTTCTTGTAAAGGTGATCTTCTCCGGCACGGAGTCGAAGGTAATCAATGCGAAGTTGGTTGGGTCTTTCGGTGCTGTTACCTCAGCGCGGGCATCTTCGCCGAGCAAGGTCTTCAACTTACCCTCGATGTCAGCGATGATGTTCGACGCCTCCACGTGAGCGGCAAAACCTATGGCAACTACCTGTCTCGGACGCTCCTCCTCATGCTGCGTGTAATTGACGTGACCTGTAAGTTCCCCACCTCCCCCCACATGCTCCTTCACGATATCTTTCAATATATTTGGTAAGTCGGCCTTTTTAATAGTGCTGTCCCTGATGATGTTCATCTCCCCCTTGACTTTATTCACCGGTTCCTCTGCCGTGCTCGCGGCGTACTTGCCCTGATGCGCCATGTCTTTCGCCTCTTTCACCTCCTTCCTCGGTTTTTTTTTGTTTTTTTTTTTTTTCTTCTCACGTCGTTCTTCATTTCCTTCATCATGCCCATCATCATCTTCATCATCTCCTTCTCGCTCATGTCCTCATCCCCTCCCTCCATACCTTCATCCGCTACTTCATTATCTTCTTCTTCCGCCTTGAGTGTCTCCTCTTTCGGACTCGAACCGGTTCCCGAATCCGCTTTCTTCTTTCCGGACTTGTCATTGGACGCCATCTGGAACGAGAGATGCAAAGTTGTAAGTGCGTCAGGGCCGCTCACGCCCTCTCGCCTGAGTATACTTGAGACTCCGCCATTGAGCCTCGCGGCATGTGATCAGGCAAAGAAAGCCCCCCCCCCCCCCCCCCCCTATCGCCAACGCTCTCCTGCTCTCGATCCTTCAAATGTTTTTTTTTCTTTTTTTTCCATATGGGGCTGGGGCCCCATCGCCCAGACCAGCTCGCATTGAAACCGAGCAGGCAAGGGACTGCCGATGGGCGCGCGCCCCAAAATGTCCCAGCCCCAAGGCAAAGTGCTCTCAGCACATGCATGACGAAGTGGGCGTTTCTCTCGCGGTCCACGGCTTTCATCCGCAGGGCATGCGCCTGAAAGTCAGAGATGCTGAAACTCCCCACCCCCGCCCACTTGCCAACCCTCAGCGCCGGGGCGCGAGGGAGAGCGAAGGGGGCCCCGAAACTGACGGAGAGGAGCCACGGCGTTTCTCTGGAGCTTCTTCTTAGGGGTGGGGGAGCCGGCGGGGGCTGAGAATGCCCCCAGTTCATTGATCGCAATCCTGAGCCACGACCGTCTTGCCCGCGGAAAACCACATGTCGCTGAGACGAACTCATCGCCGACCGAGTTCACAGCCAGGTCCTCATACTCATGCTGCGCGGCGCCCAGTGCCACGCAGGAAATCGCAGCGCGAATCTTAATGGCCCTCGAGAACATATCCCAGCCGAGGCATTCTATGGGGTCACCGAGGCCCTGGGCCCAATTAGCATCTTCCTGGAAAAGGCACAACGTGGACCCGCAATGATGACCTGGGGCGCTCCATTGCAAGCCTTCCGCAGCGCTGGCGCGGCTGGGCGCGGCTGCGGCGGGCGGGCCCGGAGAAACATGCTGCGCGCGTGGAAAAGCTGAATGGTCATCGGCAGTCCTGGCCCCGATCTTCGAAGCCCCCGAACCGTCTTCCAGAACCGAAGGATCTCATTTTACCACAACCTCTCCATTGCACCAGGACCCATCCCAAATCCTAGATAGAGCACCACCCTCACGACTCCAAGATATTGAAATACGCCTCATTACGACGCGCGTGGGCAGAAAGCTGACCAGGGTCGAGGGGGCCGATCGCTAAGACGCTGCACTTGCCGACGATCAGAGAGAGCCGAACCGCGCGCCCAAGCGCGGAAAGATGACGAGGAGAAGGAGACAGCCCAGGGGGGACATTATCAATGAAGAAACACACGTTACCAGCGCATGCCCTCATCCTTAAAAACATGTCCCGTCAATTTCGCACGCATGCATCTAAGAACAACGTCCAGAGCGCGCGAAGCGTGAATCATTAACGCAGGGCCACCTTGTCTTGCTCCGCGACATACAAGAAACTCGCGTGGCTGTGCCCAGGGGAATTCTATGGCTGCGGCGACCATGTGCCAGAACAGCAAGAGCCCGATATATCGTCGGAGAAAGGGGCGCGGCCGAGAAATCCGAGAAACACAGCCCCAGACTTGTCTCTCCCCGCGAGCGACTGGCGAAGACCCCGCCGTTCGACGTCGACAACGTTTCCCAGGGTGCCTCGGCCAGGGGCGCCGCCATTCTGCGAGGGGTCACCGGGGGGCCTCGAGGCTATCTGGAGGTCAATGGAGATGGCGTCGCAAAGGATCTTGGCAAATCTGTTCGCCGCGGTCATGCGGCGATTTTTCCCCGGAGTCCTCGCGAACGCTGCGGGGTCCTCGTCGGTCTTAGCATTTTGGGCAGCAAGCGCATTCTTCCACGGCGCATCTCGAGAACCGCGGTGCTACCAGAAGCCCAATGCATCTCCCCGTAAACCAAACGTGGAATCAGCCGCGCCGCCCGCGTTCCAACGTCCGCGGGGCATCCCGTCTCCCGCAGGCGCCGAACGACGTTTGAAACGAACCCGGCCCACAACGTCATCAACGTCCAAACGCCAATCCAGAACGCCATTATCGGCGGGCTGCGCGCGTCCCAGGATTTCGGGCCACGGGGGGCGGCCGGGGGTCCATTGCGCAAAAACGCGCTACCAGTGGTCATCCATAACCTCACTGAACTCATCGAGGAAGGCACAAACCGCGCCGTCCTCGCGAGGAACCAGACAAACCGAGCCTTCAGCGCATCTTGGCCCAGGCCTGCGCGCGTGCCAGCTCTGAGACTTTTCAAGAGCGTCAATATCCCGCTGCTCCAATTCCCTCGTTTCCTGATCACGCCGCGCATTCTTCGACGATTCAACGAGAACCTCGGGCCAATCCGGGCGCGCGCGCATGTCTCTCGGGATCAACGAAAGCAAGAAGAACAGGATGAGCGCTAAGAGCGGAGTGGCAGAGAGCCAGCTTCCCACGAGGCCGCCCACGAGAGGCCATCTTTGCACGGCGCAGCTTCTCACTGGTCGATCGCGGAGGTTTCGCGCGGAGCCGCCTCAAAGACAGGCGCCATCAGCCAGAATACATCTGTCGCGCGACGCAGCCCCTCAGTGGGCGACATTTCGGGGGGGGGTCTCGAGAAACTCAGATCGGGGGCCGCGGCGAAGCTCGCGCGAAGGCATCCATATCGGAATCTGGCTAGGCGCGAGAGCAGGAGATCCGGCAGCAATCGCGGCCGCAACAGGGACGTGGTCCGTGGGGGCGTTAGCCTGCGCCACGAAGACAGCTGCGTTGACCGCGACGGAGAAATTTGCTGGGCGCCCCGAGACGGCGCGGTGACAGACCGCGCGGTGACCTCGAAGTCCCCCAACACCTCACCGCGCGGTCTGTCGCCGCACGGCCCTGGGACCTCGGAGGCCCCAGTCGCCCGAGACGTCCTCGGAGAACGACCCGAGTCCCAAAACCGTGCGGTGGCCCCGAATCCCCGCCGACTCACCGCGCGGCGCGGTCACCGCATCGTTCGGGGGCCCCCGAATCTTGGGGAAGTGGGGGGGCTGGTGTAGATCCTGCCCAGACGAGCGACTCCGCGGGCCGCGCCCCCATGGGATTCGCGCTCTCATGGGCCGGCAAAGCTCGGCCCGGGGCCCGGTCGCCCGCCGACCGCAACCCGTCCGTTCGAAATCGACCCTCCTCTACCCCGAGAAACTCCAATCCCTGGCAACGAGGCAATAGGCGCGAACCAGGCATGGGAAAGGGGGGCCCGGGGGCGACCGGTGCACCTGCGAGACATCAGAGGTATGCCTCTGAGGCATCCCGACTATAGTCGGGATATGCGCGCCGACAATGCACTCGTCACCGCGAGGGCCCCTCAGAAGGGAAGCCGGGGCGATGGCCCTGCGAACGCACTCGCCGAACTGGGCGACTAGACGGCTGGTCGAGACAGCGACTGCCCCCACCGACCCGAGGGTCTGAAAGAGACGAATGCAACACCGAGATCCGACAACGGTCATCCCGAGCAATTGCCTCGACATCTGCCGTGGCCCCGCGCGACTCTTGAAGGAATGCCGCAGCGAACTTGCCGCGGAGATTGATGAGCCGCCGATGGCGACGACGACGACGAGCATGGATAGAGTCAATGGGAAAAAGGAAAGAAGAGAGCGCGCGTGTTCCATGTGCAGATTGGCATGGGGGCACAGGGGGCGAACGCCCTATTCGCGCCAGATGATGGGTCAGGAGGTGAGAACAAACCGAAATAGGGGGAATCCAAACTGGGAGCTGACTGGGCCGCATCACGCGGCGGCGAAGACATGCCGCCCCAAGGCTCCGCCCCATAGGCGGTTCCCCAATCCGATGCGCCAGGGGCCCCAGACGACGAGAATGCAACGGCCAGAGGATCCATGCAATGGTGCCTTGGGCAAGTAGGGGCCTCATTTGAAAAGGCGAATTTCAAATAACAGCGTGCGAATGCAGCCCTCGTGCGCACTCTTCCCGAACATCGCTGGACCCCCCTGTCGAGGGCGATTGCAGCAGCCCCAGAACCTGCAATCACAATCTTTGCCATAACTGGACCAAGGAGAGCGTGGATGTGACCGCCAAGCCCGGTTCTGTCCACCTCATGTTCTCCGAACGCTTTCGTGATGATAGCCCGAGACTGACCGAAGTAATAGAACAGCTTCCAGCTACAAGGGGGGGTCTCCGCGCGCCCTGAGCTCCCAAGGGGCCTGGTCAATGGGGTTGGAGAACAAGGCGTCACCGATCGACTGCGCTTTCCCGAAGAACGCAGAGCGCGTCCAAGTATTAGAGAAGTTGGGCATCACTTTATGAGTGAGAGCATCTGCGCGGACCGTTGGCCCCCTCCCTGCGGGCTGCACGGAAAGATGATAAGGGGCCACTGCACCTCTGAGAGAGACTTCCAAAAAAGGCTTCTGGACCCCGATGACGGTGAAACGAATGGAAGTTCCCTGATCAGGCGCCTGACGCCGCCAACGTCGCTGTCATCAGGCATCATCGCGTCCGAGGATGCACGGGTCGACGAAACGAGCTGCTCACGTAAAGCCCTGATTTCTGCTTCCATCTTCTCACGCACTCCACGAAGTTTGGCGTCCTGTTCGACGACAGTCTCGTGAATGGCTTCATCGTGGGAGCGCCTGATTTCAACAGACCTGTCGTTCGTGAGCATCTGAAAAGTCATGAACTCACCCAGAGTTTTCACGAATTCAGACCGCACAATCTGGATCTAGGAACGACGCGAATAGAATTCGGATGACCTCTGGGTGAACCCTTCCTTGACGAAGTGTGTGCGTCCCGGAATCAGCTCACTCAGGTTGATGGGCAAATCCATCCACTCCATCGTATCAGGGGGCACGGGCGGGCTCCTCTCTGGCGCCAACGAGGGGGACGAGAACGAAGAGTCCAGGGACTCAAATGGCGATAGTTACAGGCCCAGCAGCAGGACGGAGCTGCAGCGCCGCCGAAGCGCTCGGCAGGGAGGCCCGACATTGCGCGCGCGCAGGGGAGGGGAGGGGGGGGGCTGGGCTCGGAGGGGTCGCCCTCTATGGGACGGCAGCGGGAGGAGGAGAAGGAGGAGGAGGAGGAGGAGGAGGAGGAGGAGGAGGAGGGGGAGGAGGAGGAGGAGGAGGAGGAGGAGGAGAACGAAGAGTCCAACGCGGGGGGGGGGGGGGGGGCGAAGAGCTCGAGGCGCGTCGAGGCCCCGGGGGAGCAGAGAGCGGGGGGCCCAGGGACAGGGGCGCGGAGCGTCGCAGCTCGCGCAAAGCACCTTGGGCCAAGACGCCCTTGAGCCAAGATGGCTACGGAAGGAGGAGGAGGAGGAGGAGGAGGAGGAGGAGGAGGAGGAGGCGGAGGAGGAGGAAGAGGAGGAGGAGGACGACGACGATGCAGGAGGAGAGGGAGGAGGAGGAGGAGGAGGAGGAGGAGGCGCAGTTAGGGCAGGAACCCTGGGAGGAGCAGGAGCAGCAGAGGGGCGCCGGGCGCGCGGCGACTCCTCGGACGAACGACCTGGTCGTACGCCAGCGGGAGCCTCCGCCCGCGGCTGTCCGCCCGTGGGGGGGAGTATGACGAAGACGGAATATAGACAAAATCGGACCGATATAAATCGAGAATCTCTGAGAAGCGGCGGGCTTGGATGGGGGGTTGCTGAAGGTGCCCCCTGGCCCACAGTACCCCCAGCTTGTCGCTCCTTCCTCGAGCACCTGGGGCCCTCTGGGCCTCGTGAAGGGCTCTCTGGAGGCCGTGGGAGCTTCCTTGGAAATCCTGGGGGCATCCTGGGGCACGGGTGCTTCTAGCAACACCAGATTGGATGGCCATTTCGAAGCTTTTCATGGGGGGCGTGGCCGGCGAAAGTGGCCAAGGATGGGCCGAAGGTGCAAGGATGCAAGGGTACCCTTGGGAAGGTTGCACATCCTCATTTTGCAGGTTGACTGAACATCGAGGATCTCTGGGAATCGGCGGGCCTGGAGGACGCATCGGGCGCCGCGGCCGTTTCAGGGCGCCCCGGAACGCTCCCAGAGCGCTCTGGGAACGCTCTGGGACGGATTTGTCTCGACCAGGGCTGAACCTAAACGGCGTTTTTTGTTTTCGTTTTGCCTTCGTTTTCCTTTGCTTTTGTCTCCAAGCCGCCTTTACCGCAAAACGAGGTCGAAACGAAAACGGCCCACGAAATCACCAAAAACACCGTTTGGGTCCAGCCCTGGTCTCGATTCTGGGCCCGCCCGAGGCAGCGAGGGCGAGGCCCTGGCGGGCTCCGAGGACCTCGAGTTTGGCTCCGGAGGGAAGGGCACGGCCCCGCTGCTTCCACGAGCGGGCGCGAGCCCGCGTGCCGAGGGGAGGGGGGGGCCGAGTGGAGGGGAGGGGGGGGAGGAAGGAGCGGAGGCGGGGGGAGGGAGTTAGGAGGCAACTACTGGGAGGTTTTCGTCGGAAAGATTAAAGAGGATTAAGCCCCATGTGGGAGCTATTACGCCGGAAAGGGCCTCGGATTAAGCGGGATTGAAAAAGGACAAAGCGGGATTGAGCCGGATTAAACCGGACTTCGGACCAGTGCAAAATCAGGACTTGACCTCCCAGGAGTTGCATCCCAAAGGGAGGCAGGGAGCCGTGGGGGGGGGGGCAGAGCGGCGAGAAGGAGGGGGGGAGGCCGTGCGGCCGTTCCGTCTTCGTTTCTTTCTGTGGTGTTGGGTCCTCGTTTTGAAGAGACAGCGCCCCGCGTCTCCTCTCCTCCTCCTCTCCTCTCATATTCCTTTTCCTCCTCCTCCTCCTCCTCCTCCTCCTCCTCCTCATGCCCCTCCTCCTCCTCCTCCTGCTCCTCCTCCCCTTAACACTATTCGTGGCCCCGCAGGGAGCTCCACCGAAGGCCCCAGTGGCAGGGTCCGCATGCGTCAGCGGCACCCATTTCGGCACACCCCATCCCTCACACGATTCGAGCTCCACCGAAGGCCCTAATGGCGGCAGGGTCTGCATGCGTTTCCGCCACCGATGACAGGGCTTCGTGGCCTCATAGGGAGCTCCACCGAAGGCCCCAGTGGCACCGTTCGCACGCGTCTCCCCCACCCAAGACAGCGTTTCGCGGCCCGATGGGGAGCTTCACCGAAGGCCCCAGTGGCACCGTTCGCATGCGTCTCCCCCGCCCAGCCCCATAGGGAGCTCCACCGAAAGCGGTACCCACAACGCGGCACTCGCAGCTGCATATGGTTGGGTCCTCCGTCAGGCTAATTATCATGTTTATTCTTCTTAATCTAGATATTTTCATTGGTAATTACATGATAACCAGCATTACTTAATAATACGATGATACCGGAGAAAAGCCCCAATCAGGGCTGTAGGGCTAGGGCCCTAGCCCTACAGCCCTGATTGGGCTATTGGGCTATCGGGCTATTGAGCTATCGGGCTATCGGGCTATTGAGTTATCGGGCTAGAGAGCTATAGGGCTATAGAGTTGTAGGGCTATAGGGCTATTGGGCTTTAGGGCACCCCCGGGCATCCCTGGGCACGCCTGGGCACGCTTGGGCACGCCCGGGCACCCGAGCACGCGGGCACCCGGGCACCCCCGGGCACCCCCTGGGCACCCGGGCCCCGGGCAACCCGGGGCACCCGGGTGTGCCGCGAAAATCGCCGACAAACCTAACCTAACCATATGAATCCGCTAGGACCCCTACAGAGGCAAGCTCTGATTGGGGAATTAGTGTTGAGCTCGCGTTTTCTCTTTACCTCTTGGTTCTTGTCCCCCCCCTCAGACGCTCTGCTCCGGGTGGGGGGAGGTCGACCGAGGGCAGCTGCCGCCACGGAGACAAAGGCCCGCAACTCGAAGCCTAAAGGGCGAGGCCGAGCGGAAGGGATGGGAGGAAGGGAAGGGGAGGAAAGGGAGGAGCGGGGGAAAGGAGGGAGGAGGGAGGGAGCGAGGTAGGGGAGGGAGGGAGGGAAGGAGGGGAGAGAGGGAGGGAGGGAGGGGGAGGGAAGGGAGGGGGGAAGGGGAGACGGAGGGGAGGGGAGGGAGGGAGCGGGGGGGGGCCACGGCGGGGCGAGGCAGAGCGGAAAGGAGGGAGGAGCCGGGGCGGGAGGGCAGGGGAGGCCCCTGCCCACGGCGCCCCACGCCCGCGGGCCGAGGGCCGAGGCGGCACTCTTCCGGGCCGCCGCCCCCCCCCCCCCCCCCTCCTCTCCTCCTCCTCCTCCTCTCCTCCTCCTCCTCCTCCTCCTCCTCCTCTTCCTCCTCCTCCTCATGCCCCTCCTCCTCCTCTTCCTCCTCCTCCTCCTCCTCCTTATGCCCCTCCTCCTCCTCCTCCTGCTCCTCCTCCTCCTACTCCTCCGCACCCCCCCCTCCTCCTGCCCTGTCCTCCCGTTCCCTGTGCCCGGACTTTTGTCGCGCCCCCGCGCTGCCCTCCCCTTCCCCCCCCCATCCGCAGAAACGCAGCCCTCCGTGCCACTCCGTGGTGCGCGTCTGTCTGCCGCAACAGGGCTCTGGACATCGCCTCCCTGATCCCACCAGCCCTTTGGGCGAAGGTGGTCCAGCGGGTTTTGAGGGGTAACGCCCCCTCTCCCTCAGATTTGTTTGGGGCGGGCCGCGAAGTCAAGGGGCCCAAGACGGCCCAAGACAGCTCCAAGAGGGCGTCCGATGCTCCAACAGTGGCTCAAGATAGCCGACGATGGTTCAATATAGCTTCGGACATGGCTTCAGGAGGCTCGACGACGGTCACAAGACGGTTGCAAGTGCCCTCGGAGCCCCCTCAGAAGCCGCAAGAAGCCAACATCCTTCAAACACTTACGGAAAAATAGTGATCTGTGCCTTCTCGCCTTTTCGCTTCCGGTGCGCTTTGAGGCCTCAAGATCGTATTGACCCAAGATGACCCGAGACAGCCCAAAGAGGGGTCCAAGATGCCCCCCAAAATGGGCCCAAGAGCGCCCAAGGTCGGCCCAGGAGCGTCCCAAGAGACGATGCTGATGGCCCCAGGAGGGGGGGCGGGGGAGCAGATGTAGGACCACTCCCTTTGATCGATTGCCTCCAAGATGGCCCCTAGAGGCGCTCCAGGGCTCCTAAGGCCCCTACGAGGGCCGCAGGAGGGCCCTAAGACCCCCCAAGAGAGCCGCAAGAGGACCCCAAGATCCCCTAAAAGAAGCCCAAGAGGCGATGTTGAGGGCTCTGTCCTCGTCCTCGTTGTCCTCCTCCTGCTCCTCCTCCTCCTCCTTCTCCTCCCCCTCGTCCTCGCCCTCGTCCTTCCCATCATCGTCTTCCTTTTCCGCGTCCTCCTCTTCCACGTCGTCGTGGTCGTGGTCGTGGTCGTGGTCGTGGTCGTGGTCGTGGTCGTCGTCGTCGTCGCCGTCTGCCTCCTTCTCCTCCTCCTTCTCCTCCTCCTTCCATCGCCCCCACGCGGGTCGCAGGGATGGCCCGAAGAGGCCCTCCAAGGCCCTCCCAGAGATCTCTCTGCTCACCCTGGTTGCCCGCTTTGTTTCACTACATGTGTCTCTTCGTCCCGTTTCTCGTCAGCTCTCGTGGGCAGGGATTTTGAAGGACTGGCGGGAAGAACCCTATGCCCCTGATAATCACAGGGTGGGAACAGCAACGTTCGGGGCTCGGGGGGGATCATGCTTCTCTCACGACAACTCGCATGCACGATGATCTGTTAATGTGGTATAGCGGCATCCTGCTCGCTGTGGCGGAGCCTCCTTGGAGAGGTCGGAATAGCACGACACCTGAGAAATAGAATTGTATAGAATTGTATAGCCATGCCCTGCTCGCTCTGGCGGGGCCTCCTTGGAGGGGTGGGAGGAACACGAATCTGAGAAACGGCAGGGTATAGCATGGAATTATGGGAATCCACTGGCCCTACCACACGGTCGTGACATGGGCAAAGTGAAGTAATGAAAACCCTGCCGCACGTGAGCTAGGAAAGCTGAAATGATGATAACCCCATAGCCCTGCCGCACGTTCGTGATAGCGTGACTACTCAGCATAGGAGGATAACGACTTCAATTCGTGCTTCTCCCCCGATAATGAAGTTCGGCCTCGCCGCAACTTTCCCCCAACCAGCTCTGTTTTGGCCCGGGGATGAGGGTGGGTGTATGCGTTTTTATTCAGGGTGCTCGTTTCTGCGAAGCGTGACGGATTTCGCTTGCTGGCGCCATTTCCACCTCTAGGCGGCGCCACGATGGCCAACGACCGACCCCAGACGGCTGGGGCACGTCCCGCGACCATTCAAAGACTGCTCAATGAGCCCATAAAGGCTCTACGATCCTCCTACGATGCCCCACGGAGCCTCCAAGGGACGCCGAAGCAACCTCCAACCTTCTGAGCCGAAAAACTGCTGCGTCCGCGGAATTTCGGTTTCCACGGCTCAAGGAGCACAAAAAAGCCCCCAAGTCGCCGCAAGTTGCGCCCCACGACTATCCCAAAACCCGTAAGACGGCCCACACGGGTTCCAATACGGCTCCTCGTACCACCAAAACGGCAGCCTCCGATAACGCCCCAGACGGTTCAGCCGACCCTTTTCGGAAACGCTCTGTGGAAACATCGCTCCCAAGACGGCCCTGAGACCCCGACGGACCACCCACACGCCATCAACAAGCTCCCAAGAGGACCCCAAGAGGACCCTACGAAGCGTACAAAACGGCTCCAATATGCAAGAGGACGGAAGAGGATAATGCCTTCCACCTCCTCCTCCACCTCCTCCTCTTTATCATCATCATCATCATCATCATCATCATCATCATCATCATCATCATCATCATCATCATCATCTCATCATCATCATCACACACAACATCATCATCATCATCATCATCATCCTCATCCTCATCCTCATCCTCATCCTCATCCTCATCATCATCATCAGCATCAGCATCAGCATCAGCATCAGCATCATCATCATCAGCAGCATCAGCATCAGCGTCATCATCATCACCATCACCATCACCATCATCATCACCACCATCATCAGCATCATCATCATCCTCAGCAGCATAAACATCAGCATCATCATCGTGCTCATCATCATCAGCACCATCAGCATCAGCAACATCATCATCATCGTCAGCACCACCATCATCATCCTCATCCTCATCATCATCATCATCATCATCATCATCATCATCATCATCATCATCATCGGATTCAGCATCATCGTTATCATCAGCATTGTCATCATCATCAACATCATCATCATCGTCGTCAGCATCAGCATCATCACCACCGTCATCGTCAGCATCACCATCAGCATCATCATCACCATCATCATCAGCAGCATCATTATCACCATCACCATGCTCACCATCAACAGCATAAGCATCATCATCAGCATCATCATCACCACCATCAGCATCATCATCGCCATCATCATAATCAGCATCACCATCATCATCAGCATCATCATCAGCAGCATCATCAGCATCACCATCAAAAACACCATGAACATCATCATCATCAGCAGCAGCAGCATCAGCATCATCAGCAGCAGCATCATCATCGTCATCATCATCAGCATCGTCATCATCAGCATCAGCATCATCCTCCTCCTTCTCCTCCTTTCCCTACTCCTTCATCTATTCCTATTCCTTTCACGTCGCCTCCCTCCTCCTCCGCCTCTTCAATTACTCTCTCGCCCCCCCTTCCTCCGCTCACTCCTCTCCTCTCCTCCTCTCTGCACGTGCCTCCATCCCACTTCCTTATTGATAACTCCACCCTGTCACACCCCTTGGCGTGTCGGTAGGGCGGGCCAGGCGTTTCGCCTGAGACTTCCACACCACTTCTAATCCTTGAGCTTGAGCTTTGCAACAGTTTCACAGGTAGGAGGGTGGGTGGTGTTCAAAATGCGGCTCCCGCCTCACCGCCGCGCACATTCGTCTTGAAAGCTTGCAGCGGCTTCACGGATGGAGGCCAATTCCTTTTCAAATATGGCTTTCGCCTCGGCGCCGCGCCCATTCGCCATAAAAATATTGAAGCAGTTTCAAGGATGGAGGGCAGCTCCTTTTCAAATTGTGGCTCTCGCCTTGGCGCCACGGACATTCGTGTAGGCGTTCACAAATCAGGGATTCGTATGGTCGAAGTCCCAAGAATGGTGTCCTGGCACGGTTCAGGATTGTCCAGACGCTGAAGTCACGCTGATCTACAGTGTTGCCCCCAGGCTGGTGTTCTGAAGCGCTTTTTATCAAGACGCAATACTCACGTTGATCCGCGGCGTTGAAGTCGCAGGAAGGGTGTTCTGGCACGCTTGAAGATTTGCAGAAGACTGTCTTCTAACGGGTCACTTCCCACAATAAACACAAGTTCTTGTAGGGACCTGTGAAGAAGGAACTTGGAAGGAGGGTTTGTTGCAACATCATTTATGCATATTGTGTTTACACTGGACTTCCTCCTCCTCCTCCTCCTGCTGACCCCTCTTCTCCTGTCACATCCGTTCCCACCCGGTGGGGTTTTGCCAAAGAAATTCCCAACCCAAGGAGCCCCCAATTTCGCACGCCATTCTGGAGCACCCGTAACCACCTTGGCCTTGTGAGGGGTGCTCTGGAGGCCGCCTGGGCTTCCCGAGAAAGAGTAGGGGCACCTTGGGCCAGGGACAGCTTCGGCAACGCCCGACACGTCGCCAGCCGCGGCTGCCGCGGCGGGCTGGCCGGGCAGCCCGGACGGAGGAGCGGCGGCAAGGACAGGTTGCCAAAGCTCCCGTTCGCGTTCCTCGCGTGCCGCTCTTAGCCCCCGGCCCGACCTCGGAAGAGCCTCGGAAGAGGATTCGGCCAGATATCCGGGTGAAATGCCAGTCGCGTGGCCTCGCCACACATTCCCAAAGTCTTTCAGCGGAGCTTGGAGGAGGGGGGGAGAGAGGAGGGAGGAGGAACAGAGGAGGACATGCGGATGACGAGGCTGGGGCGCACCCCGCCCGCCCTTCGGCCAATGCACAGGCTTGCCCTCGACAGGACCGATGCGTCCTGTCTGCCAGCAGCGAGCTCGCGACGGCGGGCTCGCCGCCTCCGTCAAGTGGGTAACCTGGTGGCCTGCAGCGTGCGGCGGAGGCGGGCCGTACAACACACTCAGGACCTGGCCCCTGGCGGCCCTGCCCGGTTTTTTGACGCTGCGTTTGCCAGGCGGGAGCGCAACCGTCGGGAAGGAGCAGGCCAGCCTGGACGTACGCGCCCAGCCGACTGCATTGCGTATGCTCCCGAATATGGGAGGCAACCCTCGTGTTACGACTGCTCGCGAATTGCGATCCCTCGAACTCCACGTGAACTCATGTACGCGTGCGCCTTCGCTTGACTTTTGAATTTATGGGGCCCGAGGTAGCCCCGCTCGGCCAACCGCCATGCCCTTGCGCGTCGGCACTGCTGCCACTGCCAACCGCCTCGGTGCCCTCCGCCGCCCCGTGCCAACGCTTCCTTCACGCGCGCACGTGCAACGAATCCGCGCAGCAACCACGCGGGGGGGGGCCACACACACACACACACATTCACACACACACACACATTCACACACACACACATTCACACACACACACATTCACACACATACATTCACACACACACACACATTCACACACACACACACCTTCACACACACACACATTCACACACACATTCACACACATTCACACACACATTCACACACACATTCACACACACATTCACACACACATACACACACATTCACACAAACATTCACACACACATTCACACACGCATTCACACACACATTCACACACACATTCACACACATTCACACACACACAGACACACAGACACACAAACACACACACACACAGATACACACAGATACACACAAATGCCAGGATTCCCTATATTTTCCTATATTTTCTGGGTTTTTGTCTTTCCCGCCATTTCACATATTTGCCTCTATTTTCTGGGGAATCGACGATTAGTTGTGTCTGTGTGTTTTTTTCCCTCCTGAGCCTCCCCGGACTCCGCTGCCTCGGGGGGTGCTCGGACTCGGGACCATCCGCCTCTCGTGAACACCGCGCACGCTGTCTCGGGGGCGGCCAACAGGGGAGCGTCCAAGAGGGGGGGGCGCACATCATGACCAGCGGCATGTGCGCAGCCCAGGGGGGAGGGCCGGGGTCGTATTAAAACAAGACGAGGCGCCATGACATTTGGGGAGATATCATGGCCCCCGCCATGGTATCCCGCCCCCCCCCCTAGTCGGGGGCGCGCAAACATGGATTAGCGATCCATGGATTTGGCGCGAGGTCGCCAAATCCATCGATCGGGGGAGGTGCCCTTCCCAAAATGCGGCCTATGCCGCCTCGCTCAGCGGCGGAAATCCGCGATTTCCCTTGGAAACGGGACCCGTTGCTAATCCACGCCCCCCTTCATCCATGTTTGCGATCGCCTGAGCCAGTCCTCACCTTCCTCTTGGCCGCCCCCGACTGCAGCCCGACGCCGTCGAGCGACCGGAGAGGCCCCGGCTCGGTCGCTGGCGCTGCCGCCAAAATCCGCCTCTCCGTGCACGCAGGGCCCCGCCTCTCGCCAGACGCCCCGCCCGTCGTCGGCAGCGGCGGCGGCCCTCAGGAGAGGGCGGCAGGGGCAACCATTTCGAGGCTGATCCAGACGTGGCCAAACGTGGATCCTTTTCCTCCTCCTCCTCCTTCTCCTCCTCGTTTTTGTTCAAAATGGGCCGTCGCTTACGCAAACGGGGCGCCCAACGTCGCTAATCGCACCGAACCAGAACGGCCGGACCGAATCGAACCAAATCGTCAATCGAAGCGAACCGAACCGGTGGGACCGAACCGAACCGGTGGGACCGAACCGGTGGGACCGAACCGAACCGAACCGAACTGGAGCCAGACCCAAACCGAACCGGCCGAAACCGAACGGGTGTTAAAACCGAACCGGCCAAGCAAAACCGAACCGGCTGCAGAACCGACCGAACCCAACGGATCCCTCCCTGTTTCTGTGCACTCCCTCACCCCACCTTACAAGACCTGGAGCCACCTTACGCTACCGTACCAGATCTTGTCGTACCCCATCCTACCTTACCTTGCCCAACCTTACCTGACGTCACCTCGCTTTACCTTGACTTGTCCTACCATATCCGATCCCACCCTAACCTACCCTAACTTGCCTTACCGGGGGCTCCGAAATCCCTACCCCCGTTTGACGGCGGGGAGGGGGGATCCGAAAACAGACCCCTCTTGAGGGAAAGGGGATTGTGCGAGCACTCCCCTTTGCACTTAAGAGGGGGATCCACTGACGATTTCTCTCAAAAGTTATCTAACATGTACAGCAGCGGACGCGAGAAGATCACAGCACAACACAACACAAAGACGGTGGCAGGCACAGAGCTGGCCAGTCCTGAAGCTAAACTGAAGGGTCACCATCTTGGCCTGGGAGGTGGCGGGATGCTGTCATTGCTCCTGATCGTCCAACATGGAGTGCGATGCTGGAGGGGAAAAGGGGCAAACACTATGTCGGGCCTGTCCCCCTACAGGGGGATTTTCGACGAAAAATAAAAGATACCCCAAAAATAATAAAAAAATAATCCGAAAATAGTCTGGGGACGCTTCTTTGAGTATTTTTTGACCTTTTTGGATTTTTTTGGGGGTATTTTTTGTCCACCCCAAATTCCCCTGCAGGGGGACACGCCCGACATAAGGCCAACACTGGTTCTGCCTGGCCTCTCCCCGTCTGACCGTGTGCGGTGGAGTCCTTGCCTCCCGCCGTCACCGCTCACAGCGGAGGCCAGCCCACAGGAGACCTTCCACAAGAGACCTAGCCCTGAGACCCCAGGACGTCTATCGATGTGTGGTGTGGGAACGTCGCCCTTTCCTTCGCAGAACCATCGAAGCCCCAGAAACCCTGGGCACTCTGGAGGAAAGCAGGGTGTTTGTTCGCATGGGCTTCCACTATGGTGCTTCTTGGCATGGGCCCCCGTATGACCCTGCTGCCTCCAGCTGCCCTGGCCGATCGCAACACGCCCGCACGAGACCCATGGACCATCTGACTGCACTTGCGAGCGGCCCTCCAATTTACCAGACCGGTGCAGCTGACACCTTTGCCTTCTCTGGCTCGGCAAGAATGCGCAATGGAAAATGACGCACCGCCACCATGATCACATCAGCTCACTGTGCGATGGGGTCTAGACAGCGAGATGTTCCAAGACTGCCCTTCCCTCCTTTTCGGGAAGCAGTGTCCCCCTCCCTCGCCCTTTCCTTCGTGCGATGGAGAATGCTTGAAGGCCCGTCGGTGACATCATCGCCGCCGACGCTGTCGCCGTCGCTGCTGTCGTCGTCTTGACATGAAAGAATGGAGGCCCCGATGGAAACGGGAGCTGGACCCCTGAGCTTGCCCTGGGATCGTTTTCTGTTCGTCCCGAATCGTTTTCCATGGGCCAATTGTACCACTACGATAGGTAGGACGGGGGAGAAGGGAGGATGGGGAGGTCCGCCTCATCCTCCTCCTCCTCCTCCTCCTCCTCCCTCCTCCTCCTCCTCCTCCTCCTCCTCCTCCCCTTCCTCCCCCTCCTCCTCCTCCTCCTCCTCCTCCTCCTCCTCCTCCTCCTCCTCCTCCTGCCCCTCGCACATGCAACCATCTGGCCGAAAACAGAATCTGAACCGATCCTCACACGACGCTCAACGCAGCGTCGATGAGAGCACCCGCGTGCACCCTGGATCTCCTATATGCGATGCTCTATACCAGGCTGGCAGCAAGCAAATTCTGCCCCCCTCACTGAAGAAACCGAGAAGTACCGATACCGCCACTCCCCGGATCTCTCCCGGGGCGCGCTCTGACCAGAATTTCGAGGCGCATCCCGCGGTGTCGACGAGGGCCTCCCCTGAGACCCCCAAAGGGGAAAACGAGGGAAAGGTAGCGAGATGAGTACCTTCCACGTGAGCATTTCCTTATTCAGCGTTTCGATATTGAGCGAAAAGGGGGGAGGGGAGGGGGTCTGGCTCTAGACTTCTGCTCAGTGCGACTGCTTGCGACAGTGCGTCCTGTGAGGGGAGACTCCACCCGCTCGAAGCAGGCGCCAAAAAGCAGCCGAGCTCTACTCCATGTGGGGTGGGGGGGTGTGCGAGGGCCCGCGCCGATCGGCAAAACAAGGAATCAAAAAACAATCACCACGCGGTCTGGTCCAGGGGTGGACCTAAGCAATGTTTTGGCGATTTAATGGGCCGTTTTCGTTTCGGTTTCGTTCTGCGTTGAAGGCGGATTGAGGACAAAACGAGGGAGCACGAAAACACAACGAAAACGAAAAACACGGTTTAGGTTCAGCCCTGGTCTGGTCACCGCACCTCGGAAGCCGGGCAAGGGCTGCTAAATCCGTGGCTGCTAAAATCGACCTCCAAGAAAATGTCCTCGTCCCTCCGGGAAGAAGCCCGTGGACTGCTTCGCGTGCCGCGCCTCATTCCGGGAAGCTGTTTTTCCCTTCCGGGAGGGCCGTTTCAGCAGCCACGGTTCTGGCAGCCCTCGCCCGGCTTCCGAGCACCGCCTGCGGGGCCCCCCCCCCTGCGAGGGGGGGTGGCGGCGAGGCGGCCGCACGCGAGCGCGCGGTCTCCGAGGCGGCCCCTCCGCGCCTCGGCCGCGCCGGGCAGGAGCTCCAGCGGCTCCTGCGCTGCCGAAGGGGGGGGCCTGCCGTCGGACGTCCATCTCCCGCGCACTGTTTGGGTTTCGCGCGCGTTTTGTTTTGCTCGAGGGTCCAGGATGGTCCTCGATGGTCCTCGCCGAGAAAAAAAGGCACACGTCCGAGCGATGCCAAGGGGGGGGGGGGGCGGCGAGGGGGCGGGCAAGCCAGGAGAGCCCAGCATCGGATCGACGAGTCGGCTTGGCGATTGAAGCGAATCGGGTCAGCGGAACTCGGCAGCCACGTCGGGAGAAGTCGAATCGGGGCAGACATCGGCAGGCTACTAGGCCTCCGTCGAGGAATCGGAATCCACATCGGAATCCGAAGTCGAATCGAATCGGAATCGGACGCCATCGAAATCGAATCGAATCGGATCGAAAGGGCCCTGAAAGGGGGGGGGCGCGGCGAGGGGGCGGAGGGGAGCAAGCTGGGTGCGCTCGCGCCTCGTCTGACACCCTTCTCCTCCCATCCCCTCCCATGGCGCCGACTTTTCCTCGTCCGCGGACGCGTGTCAGAGCCGACCTGCGACTCCCACAGAAAGACCACGTCGTGGGATGCGCAATCGGAGCAAAAAACAGTGTGTGACGCATGTGAGTAAGAAACAACACGCGGAGGGGGGCGTGCTGGACATGTACGATTGTAAAGAGGGGGGAGGGAGGGGGGCAGGATGGAGGGAAATGTAGGGGATACGCGAGATCAGAGAGACAAGGATCGACGCCGCTCCGCATGGGGCCTGGCTCCACCTGAAGAGCCAGGGCCCCCAGACCGTGAGAACCAGGCACATGACAACCTCACCCGAGAGGGAGGTGATGGAGGTACGAGGAGGCGGGAGGAGGGAACGGGAGGGGGAGAGGAGGGGAAGGGGGAGGACGAGAAGGCTGGTGGGAAGAAGAATGAGGGCGAGGATGACAGAAGATGGAGGTCGGTCGCGACGGCGCGTGGGCGTCAGGCTGGCGTTCGCGAAACGCGGCAGAGGGAGGGAGGGATAGGAATATATAGCTATATATACACAGATAGAGACAATCATCGTGGTGGTACTCTGCGTGCGAAGCAGAAGGAACGAAAAAACTTGCATGGCCACAACGTGCATCGGCCACGTTCAGGCTCCCGGCCTGAATCTAAAGAGCGGTCCGAAAACCAGAGCCCCATTCAACGCCCAACGCCGTCCTTCTCCCAAGATGTCAACTGCCAACGGGACGGATCCGAAATGCGTTCCTCCTCCCCTTTCCGCCTTGCCTTCGAACCTGCGCTAAGCCTCCGAACCGCCGCAGTCGAACGCGAGGATCGCCGGTTCTATGAATTCACCTCCAAGACGCAACCGAACAATTCCAAGGACACGCACGGCACCGCTCGGGTCATTCGCTGGAAAGCGTGACGCCCGCATCACAGACGAATGGGCTTCCGTTGATGAGACGAATTCCGCGCAGGGAGACGAGAGGCAACTCTATACATACAGGCATGTCTGTAGATGTACGTAGATGTGCGTGTACGCACAGACATGCACGCACATGTATGTATACGCCTATGTGGTGTATGTGTATGTGTATATATATATACATACACATATATATATATATATATATGCTGCTCCGCCACCGTGCCGCTGGGTACGGAGCGGGCGCGCCCGCAGGCCCTCTGCCTACCCTTTCAAGCCTCAATCTTCACTCCTGTGGAGTCTTCGCAGGGCCCGGACCCCGCACTGCCAACTCTTCTCGGGCTTGGCGCGGTTTGTCGGGGGCGTGCCGCGGCATGTCGTGTCACATTCTCGGGCCCCCGAGGCCCCAAGACAGGCTTAGAGGGCCTCAAAATGGTCTCAAGACGGCCCAAGCAGGCCGAGAAACGTCCAAAGATCTTTCCAAGACGCCCAAGATGGCCCCAAGACAGCCCAAGAAACCTACACGACGCCCCAAGAGGCTTCCAATAGGCCTCCCAGGAGGACCACAAGCGGCGAAGCAAAAATGATCTGTGTTTGAAGGTAGTCGGCCTTCTTGCTTGTTCGGCTTCCCTACGCTCCAAAACAGCTCTGGAGGCCCCCAAATCGCCCCAAGCCGGCCCAAGAGGCCTCCAAGAGGGCCCCAAGATGTCCCAGGAAGCACCCAAAACGCATCCAAAACGATTCAGGGAGGGGGCCCACAGGACCAGGATATTTCAAGCCCTCGGCCCCGAGGGGACTCCAGGAGGCCTCCAGAGGCCCCCAAGAGGCACCCAAGAAGCCCTGAGAGCCTCCAAGAGACCTCCCAAAGGCCCCCAGCAAGCCCCCAAGAGGCCTGACAACTGCCTCCAGGATGCCTCCGGGGGCGCCCCGAAGAGACCCCACGAAGCATCCCTGAGAGCTCTCTCTGACCCGCAACCCAAACACGGTGGCGAATTGGCCGAAAGCCAATAGACATTTATGGACAGCCCCCCCAGCACCCATTCATCGCATTCTTTTTTTGCGATGTTGCAGTGCCCTCTTCCTTTCCTCCCTTGCATTCTCTTTCGTGTCCCTCCCCTTCCCTGACGTCTGCTGGCGCACTTGTTCGATTCCACTGGCAAGCGCGCTATGGCTGCTCGGCTGGCCAACGCCCAACATCAGCGCAATGCAGAACATGTAAACGGCGCTTTCCAATGCAGCAAACAAACAGTCTTGTGAGCCATCCTGCAAAAGGGACATCCTCATGACGCATATCTACTCGCATAAATAAGCAGCAAGGGATTAAAAGGAACATGAACGGCGAGAAGGACGAAGGATAGAGGGCGATGTATATATATATATATATATATATATTCATAAGAAGAGAAAGAAAGAGAAAGAGATAGAGAGAGAGAGAACAAAAAAAAAAGATAGAGAGGAGGGAGAGAGGAGGGAGGGAGGGAGGGAGGGAGGAAGGAAAAGGGGAGAGAGAGGGGAGCGAGGGAGGGAGAGGGAGGAGGGAGGAGAATAGAAGGGAAACGAACCGCAGCTAGCGGAACGGTTTTGGGCCAGAGGTGGGTGCATACATGTGAGCGCATGCCATCTCAGCGCTCGGCTTAGCGTGGACTAGCGTCAGGTCGGGCATGCCCCCCTACAGGCTGATGTTTGGAGAAAAATTAACAAAAATTGCTCAAACATACTCAAACAAATATAGGAAAACCGTCCCCCGACTATTTTTTTTATTTTTGGATATTCCTCCTGGAGAGGGACAAGCCCGACCTCCAGACTAGCGCGTCAGCCAGCCGCATGTGCATCCGGCGAGTGGCCACGGCGCTTGGCGAGCCGTTGTGGTTTGAGTGTCCGCTGTGTGGCGGTCCTTCGAAAGAAGGCCAGTTGAGCCATCGATGATTTCAGGCCTCTGGAAGGCCTTCTCGTCGCCGCGTCTGAATTCGGGAAACAAAAATTGGCTTAATAAGCAAAAAGACACGAAAACCAATTAAAAACACCTTGTGAACAAAAAAACTACCCGGATGAGAAAAATCGATGACTATGCTGGTCTTGGTCATTCGTTCAACAACACATGCATTTTATCAGTAGAACACTCGGCACGAGGTCTTGGGCAGAAGCGTGTTCAATTGAGGATCCACGTCGCGTAATTCGCACAGCAGGTATGGGGCCGAATGTTATTCAGAAGCCGAATAATTAGGAAACGTTTGCCGATGCCCTCAAGAAAGATATGAGAGCTGGGTGCAATTTCGTTGTAACGAAGAAGATGTATGAGGCAAAGAAAAGGACGGGTGGGATCATTGCTATATGAAAGACCTTAATCCCTGGCGCTGCTCGCGCCCTGGAGTCGGCGCCGTATGCCAAAGATCCGAAGTGCACGGTGCAACAACATCAGCCGGTTTGTGATCCTGTCTATCATCAAGCGGCGTGTCAGTATTATCCAGCAATCTATTACTATCGAAGCACACCTGGTGCATGTGGCAGCTTACTTAGGAAGCGAGTATCAGCAGAGCCAGGAACAACGGTCGCCCAGTCTTCATACATCATGTGTTCCTTCTGATTCCTGCTCCAATTGAGAAGATGAGGGACAGCCTCTAAATTGGCAACTTTCTGGCGAGCTGACAAATGAATAACAACAACAACCAAAGACGGCACAACCAAAATCTCTGGCACCGAGCAGCAGGAAGCGGTGACAGTCCGGTGAAACACGTGACGACGATTGCAATTCTGATAGCGACCGATGGCCCAGAAATCCATAATCCAAAAGCGGCAATGGCTTTCCAAAAACTATCCTGCCGCTTCCGAGGCCGGAAGACCTGGGGCGCGATACTACAATTACAAGATTTGGTTAATCGCTAGTGACGAAACTCTGCATGCCGCGTTTCAAGCTGTAGTTGCTTCGTCGAGCACGAACAATGAATGGTCGCACTTGGAGGTGCGTCTTCCTGTCCACAAAATGGTGTTGCACACGGGCAGCGCCGAAAATTAACTCTGTCACGCGATGGACAGTGGATCTCTCTGGACTCGGCTGTTAAAGGTAAACTCGAAAGGCCCTCTGCTTCACCCGTCAAGAGGACATTCGGGGGTCAACGAAGCCTCTCTCCACCGTTGGCCTGTCCATTGGAACCAGAATCCGCGTGTACGACGGACATACAATCTCAACGCGTGTATGCGGTCATTCACCGTGGACGGACAGTACATTCGTCTGGTCGGCGGTGCTCCAGCGAAGCTGCTTCGGAATGAGTTTGTTACGCTTGTTGCCATGGGCTCAGATGGGCGATTTGCAATGTGGATACGCGCGCATATCTATGAAGAGGGCGTCGTTGACAGACGCTCCTTCGGTGCAAGAACTACCTCATGCGCACTGGTACACAGGGCAATGTCCCCCCCAACAGTATGTGTTTCAGGGGCACGAAAGATGTTACTAGCACAGTACTGTCGCACATCAATACAGTTCTAAGCAACTGTATAAATGTGTTGGCAACTCTACTGACCCCATACGATACGACTTTGGACGAGCTGGCGCAAAGCAACTGCTAATTGTCATTCGGCGTGCCTTCACGTGTTCTTCTCGGCTCAAAACGTCTGCTCGCCATCACGTGCCAAGGCAACTGCTAGTTGCCATTCGTCGTGCCTTCATGTGTTCTGCTCGACTCAAGATGGCTGCTCGCCATAAAATGCAAGCTCGAAGAGAAATATTTGACCGCCGGGGGTGTTCGCCACTCCGCCGTCCATCGGCGCTCATAGGCCCAGTGGTCTCTGCAGGTGCTGCGGTGCTTGTAGCAGGAGTAGGAGAGTGAGAGAGAAAGGAGGACAAATGATTATCAGAAAAAAAGGGGGAGGCAGAAGAGGAGGAGGGAGCATCTACACATTCAACGTCTGTTTTTTTCTCTATATTCTTTGGCCGCGCAGTGCCACGGGCCGGACGAACGATGGCGGGAGGCAACATGTCGCCCAAAATCTAAAGACAGATTCCCTATAACATGGAGGGTTTCGAGTTTGGGGGTTCTCTCCTGCATCATTATTTCTGCGCCCGTGTGAGCTGGGAACGGCGTTCTATTCCGCCACCAAAATAATTCTGTTGTATTCCGCCACACAAGGAATCCTTCTGTATTCCGCCACACAAGGAATCCTTCAGTATTCCGCCACGCTGAGTCCTTCTGTATTCCGCCGCAAATGGAATCATTTTTCATACCGCCACAACAAATCCGCTAGTGAAATCTGCCTCAGCAAGAATCCTGTTGAAATGGGTTGACTGAATGCAGAACATTTGTTTGCACAGCGTTTTAGCTATTTCTGGTTGAAAACATGGGTTTCGCCTGTGCCCGCACACGGTTTCAGTTTGTTTGATTGAAATTGGTTGTTTCTTGCGCAGACACAACTACCACCACTTTGTCACATGCTTTTCAAACGATGGCAACTTGACGAATCATAGTTGGCAACCAATGTGAAAACGCTATGATAGATGAGCCTGTCCAAGCGGAACTCCTATTCTTAAGGAGAATCGCTAAACATCAATGAATACACAAGTATTTCACTTCATGCATATCAGAAGACATTAGGTTCGCATGTGCCTGCGCAGCAATTTCTCGCACTTGCGACCACATGAGGGGATGCTATCTTGCGCAGGCACAACTGTTACATATGCTTCCAATGGTCTTTCAGAATTGGAACGTCGCTCGAAAGCGGCAATCGCTGTGCCAACGCAAGAAATAACAACACTCGAACACGTACATGCAAGGCAACCGCGCGGACACAGCCGACACCAAGGTTTTATTTCAAAACAATCAACATATGTTACTAGAACCACGCGCGCGCTTCGCGCGCGCTTAGGTTCTGTCGGGTCACAGACCCAGGAATCGTTGTGAGAAGAAATTGGTGACGCGAAGCGTCGTGGGGGCGTCCTTGGACGTCTGGGGTCTCCTGGGGCCTCTTGAGGGGCCTCCTGGGGGCCTCCTGGCGGCCTCTTGGGGCGGAAGGCTCGAGCTTGCGGTTCGTGGTCCCCCTCTGGGCCCCCTCTTGGGCCCGTCTTGGGGCCCTCTTGGGCCATCTTGGGCGCCTCTTGGGCCGTCTTGGGGCCCTCTTGGGCTGTCCTGGGGCCCTCTTGGAAGCTTCTTGGGCCGTCTTGGGGCGGTCTTGGGCGCCTCTTGGGCCGTCCTGTAACGTCGGAAAGCCCAAAAGACAACTTTGTTGAAAATGTACGTTTTACGAAGGGAATGGGCCAATTTTTGCGTCTAGGGGCCCTCTTGGGACGCATGTTGGAGGCTTCTTGGGGCCTCTTGGGGGCGTCCTTGGACGTCTGGGGTCTCCTGGGGCCTCTTGAGGGGCCTCCTGGGGGCCTCCTGGCGGCCTCTTGGGGCGGAAGGCTCGAGCTTGCGGTTCGTGGTCCCCCTCTGGGCCCCCTCTTGGGCCCGTCTTGGGGCCCTCTTGGGCCATCTTGGGCGCCTCTTGGGCCGTCTTGGGGCCCTCTTGGGCTGTCCTGGGGCCCTCTGGGAAACTTCTTGGGCCGTCTTGGGGCGGTCTTGGGCGCCTCTTGGGCCGTCCTGTAACGTCGGAAAGCCCAAAAAGCAACTTTGTGAAAACTATACGTTTTACGAAGGGAATGGGCCAATTTTTGCGTCTAGGGGCCCTCTTGGGACGCATGTTGGAGGCTTCTTGGGGCCTCTTGGGGGCGTCCTTGGACGTCTGGGGTCTCCTGGGGCCTCTTGAGGGGCCTCCTGGGGGCCTCCTGGCGGCCTCTTGGGGCGGAAGGCTCGAGCTTGCGGTTCGTGGTCCCCCTCTGGGCCCCCTCTTGGGCCCGTCTTGGGGCCCTCTTGGGCCATCTTGGGCGCCTCTTGGGCCGTCTTGGGGCCCTCTTGGGCTGTCCTGGGGCCCTCTTGGAAGCTTCTTGGGCCGTCTTGGGGCGGTCTTGGGCGCCTCGTGGGCCGTCCTGTAACGTCGGAAAGCCCAAAAGGCAACTTTGTTGAAAATGTACGTTTTACGAAGGGAATGGGCCAATTTTTGCGTCTAGGGGCCCTCTTGGGACGCATGTTGGAGGCTTCTTGGGGCGTCTTGGGGGCGTCCTTGGACGTCTGGAGGCCATCTTCAGCATCTTGGAGCCCTCTTGGAGGCCTCTTGGAAGTTGCTTGGGCCGTCTTGGGCGCTTCTTGGGCCGTCTTGTCTGACCGGGGAGGCCTCCGGCAAGCCCCGACGAGCCTCCGGGCCCCCCGGGGCTCACATTTGTGGTCGGGGTCCCGGCCCCGGGCCCCCGGACCCGGTGCGCCGTTATATGTATAAACATATTCTCCTGGCGGAACAGAACCTGATTTCTTCTGCTGTCGCAGCACACTTCCTATTGCTGTGGAAAACAGAAAGACCCCCTTGTGGCGGAATACAAACGGAACCTTTGTGTGGCAGAATACACACGGATTTGTTCTTTGGCGGAGCATGGTAAGAGTCCAAGGGTGGCAACATACATGAGCATGTCTTACGTGGCGGAATACAAAAGGATACCTTTGCGCGGCGGAATACAAAAGGATTCCTCGATGATGACATGCAGAAGAGCTCTGTTGTTGCGGGATGCAAGACATTTCCTTGCGTGGTGGAATGCGAGAGGATTCCCCCCTCCCCAAGAAATCCATAGGGAGGTGCCCAAATATACCGAAATATGTGCTTTGGATCCTCTAAGATTATGTCAATGTGATGCTTGTGACTTCTGGCGTGTCGGTCCCAGAATCCCTGTTATTTCAGTGGGAAGCTTGGGATCCCAATGTTTTACCGCCCTCGGACAACAGGCTACCCTGGACCCCCCATCCCCCAGAGCTTCGAATCCCAAGCGTAACAATGAATTCACAACGTTCGCGATTTCAAGGAGACCCACACCCTGTTACTGGGATGCTTGGGCTTTCCGGGGTGCTAATCCCAGAGCCCGTGTATTTCACTGGGACGCTCGGGATCCGTAGGATGCCCATCCCTCCGACAACCCCAGGGCTACAAATCCCAAGCGTTCCAGTGAATTCAGGGGGTTCGCTTCGCAGGGGGAGCCCAAACTCTTTTGTCTCATTCAGATGCTTGGGATTTCTGGTGTGCTAACCCCGAAAACTCGGTTATCTCACTGGCATGCTTGGGATTCCTGAGGTATGTTTCCCCCCTCCAGGAATCCCAGGCATCCCAATGAAACAACAAGGTCTTTCTGGGATTAGCTCAAAATTCTACACCCAAATGTTACATCTAATTGTCCGCAAACCTGTGGCTACGTAACAATGAGAGCAAGTTTCTCACTAATTCAGGATATTTTACGGTTCAATTTAGATCTTGTAATTGGTTGGGTTCTCACCAGAGATCCCAGGCATCCCAGCGAAATAACAAGGCCTGGGCTTCCCTGACGTCGCGAACCCTGTGAACTCACTGGGACGCCTTGGGATTCGGAGCGCTGGAGGGGGGGGGGGGGGCGTCCAGGGTCGATTTCTTGTCGGAGGGAGGACACCCCAGGAATCCCCGATAATCCCAAAGCAGTGTCCTGGACATCGCACACCAGGAATCACAAGCCAGCCCAATGAAATAGCAGGGTGTGGGCGCCCATGACGGCGCGAACCCTGTGAATTCGCTGGGGCGCCTGGGATTCGTGGCCCTGGGGTGGTCCAGGGTCATTTTCTGCCGCAGGGAGGACATCAAATCTCAGGAATCCCAAGCATCCCAATGAAATCAGATGGCTTCTGGGAAGAGCACCTCAGAAATCCCAAGCGTCACAATGAAATCGCAAGGCTTCTACGATTCCCATCCCAGGCATCCCAAGCATCCGAATGAAATCAAAGGGTTTGGCGCCTCCTTCCTTCTCAAACCTTGCGGTTCATACAACGATCGCTGCTCCCTAGCCTCTTTGTCCGTGTCTGTCTCTCTTTCTCTTTCTCACTCTCTCTCTCTCTCTTCCCCCGATCTTTCTCCCTCTATATCTCGCTTTGTGTCCCTCTCTCTCTCTCTCGTTCTGAGTCTGTCTCTCTCTCTCTCTCTCTATCTCTCCCTCCTTCTCTTCCTTCTCCTCCTCCTCATGTTCCTTCTCCCCTCTCTTCCAGAGCGCATGCGGGAGGGATAGAGAGAGAGAGAGAGAGACTGAAAGAGGGACAGAGAGACAGAGAGGCAGATAGACAGATAGACAGAGTCAAGGGAACTGCGATCCCTGTGACACACACAATTTGCGAAGGAAGACGGCGCCAAGCCCTGATATTTCGTTGGGGAGCTCAAGGTTTTCAGGATGGACATCAAAACAAATCGTGGGATTGTTGGGACATGGGAGCCCCAAACACAAACGTAAACTTTGCAACCTTCACTAGCTCTGAACATCATAAGTAACAGAAGCCCCAACACATCTCAATGAATTCACATGGTACATGGTTTCCGCGCTTCCCATCTCATACATCCCGAGAATCCTATTGTAATCCTTTGCAAACCGTCTGTCTGTCTTCCCATCTCTCTCTGTCTCGCTCTCTCTCTCTCTCTCTCTTTCCCCCTCTGCGTCATCGGAAGAGGAGAAGGCGGAGGAGGCGAACAAACGGCGGAGAAACGACTGATAGGAAATGTGGATGAGCGGGTACGGATGGAAAGAAGGCGGATGATCAGCACAGATCAAATATCAATGCAACATGAATGTGTGCTGGAAGGGGGGCTGACGTATGTGTATATGTTTATACAAACATGTACATGTATATATATATACAATTCTATATATCCCCTTTTCCAGATACAGTGAGACATTAAAAGGCAAAGAGAAACTGAGAGAGGGAGAAATAGAGGAACCTACACATGTGCGCACACATCTCACAAACATGAAGGGATGTTGTCCCGCGAGGCGTTGGTGTAGTAGGACTCAAACTGCAAGCTTGCTTGGAACCTGTCCGACCCTCCAGGCGAGGCAGCGTGGTAGCCCCGTGCTTCAACACGCGAACAACGATGAACACACGAGAACTCAACAGCGGAAGAACGAGCGGGGATCAAGCCAAAAGGCATGTCGAGAATGCCTCCAGATGGCGCGGCGATCGGACCAATCATGCACCTACAAGCAAATGTGGCCGTGCCGGGCATGTCCCCCCACAGGGGGAGCTTGGACGAAAAATTCAAAATAGCCAAAACTATTAAACATGGTTCAGAAATGCTCAAACATACTTTCCAGCCTATTTTCCGATCATTTTTGAACATGCCTCCTGTAGAGGGACAGGCCCGACTCAAACCTACTCTGCGTCTCGTCACACACGCTCGGAGAGGGGCGGCGCCGCCCCCCCCCACCTGACATCCACAGACCGACCGCTCTCACGGGCTGATCTGCCCATGGATCCAACCCTCGGGACACCGAAAGGTACAAAGGCCGCCACTCCCCAAACATCTCGTGGGGCGCGTTCTGACCAGAATTTCGAGGCGAATCCAGCGGAGGCGACGGGGGCCTCCCAGGAGGCCCAACAAAGCGAAAGTGATGCAATAATAGCGGTATCCATACAAATCATTTAGATGCGCGACAAGGATGCCAGCCCCTTGGACACCCGTGTCGAAGCTTTTCAAGCGGGGCTGGCCGTCGAAAAGGGTTGAGGACGTACTGGGGAGGCAAGGATGCAATGGTACCCTTTTGAAGGTTACCCATTCTTCACATCGGTTTCGACTGTACGTGCCACTTCTTCCTCAGAATCCTCCTCTCACTGCTTAGCCTTGGCACCAAACTCGTGCCCAGCAGAATGCTGAGGCTGGCCTCCCGTCGACGGGGGGGGAATACCCCCAGGTTGGTTATTACCAGTCTTGCCTCGTGCCTTCGCTTCCTCGAAGGCTTTGTGTCATCGCGCCGTTCCCTCCTCTTCCCCCTGCTCTTGCTCCATCCGCCGTCCCCCTTCCTCCCCTGCCCGCTCCCTGTCGCAGTCCATCCCCCTCTTCCCGCTGTCCTCCGTGCCCACTGCCCCCCGTGCCCTCCTCTGCCTCGAGCCCCGACCGTGCCAGCCTGCGCGTGCTGCCCGTGCTCCTGAGCTGCGCTGCCACGGGCGGTGAACCGCAGTAATGAAGAGGCCCTGGGACACACAAATAAATACACACAAATAAAAACATTCCCCATATTTTCCTATATTTTCGGAGTTTTTGTCTTCCCCCCCACTTCCCATATTTTCCCATATTTTCTGGAAAACCGACGATTAATTGTGTCTGTGTGTTTCTTTCCCTCCTGAAGTAAGCTGACCGCAGGGCCCCAGCGCGGGAGCCCGCCCCCGGCGCCAGGCCACCAAGGTGCCCGCGACCGACGGGCACCGATCCTGCTCGACGGCGGCTTCGCCGGGCCCGCAGGCCACGCGGCGCGCGGGGTGTGCGCGCGCGGCGACGCGGCGATCCGCGCCGCAGCGCTGGCGGCGGCGTGGCCGCGCCCCCCGCGCGCCTCCTCGCCGGGGTGGTCAAGTCGTCGCGCGCCAGGGGAGGCCGGGGAGGGGGAGGGGCCGACGCGCGAGCTGGCCAGGGCGCGGCGCCGCGCGGCTGCGCCAGCGCGCCCGGCGGCGGCGGCGCGGGGTTGGCCGTCGGCTGCGCGTTGCAGGGCAAGGCATGCGGTCACAGTGCTCATCGTGATGCCAGCAGGGACGCCGAAGGAAGGGCCCTTTTCAAGCAACTGCGAGCCTCGGCCGGGAGGGTCCACCACTCAGATCAAAAGCGCGGCCCGACAACCCAGAGACCTCGAGTCTTTCCTTCGGCTTGACTGCGCGTGGGACAGATCGGGGAGTGCCTTCCTCCTCCCCTTTTCGACCCCTGCCTTCGGCCCCTGCTGTCAACGTCCACAACGCCGCAGTCGACTGCAAGGATAGCCGATTCGACGGATTCGCTTTCTCACAATTTACCCGAACACCTCCTGACTGAGCCCAAAAGTGGTCCTTACTTACCGGCCTCCCAGCCTGGGGTCGGAGTAGATGTTGTCGGAGGATCGCGACGCATCGCCGATGCATCGCCGAAGCGTCGACGAGGCATCGGCGACACCGGCGTGGAGAAAATGTGCTCCACGGTGCATCGTGTCGATGCGGAACGATCCTTCTTTTCCCCCATATGCTCGGACCCCATGTGCAAGACCCAGAGGCACCCCGGGGAGCGGCCCGTCGCTGCGAGGCCTGTCGCTGCCGAGGCTGTCAGCTCGAGGGCGACGATGGAAGCGCATAGCCCAGGTGTAGTGCCCGCCTCAAGGGCTAGTCGCCCCTCTCGTCGCATTCGATCAGCCCGCTGCTGGGCGAGGGGCGGGGGTGCGCTGGCGTTCGTCCTCTAAGCGGAAGGGCCGACTGGCTGCCGCGGGGAGCGAGGGGAGGGCGGGAGCGGGCGGGGCTGGCCGGGCCCAGCTGGGAGGGCAGAAAGCCGGCACCGTGACCAAGAAAGTATGTGTTTCATGGAACTTGGAATTGCGTTTTGGCCCAGCGCGACCCCGTGCTGGCCTTCCAAGGGCTCCCAACTTCGCGCTTCGCGCTGCGCGAAGCGCGAATAACTTCGCGCACTCGCGCCGCCCCCCCCAGAGGGAGAAAAACAGGACGAGGAGGAGGGGGAGAAGGAACGAGGACCGCGAAGCACGAATAACTTCGCGCCCTCGTGGGAGCCCGTGCCTTCGGACTCACAGGGGGGCGGGGAGGGGGGGAGGCGGAAACGGATACATTGCGCAGCACGCGGGAAGGGGGCCGGGAGCAGGCGGGGTCAGTCGGCCCCAGTCTCCACCGGTCGGCTGCACGCCGTATCGACGGCCCGGCGCGCGCCGTCGCGCACGTCGGTCGCGGGCCGCCTTCCTGCTCGAAGCGGCCCGCTCCCCTCACCTAGGAGGAGGAGGAGGAGGAGGAGGAGGAGGAGGAGGAGGAGGAGGAGGAGGAGGAGGAGGAGGAGGAGGAGGAGGAGGAGGAAGGATCATCGTGGCCCGATCTAGACATGCCTCCAGCTGTTGCCAACCTAGTGCAGCGGGAAAACCTTCCTCCCGTCGTCACGCTCGAGGAAAAGATGTCCGTGGCTTCTTCCCCTCCAGTCCTCCCAACCTCCCCAAGACGAGCACGTCACGTGGGTCCGAGATTCAGGTGTTGTTGAGGGGCCGTCTGTATTTGTCGACGGCACGGCCTTCGATTCTCAGTTTCCAGATTTGTGCGTGTGCGGATGGGCGCTCGTGTCCATCAGCGATGGCCCTGGCACCCCGCAGCAGCGTGTCGATGCCCAGGTGACTGGACTTCTGTGCGAGCCGTTCCCTGATGTTGATGGGGCCGAGCTTCTCGCGGCCATTTCTGTTCTTGTTCTGGCTATGCCCCCATCCACGTTTTTGTCGAATTCTGATTTCGTGGTCCGTGGGATCCTGCAGAAGGGCGATGCTGCCACGACCGAACCCAGATCCGCGTGGGCCCATCTTTGGAGAAGTTTCTGGAGGCGTCTTGAGGACTTCGGAGGCCTGAGACACTCTGGGCTCCAAGTCTCCAGGGTCAAGGCTCATGCCTCCGAAGCCGACGTCCAGGCTGGCCGCGTGCGCGGCTTCGAGCGCGCGGGCAACGCCTTGGCCGACCAGGCGGCCAAAGAGGCCGTGCGGCCCCACCGCGCTCCGCCTGCTTTGCTCTCTCGCTTTCAGCAGTCGGACTTGCTCGTGGTCAGTGTCGGTTTTTGGATTGCGATGGCGGGCACTGCTGCAGCCGAACACGACACTACCCACAAAGCCACATCTAAACGCCCCGCCCCCACCCTCCAGTTGTACAACCCGAAGGTCGTGCACTCTGTGGTGTCCGTGGGCATCGCTGTGTGGTGCCGTGTCTGCAGGCGCTTGGGGGTTACACCTGGGGGAGATTGCGGGGGCAGCGTTCTTCCGAGGGCTACCGCTGCGTCGCGGTCCCTAATGTCTGCTGGTCACCGTCCCCAAAAGCTTCTGGCAGTCCTATTCACCTCTGGTGCCCCTGCTCCCCAGGGACCTGGACGGGGGGGGCCGCGAGCGGTCAGGACGTCCAAAACGGCCTCGGCGAGGAAACCAAATTCATTTATTTATCATGGTTCTGGCCCCATTTTGGCCTCCCGGGGGGGCAAGGCTAATTCATGCTCCGCTCTTCTTCGAAGCCAGCATCATTGATTGTACTCGGGTTTTGGCCCCATTTTGGCCTCCTGAGGGGGAAACCCTACTTGAAGCTCCCCTCTTCTTTGAAGCCAAACCCTTTTTTGAGTAGATTTTGGCCCCATTGTGGCCTCCTGCGGGGGCAAACCTAATTGAAGCTCCCTTCTTCTTTGATCGATGTCCTCCAAGATGGCCCCAAGAAGCGCCCAGGAGGCCCCAAGAGGCCCCAAAATGGCCCCAAGAAACCCCAAGAGGCCCCCAGAAAACCCCCAACAGGATCCCAACCGGCCCAAAGAGGCCCCCCCGAGGCACCCAAGACGCAGAAAAAACCCTCAGGACGACCCTATACTCGCCTGGGCGTCGTTTCTGGATGGGCTGGTGGGGATATTTTTGTTGTTTGATCTGCGGCCCGCAAGGAAGAGTCCAGAGGGCGTGTCAATCGGGCTGACTGGGGCACAGAGCCAGATAATTTGCGAACCCAGCCGTCACTGTCGACAGCCGACCGCACATGCAATCACGCAGAGCAAATTAGCGGACAGGTGGGGAATTCAGGGAGACGCATCTTAGCGTCGAGAATGCGAGGGGTCGCCGAGACGGCGCCACCTCAACGCGACAAAATATACTCATGGGCCGGTACAAAGCGCAACCCGACCAGCCCCAATATAAGTCGTCGTCTTCAGGGAAACGCATCTTAGCGTCGAGAATGCGAGGAGTCGCCGAGACGGCGCCGGCTCAACACGACGCGGGGGGGAGGAGGGGGCGAAGGGAGGAGAGGAGCGGGCGGCGACGAGGGGAGGGGGGGTAGGAAACCAGGCCTCACTCACAGAACACCTCACGTGTTCGAGTCTCACTCACGGAACGCTCGAAGCGGGCTCCACTGAACCAGGCACCTGAGGAATTGACGTGAGGACCCAACATGGCGAGATCGGAAAGGAGGCCAGGCGACACTGACTGCCGAGGACCCAACAGAGCGTTGCCCGGGGCGGGTCAGGGGGGAAGGTCGCCGGCGCCGCGCAGCGGGACGGGCCCGTCGAGGAAAGGCTGAGCCTGCCAAAGGATGAACCACTTGTGCCGGAGAGTGCCTTACCAGGGCCCACCCGCAGGTGGTGGTCGAATGGCCCGTCACCGCAGTCGTTTAGGGAGGGGGGGGCGCAGACGATAGCCGCAACCCAGCTGTAACCAGGGGAGGAGGAGGAGGAGGAGGAGGAGGAGGAGGAGGAGGAGGAGAGCCATGTGGCGACACAGGCGGTCGAGGACCCAACATGGCGTAGTCGGAATGTAGTCAGGGGGAAGGCGCCGGCCAGGCGGGGGGGAAACGCCACCAGAGCAAGGCCACCTCGTCGGAGGAGCATCGTCGTCACTGTCGGACACCTGCCCGGCGCCACCGACTCAGGTGCAGCTGCCACTGCCGGGCCCAGTCGACGTTGAGGCCCAGCGCGTCGCTGAGGACCCGCGGGACACGCAGTCCGTCCACACTGCGGTCCGTCCTCAAGGAGAGGCACGGCACGTCCGACAACAGCTCGTCAGAACCAAAATAAAGAAATAATGAGACCCCCAATCGCGCTGATGAGTACGGTGCACAACTCGTAGTCAACAGAGAAGGTGGATCCAAAAGTAGAAACCCAGACTGTCCACGGTATAGCCACACGCGCAGCACGCAGACAGAAGGGAACATAACTGAAGTCGACGGTATAGCCACACACGCAGCACGTAGACAACAGCAAGCATGTGTGTGTGTGTTGTTTTCCCGTTCGGCGGTCATGGGTGGCCATGCTCTTCTGCAGGGTCTCGAGGAGGAGGAGCAGGAGCAGGAGCAGGAGGAGGAGGAGGAGGAGGAGGAGGAGGAGGAGGAGGAGGAGGCGGAGGAGGAGGAGGAGGAGGAGGAGGAGGAGGAGGAGGAGGAGGAGCAGGAGGAGGGGGAGGAGGAGGAGGAGGAGGGGAGAGGAGGAGGAGGAGGCGGAGGAGGAAAGGAGGAGGAGGAATAGGAGGAGAAAATAGGAGGAGGAGGGAGGAGGAGGAGAGGAGGAGGAGGAGGAGGAGGAGGAGGAGGAAGGAGGGGAGGAGAGAAAGGAGGAGAGGAACGAGGAAGAGGCGGAGGAGGAGAAAGGAAGAGGAGGAGGAGGAGGAGAGAGAGGAGGAGGAGGAGGAGGAGGGAGGAGGAGGAGGAGGGAGGAGGAGGAGGAGGAGGAGGGGGGGGAGGAGGAAGGAGGAGGAGGGGAGGAGGGCAGAGGGAGGAGGAGGAGGAGGAGGAGGAGGAGGAGGAGATGCCCAGGCCTTCCGGGGGAGAGGGGGCCGCAGAATCGAAGCCGACTCCGTGCCGCGCCACCCCTCGGGGGGCCCGCCTTGGGTGCCGCGCCGTCGCCGCAGGAGGCAGACGGGGCAGGGAGGGGAGGGAAGAAGGAAGCTCGCGTGCGCCCCCCCCCCTGGCCCCTCTCGGGGGGCGTCCAGGGGGGGGGGGGGGGGGGCGCAAGTCATGGCCGGCGGCATTGTGCGCAAGCCCAGGGGTAGGGCCAGGGTCGTAGTGAAAACCATGGACTACCTACCAGACCACCCCAACCCAACCCGAAGACCCGAATTTCGGGTTGGGGGGGGTACGGGTTCCATATGTGTTTTCTCGATGTTCCCCGACCCCCCCCCCACTGGAAATGGAGGTCAATTTGAGGCCTTCGGATTGGGTTGGGGTGGTTTGGTGGGTGGTGAAAACAAGACGAGGCGCCATGAAATCTGGGGAGATATCATGGCCCTCGCCATGATATCCCTCCCCCTTCCCTCCCCTCCTCCTCTCACCTGGTCCCTGTGCCGATGCAGCTCCCCAACCCGCTTTCTCCCCCTCCCCACCCCCCTCCTCCACCCCCTCCTCCACCTCGTCCTCTGTCCTCCCAATCCTTCCCCCCCGCCCCCCTCTCCGCTTCCGCTCCCCCCGGGGAGCTTCCGAGAACGCCCGAGAGACTTGGAAACCCCGTCGAAAGCGCTCGCACACCGACGAACATCGCAACCGAGCGAGCTTGCTGAAGCATCCTCCGCTCGTGCTCCACCGCCCACCCCAGGAGGACGCCGACCGCTCACCCACTCCGATCCTGGCCATGCCTCTTTCGAAAGCTGGGCGAGGGCTGCGAAAACCGTGGCTGCTAACACGGCCCTCCCGGAAGGAAAAAACAGCTTCCCGGAAGGAGGCGCGGCACGCGAAACAGTCAACGGGCTTCTTCCAGGAAGGACGGAGACAACTTCCCGGAGGTCGATTTTAGCAGCCACGGATTTAGCAGCCCTTGCCCGGCTTCCGAGTCTTGGCGAGGGAAACAGCTGCACCAATCCTGCGCCCAGGGTTGGCCTGGCTGGGACCGGTGCAGGCGCTGAGCTTGGGGGAAGCATGTCCCGAGGGAAACAGGTCCTGGACCCCGGGGCGTCCGCCTCCTCCTCCTCCTCTTCCTCCTCCTCCTCCTCCTCCTCCTCCTCTTCCTCCTCCGCCTCCGCCTCCGCCTCCTCCGCCTCCTCCGCCTCCTCCTCCTCCTCCTCGTCCTCGTCCTCCTCCTCCTCCTCCTCCTCCTCCTCCTCCTCCTCCTCCTCCTCCTCCTCCTCCTCCTCCTCCTCCTCCTCCTCCTCCCCCCCCTCCTCCTCCTCCAAGGCCAACTGTTTATCCCCAGTCGTTTCCTGACACTTCCAGGGCCCGTGGGAGGCCCCGGGAGCCCGGGGACCGTGAGAGACCTGGGAGACAGCTTCCCTCACGGCGGAAGCGTGCAACGGGCGCCCGCCAGCCGTGCCCCGCGTGCCCCGCCGGAGCGGCGCGTAGTCCAGGAGCCCATCGCCCTCCTCGGAGTCGCGGAGGGGGGCCTCCTGCGAGTCCGACGACTCCATCCTGGGGGAAGTCGCCAGGGGGGGCAAACCAGGATGAAGATGATGATGATGACGATGATGATGACGATGATGGTGATGATGATGATGAAGATGCTGATGATGATGGTGATGATGATGATGATGGTGATGATGATGATGATGCTGATGATGATGATGATGGTGATGATCATGGTGATGATGGTGCTGGTGATCGTGGTGATGCTGGTGATGGTGATCGTGGTGATGCTGGTGATGATCAGGACGATGACATGACGATGATGGTGATGATGATTGTGGTGCTGATGGCGATGATGAATATCCGCCGACCCTAGAGGCGTGTGCGATATCCTTTGTGCTAAGCCTACACGAATGCCATCGACACCTCACTCCTTGACACTTCACCACCCGTCAATGCCTCTCCGCCCTGGGATCTCCCACCCACGTCCTCTACACGATACGTTCTGGCCCGAACCCTCCGACACCCACCAACGCCTCCCTCCTCGCCCTCCTCCTCGCCCTGGCATCCGCATTCTGGGAGAACTCTGTTCTTCGGACCCCTCACACGACAATTTCGCGACCGAAACTCACCCATACCCCTCTCCTCGCCCCGGCATCCGCATCCAGGGAGAACTCTGTTCTTGGGACTCCCCACGCGACAATTTCGCACCCGAAACTCTCCCACACCCCCCTCCCCGCCCCAGCATCCTCACTCTGGGAAAACTCTGTTCTTGGCACCACGTCCCGACACCACGCTCCCACCACGTCCCGACACCCCCATCCACGGCAGCTCTGTTCTTGGGTCCCCCCAACCCGGAATTTCTCGCTCGGAACCACCGACGCCCCCCCCCAAACGCTCTCACCACGTCCCGACACCTGCATCCACGGCAGCTCTGTTCTTGGGACCCCCCAACCCGCAATTTCCCGCTCGGAACCCACCGACGCCCCCCCCACGCTCCCACCACGTCCCGACACCCCCATCCACGGCCGCTCTGTTCTTGGGATCCCCCAGCCCGCAATTTCTCGCCCAGAACCCACCGACGCCCCCCCCCCCACGCTCCCACCACGTCCCGACACCCCCATCCACGTTGTTCTTGGGACTCCCAACCCGCAATTTCTCGCCCGGAACCCACCGAACGCCTCCCCCCACGCTCCCACCACGTCCCGACACCCCCATCCACGGCAGCTCCGTTCTTGGGACCCCCCACCCCGCAATTTCTCGCTCGGAACCCACCGACGCGACCCCCGCGCTCCCACCACGTACGACACCCCCATCCACGGCAGCTCTGGTTCTTGGCACCCCCCAACCCGCAATTTCTCGCCCGGAAACCCACCAAAAACGCCCCCCCCCCCCCGCACGCTCTCACCACGTCCCGACACCTGCATCCACGGGAGCTCTGTTCTTGGGACCCCCCAACCCGCAATTTCTCGCCCGGAACCCACCGACGCCCTCCCCACGCTCACACCATTTCCCGACACCCCCATCCACGGCAGCTCTGTTCTTGGGATCCTCCAACCTGCAATTTCTCGTCCGGAATCCACCGACGCCCCCCCATACGCTCCCACCACGTCCTGACACGCCCATCCACGGCAGCTCTGTTCTTGGGACCCCCCAACCCGCAATTTCTCACCCGCAACCTACCGACGCTCCTCTCTCACGCTCCCACCCCGTGCCCGCACTTACATCCACGGCAGCTCCGTTCTTGGGATGCCCCAGCCCGCAATTTCTCGCCCGCAACCCAACGACGCCCCCCCCCGCGCTCCCACCACGTCCCCCCCCCACGCTCCCACCACGTCCCGACACTCCCATCCACGGCAGCTCCGTTCTTGGGACCCCCCAATCTGCAATTTCTCGCTCGGAACCCACCGACGCCCCCCCTCACGCTCCCACCACGACACCCCCATGCACGGCGGCACTGTTCCCTGGGCCCTCCAACCCCGCAATGTCTCGCGCAGAACCCACGACGCCCCCCCCACTCCCATCACGTCCCGACACCCCATGCACGGCAGCTCTGTTCTTGAGACCTCCCATTTCGCAATTTCTCGCCCGGAAACCCGCCGACGCCCCTCCCCCCGCTCCACGCGTCCGGACACCCGCATCCACGGCAGCTCTGTTCTTCGAACCCCCCAACCCGCAATTTCTCACCCGGAACCCACCGACGACCCCCCCCCCCACGCTCCCACCACGTCCCGACACCCCCATCCACGGCAGCTCCCACCACGTCCCGACATCCCCATCCACGGCAGCTCTGTTCTTGGGACCCCCCAACCCGCAATTTCTCGCACGGAACCCGCCGACACCCCCCCGCCCACGCTCCCACGACGTCCCGACCACCCCAATCCACTGCAGCTCTGTTCTTGGGATCCCGAACTCGCAATTCCTCGCCCGGAATTCACCGACGCCCCCCCCCACGCTCCCACCACGCCCCGACACCCCCATCTACGGCAGCTCTGTTCTTGGGACCCCCCAGCCCGCAATTTCTCACCCAGAACCCACCGACGCCCTCCCTCCACGCGACCACCACGTCCCGACACCCCCATCCACGGCAGCTCTGTTCTTGGGACCCCCAAACCCGCAATTTCCCGCCCGGATCCCACCGACGCCCCCCCCCACGCTCCCATTACGTCCCGACACCCTCATCAACGGCCGCTCTGTTCTTGCGACCCCCCAACCCGGAATTTCTCGCCCGGAACCCACCGAGGCTCTCCCCCACGCTCCCACCACGATCCGACACCCTCCTCCACGGCAGCTCTGTTCTTGGAACCTCCCAACCCGCAATTTCTCGCTCGGAACCACCGACGCCCCTTCCCCACGCTCCCACCACGTGTCGACACTCCCATCCACGGCAGCTCTGTTCTTCGGCACCCCCAACCCGCAATTTCTTGCTCGGAACCCATTGACGCCCCCCCCCGAACCCACGCCCCCACCACCACGCCGCTCCGCTCTTGGGCACCCAGCCCGCAATTTCTCGCCCGAACCCACCGCGCCCCCACCCCGCGCTCCCACCACGTCCCGTAAACTGCATCCACGGCAGCTCTGTTCTTAGGACCCCCCAACCTGCAATTTCTCGCCCGGAACCCACCGACGCCCCCCCCGCGCTCTCACCACGTCCCGACACCTGCATCCACGGCAGCTCTGTTCTGGGGACTCCCCACCCCACGGCAGCTCAGTTCTTGGGGCCCCCGACCACGGCACTTCCACTTGTCTTTTCCACCTCCTAAGAGCCCATAAGCATAAGCCGCCAGAGCCTGCGCCTTTCCCCACTCCACGCGCGCCGGCTACCTGCTGTTTCTTCGTCACCGACTCCAAACTCCTCTCAGCGACTTCCTTCCTCCTCCGCTCTTCATGCGCGAAACACTTGTTGCAGCTTTGCTTATTATTTGGTTTCTTCGAATTCCGCCCGGCCAGCCAACGGCTGAATTCCACCTTCGGCATCGCGCCCTTGCAGCCAATGCACTTCCAACATCCCCGCTGTATCTTGTCTCCCTCGACGCAACGCTTGCATTTGCGATCTCGATCAGCTGCGCTTGTCCACATGGTCCGCGAACGAATCACGTCCCCGCGCCACTTCGCACGCAGCGCAAATCTTCAAGCTCGCAGCTGACGCCTCGATGCAGCGCGCGCACTTGCGGTTGTGAGCAGCCCATTTCTCCCACATTCGATTCGAAAAAAACAATCTCGTCCCTGCGCCACATGGCACCCAATGCAGAACCTCACGTCTTTCCGCGACGCCCTGTCCCGCTCTGCAGCTGCAGCATCGACGCAACTGGAACAAAGAATCGACGTTTCCGAAGCGTGGGTCAGCTTGTGATCTGAAAACTCGGCCTTCCTCTTAGACTCCCCACATTTCGAGCACACAACCCGTTTTGCTTCTTCGGCGCGGACCTTCTCCTCCTCCCTCTACAACTTCTTACAAGCTTTGCATGTGGGTTCGTCGTAGACCTGTTCCGCTTTGGCGAATTCTTCTGGTAACTTCTGCTGGCCGCAGCGGGAACACTTCAGGTGCTTCTTCAGCTCCTCGCAATCTAAACACATCCCCCCTCTACACCGGCTGTTCCCTGCCAGCTCCCACTGATACTGGGCGAACGCTTCTTCGTACTTTCGAACCTCGCACGCGCGGCAACTCCGTCTCTCGGGACAGTCCACGCAGCGCCGCGTCGTCAACTTCGACGCGTGGTGCTGTGACGCGTGGAAAGCCTCCTGGCACTTCCACAGCCCACATTCCATGCGTTGCCACGGTGTGCCCGCCCTCTTCTTATCTTCCAGGCACACGGTGCACGCGCGGAGCCCGTCTGCGCGGCTCCACTGCCCGACCATTGGGTACATATTCTTGTACTTCGTGCACCCGCAGACCGCGCACCTGCCGGACAACATGAACTCCTTCTCTATCGCCTCCCAATCCAAGTCTTCTCCGCGCAACGTGCGCAGCAGCAAGTCCGGGCCCTGCCGTTCGTCCTTCTTCTGATACGGCGCAATGTCGAAAGGGCGAAAGATCAGCATGTCCTCGCGGCGCTGCACCCGCGTCAGTGCCACGTAGCTCGACAGAGGTGACGTGCCTCCGCCGATGCCCAGGTCCACTATGACACCCTGTTTGAACGTCTGCCCCTGCGCCGCATGGGCCGTCACTCCGAAGGCTGGGGCTAGTGGGAACTAGCCGGGAATGGGCCGTATTAGTTATTCATAATATTAAGATTACCCGTAGTAGGATCAGAAGTAGTAGTATAATTCGTAATATTACATGTATGTGTCTGTATATATTTCTTTGTCGTAGCATTCGTAATGATATTCGTATTGTTCGGATTTGTACTACTGTGCTTTCTTCTTCGGTGTAGTACTAGTGTTCACATTTTTCGTACTACTCGCATTCGTATTCGTATGATTGGTACTAACACTAGTACGCTATGTCTTATTACCCGTCTTCTTCTTATTGTTACGATTATTATGTGATGTTGTGTTCCTCTTTCTTCAGCATCCTTTTCCTCCTCGTCCTCCTCTTCCTCCTTCTCCTCCTCCCTGCCTCAGTGTTCTATCTCTCTCTCTCTCTCGCTCGCCATTGGCAGCATTACCTTAGATCACCAGTGCTGACCTGGAGCGGGACACCTCCAGGGATCGACAAACCTCACAAAACAGCGAGTCACACATTAGAGAGATACGCTCGTCCAGGTCCACCGAACCGTCTCTTCGGGTGGAGCCCATGTACACACTGCTGGAAGGGCACACGCTGTGAGATTCGATGTGGAATATGACTGGTTTGAGGGAACGGGTGCAACACCCGTCCAATTATCCCCGAGAGCGCCTGGTCCACTGGGGGAGCCCAAAGGGGATAACATGCTGGAACGGTTCCGGGGTGATTTTTCATCTGGGACGCCCCGAATTTCTGCCTGGGGGCCCAACCGAGAAAGAAGGCTCCCCCTAAAGCAGCTACAGCTGGAAAATTGTAAATCTCGGCTCGGGCACACCCTCCCTCGAATAGAGGGCCTCTGGTGCTACGGGACATCCCACATGGAAAAAACACCACCACCACCATCATCATATTCTTCGTCTCCATCATCATCATCATCATCATCATCATCATCATCATCATCAGCATCATCATCATCATCACCGTCACCATCACCATCACCATCACCATCACCGTCATCCTCATCATCATCTTCATCATCATCACTAGAACAACCGCAACATCATCATCAGCAGCAGCAGCAGCAGCATCAAAATAATCATCAGCATTATCATCAAATTCTTCATCATCACCATCATCAGCAGCGGCAGCATCGACATGAACCTCCTCCTCCTCTTCCTCATCATCATCATATACATCATCATCGCCATTATCATCACCATCATCACCATCCTCATCATCATCATCAACATCATCATCATCGTCAACATCATCGTCGTCATCCGCCGCAAAAGCCGCATCACCATATCCATCTTCATCTCCACCCGCATCAGCCACACCATCATCAACATCAACACCATCATCCTCATCCTCATCCTCATGCTCATCATCATGATCACCGTCATCGTAACCATCTCCATCACCATCATCCTCATCATCATGATCACCGTCACCATCACCGTCTCCATCACCATCCTCCTCATCATCATCAGCATCCGCATCAGCATCAGCATCATCATCCTCATGCTCATCGTCATCATCAACATCATCATCATCACAATCAACACCACGATGACCATCATTCTCATCATCATTAGCATCAGCATCAGCATCATCATCATCATCGTCATCACCATCGTCATCATCATCATCATCATCCTCATGCTCATCGTCATCATCAACATCAACATCATCACCATCATCATCATCACCATCATCACCACCACCACCATCAGCATCACCATGTTATGCTCTGCTCTGCTATGCTGCGCTATGCTGCGCTGTGCTATGCTGTGCTGTGCTGCGCTATGCTATGCTATGTTATGCTATGCTATGCTGCGCTATGCTATGCTACGCTATGCTATGCTATGATATGCTGTGCTGCGCTATGCTGTGCTACGCTCTGCTATGCTATGCTGCGCTGTGCTATGCTAAAGCTCGGCGAAACTAAGATGAATGTAAGCTAAGCTAAGATAAACCTGACCTGAGATGGAACGAAGCTAAGCTAAGATGAATTAAGCTAAGCTAAGATGAGATAAGCAGCGCTAAGCTAAAGGGACGTCACTGGGGGAACCACGGGGCGGATGCCGGGGAAACCGCCCGGGGCGATTTACACTGCCCGGCCCTTGAAGAGAACAGGGTAAGAACCCTTCTAGGCAGAGCCTAGGTAGGGAATACTATCATTATCCAACCTGACAGGGTCAGGAAATGTCCGCCCCGACGAGCTGCGAGGATGTTTCAGGCGATTTTGGAGAGGCCACCTCCGGTCAGGGCGTCTCCAAATCCACAGTTGCGAGGGTGGCTCAGGCGAAACTGGCTGGTCAACGTGTTGCGTGGCCTCTCGGGGCATCTCCGACCTCAGAAGCGCGAGGGACTCTCGGGCGAAACACAGGACCACATCAGGACAGGGCATGTGGGAGCTAAGCGTTGCCAGTTGCCAGGATGTCGCAGGTCAAACTGGCCTGACAACCTGTTGCGTGGCATCTCGAAGTTCGGATCATCATCATCATCAGCAGCACCATCATCAACATCACCATCAACACCATCATCACCATCATCACCATCATCATCATCATGATAATAATATTAATCCTTATCATAATCATCACCATCATCATGACCACCACTACCGCTACCACCACCACCATCATCAGCATCAGCAGCATCATCATCATCAGCATCAGCATCAGTATCATCATAATCATCATCATCCACCATCACCATCACCACTTCTTCATCATCCCCATCATCATCATCATCATCATCATCATCATCATAATCATCGTCATCATCATCATAATCAGCATCAGCATCAGCATCACCATCATCAGCATGATCAGCATCATCATCGTCGTCGACGCCGTCGTCGTCGTCGGTAGCGTCGTCGTCATTATCATCATCATCATCATCATCATCATCATCATCATCATCATCATCATCATCATTATCATCATCATCATCATCATGAAGGCCGGTCGAGAAACGGAAGGCCAAAAAGCCAAGGAGGAGGAGGAGGAGGAAGCGACGGGAAAGAGAACGAGGAGAGGCCGAAAAGTCGCGGAAGAAGAGGATAAGGCCCCGCAGAAGCCCAACCACGCCTCCACATGCTCGGAAAAGAACCCAAGATCTACCAAAGACGGCCCAACATACCCTCTGGACACCAGGAACCTGAAGTCGCCGGACAACTGGAGCGAACCCCGAGAGGGCATCTCAGGACCGTCGCCCCGACAAAAAACACAAACGCCTAACCTAAACGAGCGCAGGAAGGCAACCCCTTGACCCCTGCTTGAGAAAGTTCCCAAGCCATGAATTCAACTGTACGGGGAACCTCCTTTGGGGTCGGCGGCAGAGGCGGCAGCCTTTAGATAGTAGCAGGTTGGCCGCAGCTTCGAAGCGTCAGATTGGCATCGCTGATTTGTATGCATGTCGGTAAAGCATTTGGCCACGGTTGGTATCGCTTCGGCCCGATGCGTGCACTTGCTCAGTTGTAGTGCCGACTGCCATCGTAGTAACAATGGCGTCAAGACTAGCCGCGGTGGTCGTCCAACAACCCTAGCCGCGGTGGTAGTCCAATACTAAGGCGAGGACGATGTCATGATAGGACTGGTTCAGGATACGTTCCAGGATTTCCAGCGAACCTAGTGGTCCTCGATTCTGCAGCCCCGAGAAACATCAAGAAAAAGTGGACATCCTGGAAATCTGGGAAAGTATCATTATCATGACCCCTTGCTCGTCCGAAATTACCGCCAAGAGTTCCATCGCCCGTAGGCAGCACGACTACTGCTACTACTGCGGTCGCCAGCCTTGGCCGAGACGCAGAGCTCCCCCGATGAGGGGCCGCGAACAACTTTTTACACTACGTACACAATATCTGCGTCTGGCTTCTCCGACCTGATGGGGGCGTCTGCGGCGGCCTTCTGCACGTCGACGGCGAACTGGGTGTAGACGCCGATCAGGGCGATGATGGCGAGGATCAACAGGCACTGGGAGATCCTGACCGTGTCACCGAAGATAATCGCATCCATCACATAGGCGATGCCGATATCGGCGGACGCAGCGATCCTGGTCTTCAAGTTGCCGGCCGTCAAGATGGCCGTGTTGTAAAGCGCGACCATCACGGGGAGCGACATGACACCGCCGACGAGCATGGGGAGGCCCCAGCCATGGAAAAGACCTCGCGACAAGTACTTGTGCTCGAACACGAGCATCAAGATGATGTTGAACACGGACTTGTACAGCTCGTTCACGAGGAAGCACCTGAGCGTCTCGGCACCCGAATCCTCCTCCAGGTCGTCGAGGCAGGACTTCGCCGTGGCCTCAAAGGCGATGTCGCCGACTCCATCTGAGAGGGCTGCACCAAGGCCCAAGAGCAACCCGACCAGCGACATGTTAATTTCGCCCTCGCCACCGAGAGAGTAGACGATGATGCACAAGAGCAAAGCCGCCATGGTGAGGAGCTGCGTGCGGTACGGCGTGGTCCGCGTCAACCAGATCTCCCCGAGGACGCCCGGCAGAATCGCGCACTTGTTGAGCAGAACCACCAGGGTCGCGCTGAGGCCGTTCGCGAGCGCGAAGTTTTCAAGCACGAAGGTCAACGCGGAAAAGACTCCCGGAAGGGCGGCGCTGGCATACCTCCTGTTGCATACCTTGCGGGCCTCCGCGCGGCCGTGCACCGCGAGGAGGAGGAAGAGAAGCACAACGCAGAGCAGCAGCGAGCCGAGCAGCAGCGGCGCGATGCGGGAGAACTCTGCCGGCATGTCGTCCTGCGCCCAGCGGAAGCCGGCGGAGCGCCACGCGAGGGAGACCGGGAGGCTGGTCAAGACGGTCACCCTCGCCGCCGTGCTCGTCTTCGTCGCGGCCTTGGACATGCGCGCACAGGGGGCAGAGCCGCGTGCGGCCCACGGACGAACGGTCTGCCGCGCAAGCGAGTGGGTCCAGCGGAGACGGGCCTTGCGCCAGGAGGGCTCGAGCCAAGATGGGTTGGCGGACCAAGCCGCAAGGAATGCTGGGACTGGCTGAGGCTCCCACGAAGGACCTCACAACGAATAGAGCCCTCTGGCAAGCTCTTGGGCGCCCCCCCCGCCCCTGGTGTGATGCAGCACGGCCCCCTGAGCCGCGTGGAACACGGCTGTCACACGTTGCGACCCCCACCTGGGACTTCGAGAAGAGAGGCGTCACATCTTGTGGCCCTCTGGGGCTTGCAAGAGACAGCCATCACAGATCACGGTCTTCTGTAGCCCGCGGGAGACGGTGCCACATGCTATGGGCCTCTGGAGACCGAGGACGAGAGCTCACATGTTGCCGCCAAACGGACTGCTGTTCGGGCACGGTGGCGGCATTCGCCGCCAAACACTGGAGCAGCTGACCCAATATTGCACACAAGGTGAAGTCGCTGCTCTGCAACTGACTGCTGCAATTACCCACTTGCCAGCCTCCTCCTGCTGCTCCCGTTCCCGCCCGTCCCCCCCCCCCCCCTCACGGCACATGCTCGGTGGAGATGGGTGGAGACGCAGGAGGAGAGGGAGGAGGAGGAGGAGGAGGAGGAAGAAGAAGAGGAGGACAGGGAGGAGGGAGGAGGGAGGAGGGAGGAGCAAAAAACGGTGGAATCTGGAGGTTGGGTCGGTAACCTCCGGAGGTTACCGATTCCCCCTCGGACAGTGAGTCGGTAACCTCCGGAGGTTACCGATTCCCCCTCGGAGGTTCTGTTGAAGTTGCGCTGTTTCAATTCCGTACGTGGAATGTAAAATCCCTCCACGTGCACACTCCGTACTGTTCTTCACCCTTCTCCTTTCCCCCCTCATCCTGCTCATGGTACTTTCCCTCATCGCCCTCATGTTCCGGAGGTTGCCGATGGCCTCTCTTCCCCCCAATGGAGCGGTGGTGGAAACGCTCCCGACAAGGAAGGGCCCCGCCTCCCCGCTCAAGCGGGGCCCCCCGACAGAGAATCGACTTGCCCTCCCCCGCCCTTCCCGCCCCCGAGTCGGTAACCTCCGGAGGTTACCGATTTCCCCTCCCGCCCCTCCTCCCCCCCGAATCGGTAACCTCCGGAGGTTCCCGACCTCCCGCCCCCCAGGGGGATGGAGAGGAACGCGTCCCCAGGGAAACAACTCCAAGGGAAGAAACAACTCCAGAACCACAAGGGAAAACGGCTTCAAAACCCTGCTCCAGGAGAAGCAACGGGAACTTCCGAAGGTTACCGATCCCCCCCCCCCCTGGGGGGAAGGGGGGAGGCCAATTCGGTGGAATCCGGAGGTCCGAATCGGTAACCTCCGGAGGTTACCGACCCAACCTCCGGATTTCACCCGAGAGACCCCCCAGGCGCCCCCCAGTGGCCCCCAAGAGGCCCCCCAAAAGGCTCCCCATGGGCTCCCCTAGGAGGCCACAAAAAGCCGACCAGATGCCCCCCAGAGCTCTCTAGGCCCTTGAGAATTGAGCCCTCGCGGGCGCGAGCGTAAACACCTAGCCGTTCCAGCTCCAACCGAAACGCCCTGGACGTCTCTGCTCCGCTGGGGGTCGGCGCAATGGCGCGATCCACTTGGGCGACGAAAAAGACACGGGTCTTACGCGGGATGGTATAGCGACCTTACGCGGTGGGTTACGCGGGCCGCCAGCGCGGCACGCTAGACCTTACGCGAGCAACTTACGCGCCAATGTCGGCGCAATCGTGTCCGTGTCTTTCTGCGTCTTGCTTTTTCTCAGTGGGGGCATCGCTCACTTGGACCACCTGGGATCTCTGAGAGCCAGCGGGTCGGGAGCTCCCTCCCTCCTCGCCCTCCCTCCCTCCTCGCCCTCCCTCCCTCCGCGCCCTCCTCGCCCGCTCCTTCCCTCCCTCGCTCGCCCTCCTCGCCCTCCCTCCCGCCCGCCCCCCCCCCCCCCGCCGCTGCTCGAGCACGGGGCCGTGCCCGCCCGTGCCGGCCCCGCCCCGCCCCGCCCACGCGCGCCCCGACGGCCTGGCCTCGCCCCCGAACGAAAGAAGCAAACGCAGCGGGCCCCGAGGGATCCTGTCATCCGACTGCCTGCCAGACCACCCCAACACAACCCGAAGGCCCGAAGTTCGGGTTGGGGGGGGGGTACAGGGCAATTTTACCTAACAGCGAAGACTGATAAGTTTCTAATGGGGTCAAAAGAGAGCATCTGATGACTCCCCAGAGGGGGTCTGGGCGGGAGCCGGACAGGCGAGGGCCAGGCTCGTTTTAAGCAAACAGTCGCACACTTCGTGCTCTTCGACCTCCCAGAACTCCATTCCCGGGCCACATTTTGAATGCCCGGAACCAACTGTACGCCACTTCGTGCTCTTCGACTTCCCAGAACTCCATTCCCGGGCCACATTTTGGGTGCCCGGAACCAACTGTAGGCCACTTCGTGCTCTTCGACTTCCCAGAACTCCATTCCCGGGCCACATTTTGGATGCCCGGAGCAATCTGTAGGCCACTTCGTGCTCTTGGACTTCACAGAACTTCATTCCCGGGCCACATTTTGGATGCCCGGAGCCAACTGTAGGCCACTTCGTGCTCTTGGACTTCCCAGAACTTTACTCCCGGGCAACATTTTGAATGCCCGGAGCCAACTGTGCGCCACTTCGTGCTCTTCCACTTCCCAGACTTCCAAGACTCATAATCTTCATCATCATCATCGTCCCCGTAGCCTTCTTGGCTACAGCCCTGCTTCCGAAGATTTCCTTTCAAAGGAACTGCGCAGCGCCTACTGCGCACCTTAATGCCAGGACATGCTGATAGTTCTCGGTCTGGCGGCGGTGCTCCTGACCCTGCTGCATTGAACAGCGGTGCTCCTCAGCCTGCGGCAGGGAACAGCGCTGCTCCTCAGCGTGCTGCATTGAGCGGTCCTCTGCAAACGCTCGTCGAGCACGTGAAGCAGTTCGGCCGGATACCGAAGCGAAATAAAGGAACGTCCGAACAAGAACGGGCCGAAAACAAGTTGGCCAAACGTTTCTCGGACCATCGCGACCGCATCCCCAAAGACATTTTGCATGAACTGCGGGCCCTGGGCTGTGCTGATCAGCGGCAGACGGAGACCGAGGAGCTCAAGCGGAAGCAGAAGACCGAGGAGCTCATGCAGCAAAAGCGAGACAAGACCGAGGAGCTCATGCAGCAAGTGCGAGACCTCGGCCGCCACCCGAAGGAGTATGCCGGGCGTGGCCTCGCAGAGCGGCAGCTGGCAGAGAAAGTCCGGAAAGCACGGAAAGCCAACCAGTTCTCCCCGGAGCAGGACGCCGAGCTCCAGGCCTTCAAGCAAGCGGAGAGCGAAGCCACAACAAAGACTCGCATCGCGGAGGCGGAGGGCCTTCCAAACCCCATGGAAGGGTTCGCTGAGGAGGCGCAGAACAGGATCTCTCCAGACTAAATCCATGGCGAGCAGTCTCTCGTTTACGCATACGCTAGTGGATAGCAATGTGTACTTGGTACTACTACTGTTTCTGCTACTTCTACTACTACTTCTACTGCTACCATTACTACTGATCGTCCTACCACTCCAGCTCGTACTACTAGTACCACTGGTGGGCCTACTACTACTACTTCTACTTCTTCTTCTACTACTACTACTACTACTACTAGTACTACTACTACTACTACTACTACTACTACTACTACTACTACTACTACTACTACTACTACTACTACTACTACTACTACTACCACCATTACCGCTGCCCTTCAGAGTACTACTGATGTTGCTGCTGCTGCTGCTGCTCCTGTAGCTACTGCTGTTGCAGCTACTGCCATTGCAACTACTACTCCGACTGGGGGTACTACCGTTGCCACCATTGAGGACACTTTGAGCTCTCCAGTATTGATTGTACAAATCAACATGCGACAAGATCCGTAGCCACTTGTTTGCTCGAGATCCACCTGTGCGCCCAGCCGCGGCGGTGCTCCTCAGCCTGCTTTCTCGCAATGCCAGGACGCGACAAGGCGGCGTCGCCCCCGCCGCCCCCGCCGCCATCTGATGTCCCGGAGGAGTCTCTGCCGCTTCCGCCCGGACCGCCTGCCGAGCCAGATTTCGATGTGGTTTTTGAGCGAGCTCACCTCGAACAGGTTCCCCGTGCACCAGGCATGGGTGGCAATGCCGCCTGCCAATGGCAGCGCGCGCTGCGCGCGCAGTGCATTGCCAACGACGCGTCGTTCAGAGACGTAACAAACGACCCGTTCTACGACTGGAAGCAACTGCTTCGGTCTGCCGCTCCGGGTCTCGCTGACCGGGTAATCGGCCAGGGCGTCGCCCGGGTTCTCTTTCGCATCATCGAGACAGAGCGCGACCCAAACTACTCCAACACGGATGGCCACGGCAGCCATTTCTTTGAGTTCGTTCGCGCAGACGGCTCAGCCATGCGCCTGCATTACCACAAGAACGGCCGACCCGATGAGCCCACCTATGTCGGTCCACCACGCGCCGTTGCTCAGCCTGCGGTGCCTGGGCCTGCCGCTACTCAGCCTGATGTACCTGGTGGCAGCGCTGCTCAGCCTGCCATGCCTAGCGGTGGCGCTGCTCAGCCTGCCGTGCCTGGCGGTGATGCCCCGCTGCTCTTCGCACTGGAGCACCTGCAAGAGGCCGCCCGCTCGCGCCAGACTGTGGGCCGCGACGAAGCGAGCGCCGCTCTCCAAACGCTGTTGCACTACCACCATGGCGAGACTGCCCCAGGTGCTGTTGACATCACCGATGGCTCAGCGTTTGACTAGCTTCGATGGGTGGCACAGATCGAGGGTGCGCGCGACGTCATCCGGAATGGCGTCCACAGGGTCTACGTTGTCCGCTGGAATCCGCACTGGGCCCCAGAGGCCGTCTTCTGCTACGGCAACAACACGTACAGCACACTGGTGCCTCGCAACGCGCGATACAATGGCTCATGGAGCCACGCGCGCATTGTGATTCACCGACAGGCCAATTGGGTGACCGAGCCGTTGCTCTCTGCGGCCCCTGTGGCAGCTACGCCGTGGCTGTTGTTGCGGGATCAGGTGACCTGGGAGTGATCTCTGGCAAACAAAATGTGGTGCTTCTCAGCCTGCATTCATGTGACACGCAATGCCGTGGCCTGCACTCGCGTAGTGCTTCTCAGCCTGCACTCGCGCGGTGCTTCTCAGCCTGCGCCCCCTCGGTACTTGCCAGCCGCCGGATTGGCGCGATTTCCTGCAATACAAGCGGGAGAGGTGAAGTATTCGAGCCCGCGTGTCCACGGTGCTTCTCGGCGTGCGTACTTGTAATCTTAGTTCCAGCAGTAGTAGGACTGCGCGGCCGCGGTGTTTCTCAGCCTCCGAGTTTCTGCGGTGCTTCTCAGCCTGCAAGTTTTGCCGACTGTCCGCTTCGCACGCCGCTCCTCAGTGCGCTCCTCTTCCGTTTGCGAGATGTCTTCCAATATTTGGTTGGAGGCCGAGAAAGACGGACATAACAATTCCAAGTAGCGCGGTCATCGTCCCATCATTCTCCTCAATCATCACATCATCATCATCATCAATGGCTTCGCCGAGCACCCCGGTGGAGACTCAGGTCTTACGGGTCCGTGCCCATACTACTACTACTACTACTACTACTACTACTACTACTACTACTACTACTACTACTACTACTATTACTACTACTACTACTACTACTACTACTACTACTACTACTACTACTACTACTACTACTACTACTACTACTACTACTACTACTACTACTACTACTACTACTACTACTACTACTACTACTATACACTACTACTACTACTGCTACTACTGCTACTGCTACTACTACTACTACTACTACTACTACTACTACTACTACTACTACTACTACTACTACTACTACTACTACTACTACTACTACTACTACTACTACTACTACTACTACTACTACTACTACTACTACGACATCACACTAAATCCATTCATGGGAGTGCCTGTTTTGGAGCTACATTCATTGATGCAAGTGTGTCGTTTGAGGCTCAACCCGTTGATAGCAGTGTCTCGTTTGGAATCACATCCGTTGATAGCAGTGTCTTGTTTAGACCTCAATGCATTTATACAAAGATCTCATTTGGAGATACCGTTATCGAAAGCAGTGTTTCTACTGCTACTACCACTGCTCCCATCACTCCTACTCGTTCACTCCACACACTACAACTACTACTTCACTGTTACCACTACTACCATCACTACTACTTCTACTGCTACTACTACTGTTACTATTACTGCTGCTGCTGCTGTTGCTGCTGCTAGTGTAGCTGTTGCTACTGCAACTACTGGCAGTGCCACTGCGACTGCCGCTGATGTTGCCACTGCGACTGCCACTGCGAATCCGAATGCGACTGCGAGAACACCAGAATTCTACAACAGCGCTCTTACATGAATATCACAGGCAATGTTTCCAGCTATGCTTCTACACATCACTGTTAGGTTGCGTTGCCGGGGAAATGTAATACATATATATATATATATATATATATATAATGGCTTTTTCATGCAATACATTTTTCCCAACCCTCCTGCGTTGGGTTCTCCTTCCCACCCCCTCCCGTCCCTCTCTTCCCCCCTGCCTTTCGCCTCGCTCGTCGCTGCGTGCCAGCTGGGGGGCTGCGATCTGTGAAACTGTCGCCACTTTCGAAGCCTGCTGGGGGGGGCCCAGCACAGTGGGTACTCACGGCAGACTCAAATGGGACCTCGCCATCCCTGGGGGGGCTGCGATCTGTGAAACTGTCGCCACTTTCGAAGCCTGTTGGGGGGCCCAGCACAGTGGGTACCCCCGGCAGACTCAAATGGGACCTCGCCATCCCTGGGGGGCTGCGATCTGTGAAATTGTCGCCACTTTCGAGGCCTGCTGGGGGGCCCAGCACAGTGGGTACTCACTGCAGACTCAAATGTGACCTCGCCATCCCTGGGGGGCTGCGATCTGTGAAACTGTCGCCACTTTCGAAGGCCTGCTGGGGGGCCCAGCACAGTGGGTACTCACGGCAGACTCAAATGGGACCTCGCCATCCCTGGGGGGCTGCGATCTGTGAAACTGTCGCCACTTTCGAGGCCTGCTGGGGGGCCCAGCGCAGTGGGTACTCACGGCAGACTCAAATGGGACCTCGCCATCCCTGGGGGGCTGCGATCTGTGAAACTGTCGCCGCTTTCAAGGCCTGCTGGGGGCCCCAGCACAGTGGGTACTCACGGCAGACTCAAATGGGACCTCGCCATCCCTGGGGGGCTGCGATCTGTGAAACTGTCGCCACTTTCGAGGCCTGCTGGGGAGCCCAGCGCAGTGGAGACTCACTGCAGACTCAAATGTGACCTCGCCATCCCTGGGGGGCTGCGATCTGTGAAACTGTCGCCACTTTCGAGGGCTGCTGAGGGGCCCAGCACAGTGGGTACTCACGGCAGACTCAAATGGGACCTCGCCATCCTTGGGGGGCTGCGATATGTGAAGCTGTCGCCACTTTCGAGGGCTGCTGAAGGGGCCCAGCACAGTGGTGGGTACTCACCGCAGACTCAGATTAGACCTCGCCATCCCTGGGGGGCTGCGATCGGTGAAACTGTCGCCACTTTCGAGGGCTGCTGAGGGGCACAGCGCAGTGGGTACTCACCGCGGACTCAAATTGGACCTCGCCATCCCTGGGGGGCTGCGATCTGTGAAGCTGTCGCCACTTTCGAAGCCTGCTGGGGGGCCCAGCACAGTGGGTGCTCACCGCAAACTCAAATTGGACCTCGCCATCCCTGGGGGGCTGCGATCTGTGAAACTGTCGCCACTTTCGAGGCCTGCTGAGGGGCCCAGCATAGTGTGTACCCCCACGCTGATTCAAACTAGACCTCGCCGTCCCTGGGGGGGCTACGATCTGTGAAGCTGTCGCCGCTTTCGAGGCCTGCTGGGGGGCCCAGCACAGTGACGCCACACGCAGATTCAAATGGGACCTCGCCATCCCTCGGGGGCTGCGATCTGTGAAACTGTCGCCACTGTCGAGGCCTGCTTGCGGGGCCCAGCACAGTGACGCCTCCCAAGTAGCTTACACATCAAGTTGATTGTCCATACAAGTTTCGGCCAATTCCTCGTCTCCATTGATACAAATGGGTTGGGTACGTCACAGGGTATATATATATATATATATATATATATATATATATTAAATGGCTTTTTTTCATACATGATCAATTCATGAATACATTATCCCAGTGCGACCCTACCTAGGAGTTGGAACCCCTAGGAAAGCAGCATTAGTAGTAACAGTAACGCTAAGCTAAAGCTAAGCTAAAGCTAAGCTAAAGCTAAGCTAAAGCTAAGCCGCAGCTAAGCTAAAGTTAAGCTAGCGTTAAGCTGAAGCTAAGCTAAAGCTAAGCTAAAGCTAGGCTAAAGCTGAGCAGCAGCTAAGCTAAAGCTAAGCTACAGCTAAGCTAGAAGGTAAGTTAAAGCTAAGCTAAAGCTAAGCTGAAGCTAAGCTAAAGCTAAGCTGCAGCTAAGCTCAAGCTAAGCTAAACGCTAAGCGAAGAGCTAAGCGAAACGCTAAGCTAAAGCTAAGCTACAGCTAAGCTACAGCTAAGCTAAAGCTAAGCTAAAGCTAAAACTAAAGCTAAAACTCAAGCTCCCAGGGGACTGGGGGGAACCGCTCCCAGGGGACTGGGGGAACCGCCCGGGGCGTGTTGCACTGCTCGGCCCCTTTAAGCTAAGAGAATAATAACCCTTCTAGGCAGAGCCTAGGTAGGGAATTTATGCATGAACTCATCGTTGCTTTTAATACTAAATCCTTGCATTTTTATTACATGATCCGCACGCGGGACATGTATCAAAAACGGCACTGTACGGGTTCGATATGTGTTTCTTCCATGCTCCCCGGCCCCTCCCCCCACTGGAGATGGAGGACACATCCGCCGACCCCTTGGGGTCACGGCGTGCGAGATGCATCCCCCTCCCCAAACCCCTCCCCCGGGAGCCTGGTCCAGCCGGTTTGGAGGGGGGTGGGGGGGCGTGGGGCAAAGGTCTCATCAGACCCCACGAGGCCCCCGAGACGCCCAAAGGTTGGCCCAAGACGCCCAGACGACGGCCCCAGAAGCCTCCCAGACGGCCCATGAAGCCTCCAAGAGCATTCCCAAGAGGAGCCCCAAAGGCCAAGAATTCCGACGGGGAACGTATATTTTTATCATGCGCGACTTTTCGGCCTTCACGGCGTTGAAGACGGCCCCAGAGTTCCCCCAAGCCGCCCCAAAACGGCCCAAGAGGCTCCCAAGAGGCGCCCGAAAAGGCCCAAGAGGGCGCCAAAACGGCCCAAGAGGCTCCCAAGACGGCCCAAGAGTGCCCCAAGACGGCCCAAAGAGGGGCCCAAGAGGGGGAGCCTGAACCAACAATCCGAGCCTTCCGTCCCAAAACGGCCCCAGGGGGGCCCAAGAGGCGCCCAACAGGGCTCATGAGGCCCCCAAGAGGCCCCCCAAGAAGCCCCCAAGAAGCCCCCAAGAGGCCCCCCAAGAGGCCCCAAGAGGCCTCCAAGAAGCTCAAAAGAAACCCCAAGTACCACTTGAGGCATGTAACTTCAAACCCGAGGCCCAGGCACCAAGGATCTCAGGCCGACAACCAAGGCACGGTGGCGGGATGGGCCGAAGGCCACACACACTCTTTTTTTGTTTGCTCTCTCTCTCTCTCTATCTCTCTCTCTCTATGTTCTCTCTCTCTCCCCCCTCTCTCTCTCTCTCTATATATATATATATATATAAAATTATAGATGTATAGACATATGTAGATACAACCCTAAAGGCTTTCAAGAGGGTTCCAAGAACCTCCGGGCGCCCCACGAAGCCCCAGAAACCATAGCAACGGCCTTGGAAAACCGCAGGACGGTCCCAAGAGGACCCCAAGACGGGCCAAATGGGCACCAAGAAACCCCAGAAGCCACCAAACCGACCCAGGACGGCCCAAGGACGGCCCCCCCAAAGTCCCCAAATTGTTCCCACAAGGCTCCCCCGATGGCTCCAGAGCGCGAGCTGCGACTCGTGAGGAGATCGCTCCCGAACGCCCGCCAGTGCCTCCAGCTGACCGCCACCAGGACGCGTCCCAAGAGGCCCGGCAAAACCAAACCATTGCCCCTTCCCGAAGGGAAACGTTTAAGTTTAACACATTCACCTTTTTGAGCTCCCACGAGTCCCACAGCAACCCCAAAAACCCCAAACTCAACCCAAACGGCACAAACGGGCCCCAACAGGGCTCCCGATCCGAAACCACCAGGGAGAGCCCCAGGATTGCCCCAAGAGGAGGGTAAGAAGGGACACCCGAATGGAGAATTCGAGCACTTCGCCGCGAGAAGATATGAACATGCGCCTAAATGCGCCCAAGAGACCCTGACGGGGATCCGCAATGCTCCCGAATGACCTGGGGGCCCAGAGGCGGCCCTTCGACGACGAAAACCACGAAACAACTGAGAATATTGAGGCTCTGCAGCACCGTCTTCTCTTTTCCCCACGCAGAAATCGTTCACCGTGAACCCCGTGGACCCTTCCCGGAATCCAGTCGCAATCGTTTTCCCAAAAGCATCCAGCCGCGGCGGCAGGGAGGGGGGCCCCGACCCCCCCCCAACCACAACGAGCCTCCCGAGTCCGACGGGCTATTCCGCATAAATTCGTTCCCCGAACCTCACCCCGGGTCCGCTGATGCAACGTTTCGCCACAGGTCCGTCTGGTTTTGAAATCCCTGGGGCCCAGCAACGGCCCCCGGAGACCGAAACCGATCAAAAACGAAAACTGTTCAAATACAAATCTTTGGAATGGCGGCCGGAACTGCTGCGGGCATCTACCTCGATTGAGAAGAAGAAGAGGAGAAGGACGAGGAGGAAGAGGAGGAAAAGGAACAAAAAGAAAGAAGATTTCGTCGTCGCCGCCGATGTCTCACAGATTTTCATGGTCTTTCGACCATCCGAGACTTCTCCTCGAATTCAGCCTCCAAGAACCGTTTTCGGTGCCCGGGACCACCATCGAGGGTCCGGGATGAGGATCGACCTTTCTGGCCGGTGCCGCCCCTTCGCAAAGGAAGGCGCACGGGGTGGATCGAGGCTCGAGGAATAAGACTCCTAATTCTTGGGCGCTCTCCGCCCCTTTTGGGCCTTCAGGAAGCTACAGGAGGCCTAGGACAGGCCCCGTGAAAGCCCCAAGAACACGACATAAGACCACGAACAACTTCAAAACAAACCCCTACGAGGCCCCCCTTTGAACCCCACACGCTACGTAAGGCAGGCCAAAACCCACAGAATGCCCAGCGATCGCGCGCGTTCCGCGAACGCCGTCTTTCACTCTTGCTGCCGCCCCAAGGGGTCGGCGGTGCGGCGTAAGCCACTGAATCGGAGCCTTCGGGTTGGGTTTGGGTGGTTTGGTGGGCGGTGATCATCGGGGGGTGGGAACCGGGGGTCCAGAGTTGCAGGGCCAAGTATTCCTGCTGCTAGAAGGCATGTCGTTCTCACCTTCTATTCAAGAGGAGGGAAACAAAACAACGGCATAAACATGAGCTTTCGGCGCTCCGCGCAGATTTCTTGGATCTGCGCTGGACCCCTCTCCCTGGCGCGCGGAGCGCGCCAAGGGCGGCGCCGGAGGCGCTGCCGGGGGGGCCCAGCGCGGATCCAGGAAATCCGCACGGAGCACCAAAAGTTTATGTTCATTTTTCCTGCAATTCTAGCCACAATCGTGCATAGACACATTGGGCGTCGTTGCGTATACAGGGACATTCGAGGTGGGTGCGTCTACAGATGGCGTGGCCGTTGCGTTCGCCGCAGTGCAAGGTCGGAGGAAAGGTCGATCCCTCTACGGCATGTCATTGTTCTCGAGCAGGTCTCACATGGTACTCCAAATCCTGAGGGAAACGGGTCATGGACCTCCAATAGCTCTTCTTGGGACCGGTCCCTCTCGACCGAGAACCAAACGACGCCACCCCACCTACGACCCGCTGGGTCGTGGGTGGGTCGTATTTGGGGTGGTGTCCTAGGTGGGTCGTAGGTGGCCGCAGTTGGGCAAGCGCCTAAACTTTCAACATCGCTGGGTCGTACAGTAGGGACTCGACCACAGGAAACCTTCCACAAGAAATCCAAACCTGAGACCCCAGGACGTCCACTGATTTTTGGTGTGGGAACGTCACGCCTCCACACAGCAGAACCATCGAAACCCAAGAAACCCACGGCACCCTGGAGGCAAGCAGGGCGTTTCTTGGCACGGGTCTCCACTGTAGGTGGGGTGGTGTCGCTTGCTTTCTGGTCCGCCTTTCGTCCCGAGGCCGACTTCTGACGGCCCCGCAGCCGAAACAGGGGATCAAACAGCGCCAGCGCGAGCTGCCGGAGCCGCCGGGAGTCTGGGCCCCTGGAGGCCTCCCTTCTGTGAGGCCCCCAGAGGCCTCCCGAGGACTCGAGAGGGGCAGAAAACGCACAAGAGCGTGGACACTCTGCCTCCTCCTCCTCCTCCTCCTCTCCATCCCCTTCCAAATCCTCGACCGCGCCATCCACGTCGTCTCTCTTACTTCCTCGTCATCCTCGTATCCATCCTTCGAAGACTTCCGTCGGATTTCTTCGTCAATCTGTGGGCCCCTAGAAATTTCGACCCCTTCTTCCCCTGCGGCACTCTCCTGCCCAGGACCCGCTCCGATGTCCCCCGGGGCCCGCGCGCGGCCCCCGGAAGCCGAGAGGCGAGGAGCAGCTGCAGGGACGGAGCCAACAATTCCGCCCCGAAGTCCAAGTCGGGGATGGACAGACCCCCCTTTAGCAAAACGTGGTTTAGTGAAAACGACCTGAGGCCCAAACCTGGCGGGCGCAGGCCTGGAAAACAACGGCCACGGCGCCCTCTCGAGAACCGAAAACGGACAATTCACCAATCGACGTGTCACTGTCGGGGGTTCTGCCCCCCCCACGACCGAGCTTCTCTAAGGACCCCGTTCCTGGATATTCGCCGATATGATTTCTTCGACGCGCGGCCCCAGAGGTCCCGACCCCTCCCCTGGGGCGACACTATCGCCCCGGATCCACATGTGATGCTCCCGAGGCCCGACAGCGGGCCCCGGGGGCCGAAGTCGAGGGAAAACGCCCAGCTTGAAACACATACCAGCGTACCTTGTTGACGCGCACAGAGGGGGTAGGGGGGAGGGGGGGGAGCTTCTTGGTATTAGGGCGGGCATGTCCTCCTATAAGGGGATTTTGGACGAAAAACCAAGAATATGCAAACAATGCTCAAGCATAGCAAACCAATGCTCAAATAATCGTCTGCAGACTATTTTTCTAAACTATGTCTGAATTGTTCTCCTGTAGAGGGACAGGCCCGACTTAATCTTAGTAGGAGGCTGCTTCTTAGAAGGCGCCGGCCCTACATCTGTAGACGAGGCCCGCACCTTCTGAGAAGCAGGGGTGCTTCTGAGAAGCCCTCCCCCCTCCCTCTGCCCGCTGGTGCGCGCCGCCACATTGAGAACCATGCCATCCTAACACCGTTAGATGTTCATTCTGGGGACCTTCCTGGAGCCACTCGCTCCACTCGTGCGTCGAAACTGCGTCGAACCTGAGTCGAACCTGAGTCGAACCTGAGTCGACTCTGAGTCGACTCTGAGTCGAACCTGAGTCGAACCTGAGTCGAACTTGAGTCGAACCTGAGTCGAACAGATCCATTTGGTGGCCCCCAGGAAGGTCCCCAAAACGAGCATCGAACCACCAGATGTCGGGGAATGCGATCGCGCCGTGCGAGCGACCGCGATCGGCCGCCGCCGGGCGCCGGTCATGGCCAGCAGCTCGCCCGACGCGAAGAGCGGCGACATGTTCAGGGGGCTGTGGGCGCCGCGGGTGGCGGGGGCGAGGCCCCCTTTGAGACGACGGCAGGAGATGGAGGGGAAGAACCAGGGGGCACACTAATCTACCTCGCTTTTGACCACCCTCGCTTCCAAGCGATACCAAGCGATGCCAAGCTACGGCCTGTACTGGTCAGGCCGCTTGGCGAGGAGGCGCGTGGTATGACTTGGTTTTGCCTGGAAGCGAAAGCGGGGTAGGTAATTCACGCTCTGAAGAACACGGGGACCATGACCGAGAGGGAACGCGGAAACGTCGTGCCGCTCTTGGTCACCGTCGATCGTGGTCAGCGCCCTCTCGCGGGTCGTCCTCGCGCATCGGCGACGGCCGACATGGACCATGACGAAGATCGGCCTCGGCAAGATCCCGCGGCAGCTTGGTCATGGCTCCAATGTTTCGGCGGTGCACAAACCTCCCTTTAGTAAACCTCCCCTTAATGAAAACGGCCTGGGACCGAAACCGACGGACCTGGACCCGCAAAAATGACGGCCGCGACGCCCTCTCGCGAACCGAAAACGGCCAATTCCTGAATCGACGTGTCAGGGTAGGAGGTCTATGCACCTTCAATGTTCCCCCCCTCGAGGAGGCGACATCCTCGGAGCGAGTCGGCTCGGGCTCCTTCGGAACCTGGGCCGCCCCAGCGCGCAGCGCGCGCAGCGCGCGCAGCGCGTGGCGCGTCGACACGGGGCCTCTCGGGACGCAGGCCGGAAACGTGCGTTCGGCGCGGCAGCTTCGCCAGCACGCGGGCCCACACGTTGAGCCAGCACGCAGCGCGTCAACGCGCACGCTTTGAACGCGGTTTTTGATCTGCGGGGCGAGAGCGAACCTCTTCCGCTACAAGCTAGGCGGGTTACGCGCAGCTTTAATTAGGGAGACGAGGCACAGGAAGGCGGGGCCTCAGGCGGCCGGAGCGGGCGGGGCCCGGGAAGTAGCGCACGCTTTGAACACGGCACGCGCTGCGTTTCAAGCTGGGGCGCATCCGAAGCGGGGCGCATCCGAAGCGGCTGCGCCGCGGGGCGCACGCGAGCCTGGGGGACGTGTCCGGCGCTGCGGCCGCTCCGGAGCGTCGGGAAAGCTGCGCAACGCCCTGCGGCAAGCCATCCTGAAGGGGCCCTGGGACACACAAATAAATGCACACCAAAAACAGGACTCCCCATATTTTCTAATATTTTCGGGATTTTTGTCATCCCCCCCACTTCCAATATTTTCCCATATCTTCTGGGGAATCGATGATTCATTGTGTCTGCGTGTTTTTTCCCCTCCTGATATCCTCTTCCTGCATGCCGGCGTGGACACCAAAAAGGCAACGGGCCCCGAGCGCGATCCTGTCATGGGGGGGAGCGCTCCGAGAGCGTTCTGGACCGCCCTGGGGCTGGTTTTACAGTCGACCCGTATTGTGAGGATGCGCGACGAGGATGCACGGGCCTTGGACGCCTATTTCGAAGCTTTTCGAGCGCGGGGCGCGGCCAACGAAACCGGCCAAGGATGGGCCGAGGAGGCAAGGATGCAAGGGTACCCGTGGCAAGGTTGCCCATCCCTACTACAGTCAGGGCGCGGCCGCAAGAAACCCTCGCATGAAACCCAAACCTGAAAACCCGCGCGCGAGGTGGGCCTGCGGGGAAGCCAGGATTGTCCTGCACGCAGCAGCTCCTTCCACGGCGGCGGGAAGCCACCGCGCGGCGGGCGGAGCGAAACCCAGGAGATACCCCGACGAAAAGCACACATGGTCTCTTGATGTGCGCCCCCACTGTATGCGGGCTGACTTCTCCGGTACTTCGCCACCGGGCTTCTGCCGAAGGCGTCCCTTTGCAAGAACTTCGGCTTCGGCACCGCCTGTATCTGAGGCTATGCCTCCTCTCGGCCTCGCCCTGAGGCTCCGCCGCTTCCTCCCTCCGCTTCTCAACCCAATTCAAGCTTCGCGCGGCCCGCTTCGCTTCGACTGGAAGAGGTGCGCTCTCGACCCGCGGATCAAAAAACTGTACGCGGGCTGACTGCACCCAGGATCGACGTCGCGGCTCTCGGTCTTTGGGCACGCCCGAGCCTCTCCCCCAAGGGGGTGCCCCTGTGGCCACGGCGGGGTTCCCCCCCCCGAACCCTCTGGCCAGAGCGGGCCCCCTGGAGAGAAGTCCAGGGGCCGCTCCGGCCCAGCGTGTCTTGTGCGGCGGGGGAGGAGGAGGAGGAGGAGGGAAAGGAGGAGGAGGAGGAGGAGGAGGAGGAGGA